>OZ010686.1:3716551-4316551 GCA_963932265.1 Thymelicus lineola
GGATTTAGGGGCTCGTTTGAGAAATATTCGGCAAATTTTACTCAGAGTTTACATCTTTTAGAGGCACATATGAGTCAAGTGTTCCCTCCCCCTGCCAGCTAAACGGTTACAGTTGGACAAGTGGAAATATCACAAAAATAGGTATGAAATGATGAATTTACAAGAAAAACTATCACGGCTAGGTTAGCATAAGTAAATAATGAGTAATAGTCGATACACTAAGGAACCCTATATTGTGCGTGGCCAGACATGCACTTGCCTGGTTTTATTCTTTACCCTTGGTTACACAGTTTTAGTTCTGGTTTACCCTAAATTGTTTCTTCAGATAACTGTCAAACATGTAAGTTAACTTTGCTACGTAAACGGAGGTTTTTATAGTTTAGGTATACAAAAGTACAGACGAGCCATCTGATGGCAAATAATCATCGTCGCCATTGGCCATTAGTAATACTAAAGTGGAAAGGTTGGTAGTCAGGTAATTAACATATACTTACTTTCTTTTTCTTCTCCCATTTTTGGCCGGCAAGGCATCAGTGATGCCTTTAGTGTTGTTAATGTTTATGGGCGACGATAGCCTCTTACCATCAGATGGATTGTCAGCTTATTTGCCCCTATTTCCATAAAAAAATGAAGCAATGGATCTAGATTCTCATTTTACGTAAAAGGTCGCAACATTATCTATCAATCAATCCTTACTGGACTGGAGCATAGTCTCACCTAATGTTTTGTTACTATGGCTAATTACCTACCTCTATTTAGAGGTATTAGTAATAATAAATCATTAGCGAGCTCTTTGAAACATTTATAATTTGAGATTTTTTTCCTCTTCTGGTCATTTGACGTTTGTCTTCGGCATTCTTAATCTGTGTCGAACGTTATCGATCAACTCAAGCTGTTGGGTTATGAGTGCTTCGCTCTCAAAGGAAGCGGAGCGTAGTCTTATAATAAGACGAGGATAATGAAGCTTGTGCAATATTTCTTACAGCAAAAACTGTATTCCAGACTGAAGTAAATTCGCAACCTACACAGGCTTATTGCATCGAGCTCTATATAATACCTGTAAAACAGATCGATAGACACAGATTAAAGAACAGTCTGAGACTCAATAGATCCCATAATACGGGAAAATATCGATTCTCTCAATTGGGTCATAACCCATGAATACATCATAAAAGCATTACCACGATAAGGGTATGATAGATTTTAGTTTGGCTAGGAACTGTTTATCATCCATAAATTATTTATTCGAATCGGATCACGTTTACGGCTTATTGTAGCTCTCCTCATTCTAAGCGCTCATCATTTGACAGCAGTCGTTACGCCATATCGTGATAAACCCTTTATTTGTCACTTTGACTGAATCCTGGATGAAGATCGAGTCTGCAATACTTCAAAATTTAAAAAAAAATATTTAATCATGTAGTTATTAATGATTTCAGGAAGATGGTTTGTTAACTTAAGTTAGGTTATCTCACTTTCTTTTACCACCCACTAAAACACTAAAATCCCTCAGACAGATGCCAATGAACCAATAAACAAGATAATATATTCATAATAATTTGTCTTGCCGGGAATTAAACTCGCTTCGCTCGCTTGCTTCTTTTTTCTGATAAAAGGAACTTTGTATTGTATCCATTTTATCAATACACTTTTAACCCTTTCCAACCTTTTACACCCTTTCTTTAAACTCTTGTTTTACGCCCTTAAAGATTGAATTTCTCAATATTATTTTATTTATTATTACAAGCCCAGGTCATAAAAGGAGTCAATGGTTTACATAATCCCATAATGAATCAGTCTCGCGAAAAAGGCTTACTCTTTTTACATGACATCGCGTGTCCAACGATCGTCGAAATAGAAGGGGCCGGAATTCGATTTCCGGTCAAAACATCGTTTGCAATCTAGCGAAAAGTAAATGTGCGTATCTTTGCTAACCTAAAAAGTCGTGTTAACTTGTATATGTATAAGATTTTTCCTTCTTCCCTTTCATCCTTATCATATCTCTGACTAGCTATCTTTCCTATCCTTTGGTCACTTTTTATTTGAAAAAGGTTTACTGATTTTACGAAAGATTCATACTTACTAAAAAGCAATTCGTGTTTATTCCGAGGTGAGTCCAAATATTTTTAAAATCTAAGCATTAAAATTAATATTTTTTTTCTTAAATTTCTCAATATTGCTGGAAATTATATTTTCATATCTTCTGGTCTTTACTTTCTACCTTTTTTAACAAATAAGAGAGAGAGAGAGAGCTTTTACAACATGGCCGCAATATTATAAAGTTCATAATAGTCTCTATAAATAAATATAGTCTATCGCAGTTATACCAACATTCCTATCTAATCCTAAGCATATTATTTTGTTATACCGGGTCAATTATTCAAAATCTTAGATCAAATCAAAGATACCTTTGATCCTGTGGCATAAATAAAGCGGTCTCTGCGACGACTTTTTTTCCGACATCAACCGCATTTGACTACTGAAACTTATTACACTGTGGTTGTATTGCACCGGATTTTGTCAAAAAATCCTTTGTGATTCTCTCCGTCCTATAGTTTCAAGTACTTTAATAATATCTCCAGCTGCATAGCGCTGCCAATTTTCTTACCTACTTCAAAAGAACTGCCGATACAATTCTTATTGAACGTGGAAGATGCAGTTGATACTTGAAAAGAAAATAAGTATGTGCTTCAAGTTGTATTCAGTTTATTCATCGAACTTATTTTTCTAAAGGACCAATTTTGTGCGGAACCGTTGTGTAATATCGTTGGGTAATGTCGAATATTACACTTCAGTAGCAATATCTGTGTGGCGCAATGGTTGCCATGTCATTACCATATCCATATCATTTTTCTATGGAAGGTAGCATAACCGTTTCTTCGTGTTTTGGCCATAAATTAAGAGAACATTTAGTGACTGTCATTATTCTGATTTGGTGATAGATAAAAAAAGCAAAGCAACAACCCAAAATTGTCCCACTGCTGTCTTGCATCACGCGGTTTATTGGTTACATTTAACACGAATTAAACTAAACTACGCCACTCGTATCGATGAAACTTCAAAAGCGATAACTGAAACTAGTTCGCGGCCTGCCAATTAACTTGCCGTTACGGCGCGGAATTGAGCTGTTCAACTTAGGTGGATTTTACTGAAAATTCCGAGCACAACGATCCATCGACTCTCGAGTGAATAACTCGAGTTTGCAATCAGAAGTGGGATCTAAAAAACACAAATCTTCTTATGTTTTAGCCACAACTTTAATCACGTTGGTCTGTTCAAGAATTTTTTTTAATAGCCGTGAAAAAAGTAGGCGCAGTACCCGATGGTTAGTGCTACGCGGACGTGTACATCAGTAACGCTTAAGGTACTGAATGAGAAGAGAAGAATGTAAGAATTAGATCTAAACCCCCCATCTGAAACATGACGAGTCATTTGGCAGCTGAATCAAGCAAGAGTGGGATAGCTAGATGGGCTTAGCTCGTGCGAGCACGGGGTACGAGCTAGCATCCTTAGCCGCCCCAATTGCACCGAAAAATTTTGCTATGCTGCTCTATTACTGATAGTGATAAGTGACTACCGAAAGTCTTGAAAATTTTTAAGATCGTTTCAGATGACTGCTATCAATTACAGGTTACCATACTGCGTCTTAAATATACATTTCAAATCAATTTTTCAATTTCAAAACATTCACAAAAGCTGAAACCCGATCACACAATTATCTAGTTAGCAGTCTGCTGACATAATAAATACCTACCCTAAATCTTTTTTCAAATCATATTCTACCATTGTGCAAAATTTCACAAAAATCCGTTCAGTAATTTTTGCGTGAAAGAGTAACAAACATACATACAAACTTTCATATTAATAATATTAGTACATAGATGTGTAATTAGTGTATGTTGAATACATTTTTTTCCCCACCGATATGCGTTTAAACGAGTGGACGACCGAACCGTGCATTTTGGGCATAAAGCAATTAACCCATTCAGCCTTTGTGAAGTTCCACTCGATAATAGTATAATATTCAATCTACACTTCGCTACATTGGTTTTGATTCTATTCGAGCAAAGTGAACAAAAAACCCGTAAATGTGTTCTATTTGGAAAGAGAGTCAGAGAGAGTAAACTATAATACTCTCTTTGTTTTTTACCATTTTGGAGAATTGCTTATTGGTTGCATAATTCATTGCATTCCAGGTTTTTTAAACTGTTCGAACACCTTGTGCCTACCTATTTGGTATTTGGTAATAGTGATATACTAATGAAAGCAATTTTTCTGGTTCCGCAACTCAAAGGGAAAGAAATGGAACCCTTATGGGATCGCTTTGTTGTCCATCAATTTATCGGTCAACTCTCTTATTAACCGGAATGCGTGAAGGTATCAAGTTAAATTAAAAATAATCCAACACTTTCTAACAAGTTACATTAGAATATCCGAAAATTTTGAAATGGAGAGGCGGTGTTGTCGATGCCTTGTAGGTATTTAGCAAAAACTTTATTAAATAACTAGCTCTAGTCTGTTCGAAAGAAACGGGTCACTTCGTGGTCGTTGGTCATCTCGTGAATCTAGGCTTTGATAAAAACGAAATTGGCTCTTGAATTTTTGGTAGTGGTATAACTCCGTATTCAAATAAATGAAATTTTATTTGAATTTGGTTTTTTAATCGACTTCAAAAAGAAGGCTTTATCAATTCGTCGCGTATATTTATCCTTATAATACCTTTCGAAAGACTTCTATGAAATGGTGACAAGAAACTATTAATTGTCTGAAATACAACATATAGGTACATATACATACAAGTAGGTATAAACTAGACCAAACGCTACGCTTATCATTGGTCAACTTACGTTGACCAAAGCTTTATTGCATTGTGGCAAATAAATTTTATAAGATCACAGTAGGAAGCCAAGAAAGCCATCTTTAAGGCAATTTACTGAACAACTGCCAAGACTATTCCTGTAATACACTTCACGATGCAATTTGCGGACGCTATAAAATAAAATAAAATTTATTTTGTCTCCACGGAGTGTACTACGAGTATAGAGGTACCTCAACCTGACAGTAAGTGCCTATCTATTGCTGATATACTAAAGCTGAAGAAATTTTCCAGACGGATTTCAAAATGCCTTTTGTATATGATAGCCTCATTCTTAAGGCTAGAGGCTGCATTATTATAATTCCTGACAAAAAGGAGTTGCTTCAGGGGTACCGGTATCAAAACTTAGATAAGCCATGTGAGGGCGGCGGCTTACGTATAACCGCAAGAATCTAAGATCAAGATACAAGGTAAAGATACTTACTCATTCTCATTTTTATTAAATAGAGAAGGAATGAAGACAATTTATCTCACTTCATAGTATTTTTAGGGTTCTGAAGTAAAATTGGAACCCTTATAGTTTCGTCTCGTTTGTATGAATTACTTCACATTTTTAATTTAATATAGTATTCTTAAGTAAATGAATAAGGTTAGAGGCTACGTATACAGGATTTTTCATTAATCCCCTGGAAGTGCCCTATTTGAAGTCCAATATTTCTGCGTACGAAATAATGGGTACTACCTACCTACTAATAAAATAAATTCAGAAATGTTATTCGTTCTGTAATTTAGGCGGTGAATAAATTTGCTAGCCGTACACAAAAATTGGCTTTGTGGTTAAATATCTCAGTATCAAGGTTAATTGCTAGCAATTTCTGCGGTACTCCACTTCACGTCAAAATATTAACCGCGCTAGTCGACCGAGGTTAACTGTGGTTTTACATATCAATTGGATAATGTAAGGTATTACCAAACGCTACAAACTACCAGATATGTAGTGTGGATAGACAAATTGATAGGCAGACAGATCATCTATACTAATATTATAAAGAGGAAAGATTTGATTGTTTGTTTGCATTGAACAGGCTCCGAAACTACTGAACCGATTTGAAAAATTATTTCACTGTTGGGAAGCTACACTATCTCCGGGTGACATAGGCTATATTTTTTTTTTACAATTTTTCCCGAAGCGAAGCGAGTCCTAGTCTAGTATAAAAATTTACGCCACTCCACAAAGCATTATTGCTACGACCTGTATGTGAAAATATTTATTTCTATTCATTTAATTGATGGCAAGAAATTGGAGGGACGTTCATTTTTTTAAATATACCTACGATCTTTATGAATATAGAGAGATAAATCTGTAGTATGAATACTTCATCAATTTTTTATTTAGGACACTTTATTTATGAATTTGTCCACACCGAAGTATGTTATAAATTACGTATGTAAAATCAGCATTGAACTTAAGGCAGTAAAAAATTCTGAGGGTATCGAACAAGGGATCACCTTATAAAAATAAATATACCCGCACTCTATAATCGAATCTATCAAATTAAAGGTTTATAGCCAGACTACTAAGTGAATTAAAAAGAAAAGTGGGCTATAAAACAAATACACTCTGATTGAATTGTTGGCTAATTTAATTTGGTCCTTTGATTGATTACATAGAAAAGTTTCGCGAAGGCCAAGAAATAGAAATTGGATTGTATTAGTCAGAGCATTTAGTTATCTACTTACGTATACTTAAAGTGCTTAATGAAAAATGTAACAATATTTTACCTGACAAGTGCGAGTTAAACTCGCTTGGAGAGGGTTCCGTACGTTGATTATGTTTTTACCGTTATTTTTCAATTTTATTTATTTTATGCCGTTTTTTAGACCATACACTTTTCATAAGTTTTCCTGTAATATTTAAGTAAAGTTAAGGGGGAGAGGGATGGTCAATTTCTGGAATAATTTTAAAACTATCATTTGTAGAACTATAACAAAAATACATATATTTGGGATTCCTTGATGTTATTAACCATTGGCGACGGTGCTCACTTACTATCAGGCGGGTTCTGCCCTTTTATCGGCATGTTACATAAGAAATAGCGTAATTTTTTAAACGGATTTATATATCATCATCAAGTGAAATCATTTGATAAAAGTAACAGTCACTGACTTTCTCTCTATGCTCCTACCAATGGTCTCGGAAGACTATGGTTTAAAGAATGTCTATCTAATCAATAGGTAGATAGAGTACACAACATTATTAAGACATTTATTCAGAGATTTTGAAGGTTGGCCGAAGGTTGACTGGCAGAGAATGCTTTGAGCATTAAGTCCGCCTTTGTTTCTGTACTTTTTGTATGGTACATAAAGAAATAAATAAATATTTTTTTTATCCTTTGTGCTTTTCGTTTGTTTGGTTTAATTTTTGCGTTTCATTTGTTCAATACAAGTTCAGAAAAATCCGCGCATCGGTTGTAGCTAGGGTTGTCCCGCGGCATTTTTACCTCACACTGTTGGATATCTAAAACAAGGTAGCATACTTTGTATTATTGATTGTAATCCCATGAAGAGAAAGTGCGGCATTAAGTAAAATAGATATAATATTTAACTTGACGTGCAGCTGTGATTAAGCATTCAATAAATTTTTGAAACTTGCGGTCACCCACGTCTCTAACGATCGTGTTTGTAGTTGTTTATCATAGTAGAATCGACACAAACCACCTGGATATGATCGCTTCAATTTCATTCTACCAGTGGCCTCGTGTCGGGACAAACTAAATTGTCATAGTCCAAATTAGATTGTCCTAGGCCGATGTAGTTTGTGCTGACACGAGTAGTAAGTTTGGCCTAGGCCTAGTTTGCCCGGAAATTGGGTTTGGCCGGTAACATATATTACTTGACTGACTGATCTATCAACGCATAGCAACAAAACCGCTGGGTCTGGAAGCATGAAATTTGGCACGACAGTTCCTTAAATGACGTAGATGAGCACTAAGAAGGGATTTTTGGAAATTCATCTCCTTAAAAGTTACAATAGGGGATGTAAGTTTATATGAAACTTCATCAAATAAATATAATAAAGATAGATAGAATACATTTTCGTAAGCGAAGCTGCGTGAGCAACTGCTAGTATACTTAGTATAAAATGTTTCCTAAACATTGCCACTTACACTTCATAACAATAATATTCATTCTACGTTCATTTTTTAACTACGTACATGATATCTACTTGTAGATTGCTGCTCTGTAAAGCACACGTTCTTTTGCCCAATGTAAAGACAAGCAAACTATTCTTGTGATTGTGTCATAACTGCCTGTTGCCTTTAAAAACTCGCGCGAGGCAAACTCGTTATTGGTATTATTAATGGCTACCCAACGGCCCTCGCTTCACTTCAGAAACAATGCCCTTCTGTTTCTTAAGGACGTATCCACTCCCTTTTAACGCAGGAAGATAAACATTACAAATAGAAATAGAATGTATTATAATAGAAGGGTAACGATTCATACCTTTCTATGCTTAGGTTTTAAAATCACAGACAGGCTTTTACATTTTTTATTTAAATAGATGTATAAATCGAAGCGCTCATAGCCCTGCGGAAGCGCTCATAGCCCTGTGGCTTGCGTCGATCCCAAGTGATCGACAAGGTTAAGCAACAGCGGGCGCGGTCGGTATTTGGATGGGTGACCGCTAGTGGCAAAAATTCTTGAGCGTTTCCGTGCTTCGGAGGGCACGTAAAGCCGTCGGTCCCGGTTGTTATCATATGATAACAGTCGTTAAGCCATGTCGGAGGCCCTCGGGCGATTTGAAAATTCCGACACTCGGATTGGCCTCTAACCCCTCCACCAATCCGCACTGGAGCAGCGTGGTGGAGTATGCTCTAGGCCTCCTCAAGAGGAGAGACCCGTGCCCAGTAGTGGGCCATTAATGGGTTGAAGCCAGCCATAAATGGATACTTTGGATACCCGCATAGGTAGATAAAGAGGGCTATTCATGTGTCGCAGGGATTACCGCCCCGCACGCATCTGGCGAAATTCTTTATCCAAACCAAATTGGCATTACTGACAAAGACGATATTATGCCACAAGATATAGCCTGGGGAATTGGTCTCGCTACCGAAGATAGTAGTCCCTCTTTTGAATATATTACGTACACAAGATAAAAAATAATAGTTTTTTTTTGTCCCGCTATGTATTCATGTTCAAGGTGACATAAAAAGAAACATACGAAGAAGAACGAACATTTATTAGTTTTATTATTAAAAATGTCCGGAATCCAAATTAAATCCTTCGATTTTTAGCTTTACTTACTATTCTATTCTGTTTTAATATTTTCATTAGATTTATTAAATGGTAGGTATATCAAACTACTCATAAGGATTTGAACTCAAAAGATTTATCAGGCTAAGTTTTATATGTATAGTAAGAATATTTCGACGCATGATTTAACATGAATTTGAAGCAAAATCGTTGGATAAATAGACAAATATTCGGAAAATAATAAATGCGTGTTTGTTTGCGCTGTTTTTATCTGAATACATTCAAAGCACAGATTTAAAAAAAAGAACCAGACGGATTAATTCGCCGCCATTACCGCGTCGGATCGCACTAAAAATTACGCACACATAGTAAGCGAGCGACGTCACTCTCGATAAGACAAGGTGACGTCTGTTCTTTTTTTAGTCTGTGATTCAAAGTATTTAACTTCCGAGGTTTAGCCTTCTTAACACTAAAGGGACTTTACTAAAAGATATTAAGACAAATCATGGCACCTAACTCATTGTGGAATGAACACATTTAACTATACCCCCTATATAATGAGTACCCGTAGTACTCAGGATATTTATTTTGTTTATCCGTGACCAAGATCCTTGCAACTGGGTCGAAATATCGGTGTACAAAATAAATATAAACTCAGCATTATAATAAAAAAAATCATGGCACCATTTTTATGAAAACTGAAGCTGCGATACTCTTCACACGTACTAACTCTACAAGTGTGAATTTTTTCAATTAATCGTTTCTCTCACTCTTACATAAAGCTTTGTCTCTTCAACAGAAACATTTCTCTCTTTCACTGAAAAAATGAACGCTAATTGCTAAGTTGAGTTTTCTCAATAAATTAATGTTAGATGTGAAATTGGCTCAATTTTTCTACATTAAATTATCAACTAATGACTTTAAGATAATCACCGACATCAAAGTCACGTAGGTAAATTGTTCATTACGAGTTCAAACGATTTTATGTTTTCATTAGAATGTGAAAATTGCTCGTTCTTCTGGAACAGAAATGTGTGAAATATTAATTATGTGAGATCTTAATAAATATTTATTTATTTATTTAATCTTTATTGCAACAACCTAAATATAGGCTTACAAAGGGCGGACTTAATGCCTATTGGCATTCTCTACCAGTCAACCCAGGGTGATGGTGAGAACATATGGCAAATAATATTATATTATAATTTAAAAAACCTCTAACAATTTTATTTACACTAAACATAGCTAAGATTAAGAACACTCTCGATTGAGTCATCTTTAATAAAAAAAAAACTGGATCAAAATCGGTTAATCTGTTTGGGAGCTACGATAACACAGATACGTCAAACTTATAGCACCCCTCTTTTTTCGTAGGGAGTAAAAAAACAATGATTGGCAACCCTAGTCGATCACGTATTAATTACCAGTTCACGTCAGAACGTGAGAGGCTTCAATCCACGTTATTCAGATATTGGATTCAGAGTTATCAACAATTTCACTTCAATGTTTATCATGACTGCATCAAGTATATCGTTTTTATGCCGATAGTAATATAAGACTCTAAACAAACAGATATAATTAAGTTGTGGTTACTATTAACTTTTTTAAGTGACTTCAATCCATTAATGGCCCACTACTGGGCACGGGTCTCTCCTCTTGAGTAGGCCTAGTGCATACTCCACCACGCTGCTCCAGTGCGGTTAATATATCAATAAAAGTTATGCCAAGATTGGTTAATAGGAATAGGCTTGTTTCCACTAAGAATAAATCGAATGGCTTAGAGTTTCTAATGATTAACCATGATAATTAGTAAACAAAAATGCAGCTTTTCTATTAAAATAATAAAAGATTAATAATATTTTTGGAAAATAAAATCGACAAATTGAGGCGTTTAATCACGTGACATTAAACATCAATCAGTGAAGCGCATGGAAGCGTGACGTCACACCTCGCGAAACACTACGTTGTAGCTGTCATTTTCGTATAAAATGAACAGGTTATTTGGAGTTTTCAGCAATTCTCGTTAAATTAATACAGTTCGTTTTTAGTTTAATCTTGATAGACAGATATAATTTGCTATGGAATCAGGATTTAACAAAGCAAACAGCAGTAATTTGCCCAAAATTGACGCCGTTATGCTTGGCAAATTTTTTGCAATAAACACCGACTTTTGTTCATCGGAATTCCGCAATGTTAAAACTTCTGTGTAAGTATAATGTGAAGAACAAACAAAGTCTCATTTAATTAGCAGTTACCAGTCAGAGAGTCGCATTTACCTACTATGGAATGTCATAACATTTTATACCTAGGTTATGTGTGGTATATTATGGTAGATTTTGCAAAATTCATTTCTTTTACTATACATTTATAAATAGATACATCAAGTTGTGTTTATTACTTACATCAAAATGATCTTCACAGAAATAAATTGTGGAATCAGTTGATAAAGTAAGAGCATCTTGCCTCCTTGCCATATTTAACCACTTTCTACGTATTTGTTTATTGTTTGGAACGTATATGAATAATTTGTTTGGCGTTTTTATCGTTGTATTTTTACATTGGGGCACTATACAGTATTTATAATACGAGGAATTCATTATTTATTAAAAAACACAATTGACTGTCATACACAAACACGGCTGTTTCGCGAGGTATGACGTCATTCAAAACGCCATGACAGTCTTGGCCTTTTTCGCGGTCAATTTCAAGTTCATTTCTAAAAACTCAAAATACTAATGTAAAAGACTTATTTTTCTTAGAATAATATATTTTTGGGGTGAAATAGATGCTAAGCTATAGTTTTAAACTAATTTCCAAATTTTGTCAACTAGCCTATTGTCTAAAAGTATCTACTATGGGGTTGATCATAGACATAAGTAATAGGGGCGTTAATAACGTTTCTAGCAAAGTATAATATAAAATATATATTTACGTTAGCTGATGGTAACAGACGTTAAAAATATAATATATCATAGGCTTTAAGTGAGTGATAACTAACCAGGAATGTGAAAGAACTTTACTTTGCAATTAAACTAGGAAGTTAAACGCATGCCTAGGCATTTTTGTGCGACAGAAACAAAATTATCTTAATTGTATGAGGATCAGGAGCTTCATCCCACAAAAAACCAAGTTGGGCTTCACTCCAATAAAAACTTCAAACCCAAATAAAAGGGATAGGCTATGCATACATAGACTATTCGACGCCCAACCATTGAAGCAGCATTTGATGACAGACCCTTCAGAGGAAGTGGAGTGTTTACACATCGTCTGTTTGCGTAGCCTGTAGGCAATTCAGAAGACGTTATCACAACACCCGCTGTTGACAAGCGAACTCTATTATGGAAATCGGCACGTTGATTCAATCAAGGCATTCAATAGACGCGTGTGGTTATTATAAGCATAATGTAAATGGATAATTAATAATCATGGTTTACGTCAGCTCGTCAATAAACGTAATTATTTACACTTATGAGCGCGTGTGACAATTAATTTGAAAATGTTAGAGCGGCATTAACATTATATTTTTGGATGGATAATGTTTAATTTTAACCTTATTTTGTTATCATTACCTGACTCCAACCTTATCTTTATATAAAAAAACCAAATTACTAAATCTGAAACAATTGTATGTTTATTTTACTTGTATTTTAATTAAAAATATTATTACCAATTCCATTAAGTCACATATAAAACTAAACATAAAAGAAAGTACGCACAATTTACGAAATAAAAACAAAATTCAGTTAGCAAATGTAAGAACAACATACGGGCGGAAAACTATACTTTTTGAAGGAGCACAGCTGTACAATAAGCTACCGAACGACGTAAAAGATTGCAGAAGCTTACATTTGTTCAAAATTAAGCTTAAAAATTACTTATGTAAAAAAGGAACATAATGTCATTAACTTAATTTACCTTCTACCTACTTACCATCTTTCGTTCCCTTATAACATTTTACCATCCTGAGAACTCAAAATCATATAATTTTTTGTTATTATTAAACGCTTTTATTTAGCTTCACTTCGGAGCATCAAAGCATCAAATCTTCAATATTATGATCAAAATGCTACTCTATTTACACGGCAATAAGGTTATTAAACGCTTTTATATTTAGCTTCACTTCGGAGGATCAAAGGATCAAATCTTGTAACGTTAATTTGAATGACTTCCCTTTAATGAAAATTGATGAAATTTGGCAGACATGTGTATTTCCGATGACAATACACGAAAATCATATTTTAAACTAATTTTCATTGTTTATTTGTTGTTAAATTAAAAAAAACGATTTTCAGACTTTAGACGCATAATTCTCTATGTTCTATTTTACGTAGAGACTTGAAATTTTCACAACTTGTAGCTAATTTTATAAACTAAACATTATTGAAATAAAAGCGTTTAAAAAAAAAAAATTTTTTCATTTGACTTATTTTTAATATTATCACGCCTTTCCTTTATGCATACCCAGAGGTTAAATGAAATTATGTACTTTTTATATTTAATAACCTTGTATCTCATTATAAGTAAAACTTTATGTTTTTTATGAGAAATAAAGATCTTTAAACCTAATTTTCATTATTGTTATGGTGATCTCACATTATGTCAGCATTATACGCGCCGCACGTGCCGTACTCACCGCATTTACTGATAGCATTTGATATATTTGTATTGCCAACAATTTTTTTTTAGCAGCAGTGATAGCCTAGCGGTTAGAACATTGGTCTCTCGAATCAAGGGGCCCGAGTTCAAATCCTGGCACGCACCTCTAATTTTCAAATATTATGTGCGTATTAGAAGTTAATTATCACTTGCTTCGGTGAAGGAAAACATCGTGAGGAAACCTGCACACCGGAGAGTTCTCCATAAAGTTCTCGAAGGTGTGTGAAGTCTACCAATCCGCACTTGGCCAGCGTGGTAGACTATGGCCTATACCCCTCACATTGTGAGAGGAGACCCCGAGCCCAGCAGTGGGACAATTATGGATTGTTGCTTTTTTTTTGCTTTGCAACAATTTTTCAGTTTTTCCAACATTCGTTTATTCCCACTAACTTATGAAAAAAATCATGAATATTTAAATGCATAAAAAATGTAAATTATGGATCAAAGCAATCCCTGTACAATAATAAATGTTTAACAGTTTAAGGCAATTGTATAAAACATTAATATGTTTATACGCTGACACTTAATAGCTGTTAAGCTTACATTTTAACAATGCTATGAGTTAAGCTTAGCTGATGACCACATAAATTCAACAACACCTAGCTTTAGCGTCCGAAAATTAGGCGTTGGAACGGCTAATAAATCTATTCTACGTATCTAGATTTTGATGAAAATAACTCAGTTAACTGGCAATTAACATATTTCTCCATCAAAGTGATCAGGAACAAAGCAATTATATACGCAGGAACAAATAACTGGGTCATGTCCAGGATGTAAGCACTGACTAACTTATATAGCTCTGTTAGACGCTGTTCTAGAGAAATGAATATTTAACTATATACTGTTCAAATTATCGGTTAGAGAACTTCCTTCATTTGTCATTCCTTTTATAACGTGAAACTGTACAAACATTTACATTAAAATTATTTATTTATTTATTTATTACACTTTATTGCACACCAAATTTACAGAGTCAGTAAAAGCTTTTCAATGTTAATATTACAAGTGCACAAAAGGCGATCTTATCGCTAAGTAGCGATCTCTTCCAGATAACCTTTGGGAAGATGACGAAGGGAAAATTGATTGAATGTTGGTAGGGTGCAAAGTGTAATATCCTACTCATAAAATTAGTTAACCAGGAAACCCTCTAGCAGAAAAAGGAAAAGGGATATAGGAATAGCATAGTAGAAACAGTAGAAAGAGACAATAAAGTTGAAATTGGACTAGCGCAGGACACCATTTCGTACTGTAGATCTAGGACAATTCTCCGTTCTGTGCAGAAATTTGAATAAGTACAGGAATTTTGTGGTGTCATTTTGAACTATGAATGTGAGTTTAAATTTCGTCTAGGTCAATAGTTCTATGATCTTCAAAACGTAATAATAAAAAATGTAAATTTTCCTTAATCTATGTTTGATAATCACTTAGATCAGTAACAGTCCGTTGAATGAATTAGAGACTGCTTAGGTCCGCCCGCTTAGCATCATATTTTGGTAATTAGGGAACTCGCCCACGGATACCATCAGGATTTGTGATTAAAATTGTAATTAAGTTAAATAAAAAAGTTAAAACAAAAATAAAAGCTAGCCTTCCTAAATTTTATTTGAGCATCTATAAAGTAAAGGGAACAGTAAAATGATATTTAAATTATAACAAGTGTTCTTAAAAGAATCCTTTATAAATCAAACTGATTGAATTCATAAAAATTCTAAGGAATCATTAGACAATTAAGTCGTAGTGTCTTAATATCTGATAGCGGAGAAAAACGAGCGATCCAATTACTCGTGCGGGAACAAATAACTGGGTCAATCCTTGAAGGAATTGAGTTAATCTACTCCGAGAGTTAAACTTCTATAGCATATTTATGGAATTATATAAATAATTAAATCATTACACCTCATTGATAGATGATGATCAACGAAATTAGTTAATGTACAGTATAACTTGAATTTGAGAAATAAAAAAATCCATGCTACATAATATTTCTTTTTATTTTATAATAATGTCATTGCGAAATAGAAACCGCTACTTTGAGCACGTTATATTAATGTTATACGAGTACCATGTAAGTGGAAATAGTATAATAGATTATAGAATTAAGTATTTTCATGAAAGTCAGTCTTTAAAATTACCGTATCTAGACACGCGGCAGCGTGTCATGCCAAGTTCAAGCAAAGGAACTGGCTAGCCAGCGCCGAGTGTAATATTACACGAACCACTTGGTGCCACTTTTGACCCTTCTATAACTCAAAACCTCTTTAACGTAAACACATAAAACTACGTGTGTTTGATTATATCCATAAGGACATGTAGAAGCCCAAATTTCATGAAGCTAGCTCAAACGGTTACAAAGATATGAAGGTCAAAAAGTCGTAAATTTTAGCACTGACTGACTGACATATAGTACCTAAATCTAACCTACTTCCAGATAACCTAGAAGGATGAAATTTGGAATCCAGCTCGGTAATTGTGTGTAAGCGTAGGAAAAAATCAAAAAAATAAAAAAAGTCGAAAAATAAGTGGTGTCCCCATACAAAGTTTGTATGGGACCAAAGCAGAGCCATCTAGCGGCAGTGAAAAGAAAAGCTTCGGTCCCATACAAATCTTAGCAAACTCGCATTTACATTGTGAGCCTGTTATGTCACGTAAAACTCGCACTAAGGCCTCTGTGCACGTGGGGCTTAATATGGCATACTTCAGCGCATGGAGTATTGAGGTAGAACGAGGGCCATCTCATATGAAGGAAAAATAGAAAAAGTTTCCAGCTGCTTACAGAAAATAGAGGTTCCAATAATGGGCATTTCTAAATGGCGCTAGTTTGTGACAAATAGATATATGAACATGGCTGTTGTAAACGGAGTGAAGTTTGCTGAGTTATGCCACCCTAATTAGTGGCGCTAGTTTCCGCCAAATAGATATTCGAACATAGCTGTTCATATACCGCACCGCAGCCCCACCCGTAATTTTACGCGTTTTACGGATACTTTTCCCTTTGCTGTCCCTCGCGGAAAGTCGTTGTAATGTACAACACATTCAACGCAACAAACCATGCGTGTTTTCCATAGAAGCTGATATACTTTGGTACACCATTAAAACAATGCACGGTGAGGCAGATCTACGCTGTGTGGCGGGGTGCGGAGCAGTGTGAGAATCGCCTGTTTGTCATATTTATCTAGATATTTATTACTCGGCTAAATAGTATAAAATTAGCTGTATACCGAATATAACCATAATCAAATACTCGTTCTTCTAAGCAGAATAACTTTTGTATTCAGTTAGGGTAAATATATTATGAATATAATTATATATGATAATATGGTTGCTTAAACTTATTTTTATACCAGTTTTAGGGACTCTTCAATAATCATACAAATATTCGACTCACCGTAAAAGCTAATGTTTTTCCGGTTCAATTTCCGGTTTATGGTCATCACTATTTAATTTACACCCGAAACTGGTGACCCATGAAACGTCAATTTAGTCTCTAAGATTTGTGGAAAGGGTATATTTTTCTTTACAAAAAGTAATGATATCCCACCAAAAACATAAATGTAAAAAAGGAGAGCCAAGTTCAATACAAAAAATTTGCTTGGCTGTGGGCTTCGCCGCAAAAAGAATGGAGATCTAAATGAGTGCCAAGTTCTATGTAAAATCGAAATATGTATTTATAGGAACAAAACAACATTATGAACAAGTGTTAAACTCTATTTCTTTGCTTTGTTGGATACCTATAACAACTGCTGTTATTTAAAAAAGTGAGATCTTAAAGTAGGTTAGATTTGACTTGGCCAGTTTTTATCAGAATTAAAATGTTGAATAACTTTATAAAATGACTGATGTAATGAAAACTGGCCAAGTCAAATCTAACCTACTTTAAGATCTCACTTTTTTAAATAACAGCAGTTGTTATAGGTATCCAACAAAGCAAAGAAATAGGGTTTAACACTTGTTCATAATGTTGTTTTGTTCCTATAAATACATATTTCGATTTTACATAGAACTTGGCACTCATTTAGATCTCCATTCTTTTTGCGGCGAAGCCCACAGCCAAGCAAATTTTTTGTATTGAACTTGGCTCTCCTTTTTTACATTTATGTTTTTGGTGGGATACATTATGACAGAATGTTTAGATTACAATCTGTAACACTATCTTACATAATTAATCCAAGTGTTATCAAACAAGTAGTCTTTTTGTCCTACAAAGAGTGTTTAAGTCAAGAGCTTCCAAGTTAGTCAGCGGCACATTCTCAGACTGACCCATTTTACTTTGTTCCTGTTCTAGTTATTTCATTGTTCCTGTTGTTGGCAGATAGTGCGGCAACAAGAGTTGACGGCGGGAGATAAAAGATAAAAGACCCTTTCAACTAATTTACTCGTAGACTTTTTAAACGAAGATTCGGTCCAAATTGC
This sequence comes from Thymelicus lineola, assembly GCA_963932265.1. Lineage (NCBI taxonomy): Eukaryota > Metazoa > Arthropoda > Insecta > Lepidoptera > Hesperiidae > Thymelicus > Thymelicus lineola. The sequence goes on from OZ010686.1 coordinate 3,734,688, forward strand.
CTACCTTCCTTATAAAATTACTAATTACATATTAATTATTACATATTCATTCATAAAAGGTAAGATTTTTATAGTGTCATGATTGAATATACAGTAACATAAGTTATTGGTATTTTTTAAGCCAACGTCCAATTATTTCTATGAATTCATAAAATATTCATACCGGATGCTGTAATTATTAATATTGATCATTCATTTATGATTTGTGGTTAATGTATACAGTGTAATTAAATTATTGTAAATTGATCCATCCCTATCGGTTTCAATCCAAATCATTGCGTCATTTTAAATCTTCCATTTTTAGTCACAAATGACAAAGACAGTAATTAGGATAGTAATCAAAAATATGAAAAATCTGTTAAAATATTCGTCACATGTAATTTTTGAAGTCTTTAAAATGGTACAAATATAAGCTCAAAAGGCGCGTCCAGTGTTCCAACTATTAATATTTCTTTGAAAGCGACAAGTGGCATGCAGTATTCATAAAATGTCATAGCAAAAAGACATAACGATGACGACGCTCTACCTCCGTAAAATAATTTATCCTATCATAACTTTTAGAACTACTCAAGAACATCAAACATTTTCACTCAAAGAAATATCATAATTATTATTGAAATTTGTTAGCCAACAAAAGGAATGGACTGAATAGGAATTCAAATATTTCCACTATAAATGAAATTTCGGTGAAAGTAGGCTGAAGGAAAAACATCTTGAATGGCGCACAATTCGTCAAAGGAATTGATTAATAAGAGGTGAGAATTTTTAAGGCGAAAATTACGTTTATTCACGGATGTGACATTGACAAATTTTGTAGCATCCTTGGGATTGATGTAATTATCTACCTTTTAGGGAAACCGTTTGATGGTGGCTTCTAATGAGGCTAATGAGGTATAAAATGTTTTGAAAGTTCGTCCAAACTGTCTTCAAAATATCTTTTGGTTTTACGGAATTATGCTTTACGTTACAAAAATACTCAGGTATGTTGACAAAAATATATAGCTAATACTTTTTCCGTCTCATGACTCAGACGTCCAACATTTATCCTTTTTAGAGTTCCGAAGTAAAATCGGAACCCTTATAGTTTCGTCATGTTTGTCCGTCCGTCCATCCGTCTGTCCGTCCGTCTGACCGAAGCAAAGCGCCGAGACTCTTAGTGCTAGAAAGCTGTAATTTGGCATGGATATATCTTGCATATTTATTAAAACTCCAAAATCTTACAATAAAATATTGAAAAACATTTTTTTTTCAAGGTAGGTCTCCTAAAGGTAACGTTAGGATAAATTTTTAATCGTCGCGTATTCTATAGTGTGGGGTATTGTTGAAAAGGTCTTCCAAAAATATTATGGGTCTTCAAAGACTATTTTTGGAATTAGGATCCCGTTTACGAAATATTTGGCTTTAAAGTGCTAATTTTGGTTAGTGTCCACCCCTCTGCTGGCTAAACGGTTGGAGTTGGACAAGTGAAAAAATTCTCAATAATAGGTTATTATTATGATGACTTTACAAGGGAAACTATAATGGCTATATCAGCGTAAATAGTTAATGAGTAATAGTCGATAAACTTACTTATTCGGAACCCTACATTGCGCATGGCCTGACACGCACTTGCCCGGTTTTATTAGTTATCTATCTCGTTACTTCGTTAATGAACGAGTGATTCGTTTACAACTGAACTTTGACAGGTCCAAGTTAGCATTGAGATAAATAGGGGCATTTCAGTCGGTCGTCCACAGCCACAAATTATTGAAACTTTATAAAGTTTCGGGGGCTTTGGAGCTCCAAATCAATTCATTGAATTAGATAAGGATCGTTGGCAAAACACGATCAAATCGAACGTCGCAGTTGCTGTAGATAGCGATAAAATATCAGGAGATGAAATGTAAAGGGTAACTTTAACACGGCCTCTAAAAATACTGAACGAATTTTCATGAAATTTAGTACAGGGGCCGACCATGATCATAAGATATAGGGTACTTATTCTCACGGAATACGTGGGCGAAACCGCGTGCAGTTTAAGTTTTACTATGAAAGTAGCAGTATATCAAATACACGCACACACGATGGACTTTTGGGATCCATGTCACTCTGTCGTAATTGATCCCAAAAACTTACCGAGTACGCCACTTGAAACTTACTGGAAGTTTGACTAGCGTGTAAGCTCAAAGCTGCGTACATCCCGTGTATGTTCAGTAACATTTTATGAGCAAAAGCTTCGGCAGTTTTTAAAATCAACATGTACATTTCTAAGCAGATGTAGAAGTGAAATCTTTGCTGCAGCAAGAAATTATTTTTTGATAACATTTTCAGTGTGTGCAGAAATTGCAATTTAAGTTGTAAAATGATTTACTTCTTGCTATGTGTGTCATTGGCATATTAAAATGTCGCATATTATTTTAAATCAAAACTGGATAAAATAAAATTAATTTTATATCAAGTGGTTCTTGTATATTTAACTTAAAAGAGAAAGTAAAATATCGAGATTTTTTATGGAAAAAATGTTTCATCCGGTAATTTACTCACAACAATATAAAGTGTCAATTTGATAGTGTGTGTGTTCTTATGCTAAGCAAGCTATGCTACTATCTCTGAGGCCCGTACCAGTTTATTTATTTATTATTTATTTATTTAACACTTTATTGACCACAATATAGCAATAATGGGACAAATGGCGAGCTTAATGCTAATGCATTCTCTACCAGCTAACCATTAGGCCAAACAGAAAAAAACCACGATGAGCGGTAAAAAAAAAAAAAAAAAACAATAAAATTGCTAATTGAATTCAATAATATATATAAAAATATTATAATATGAATACATATATAAATTAAAAAAATATATATATTATACATAATTATAAATATATACAGAAATATATAAAATTCATATATATAAATAAATATACTATACTGATTTATCCAAATGACAACAATACACGAATAGATCTGATGACATTTTGTTAAGAGCGACGTTCTAGCAGGTAAGCCTGTACCCTTTTTTTAAAAGTGAATTTACTAGCGGGCCCTCTAATTTCTTTGGGGAGTGCATTCCAAAAGCGAATAGCCTGTACAGCAAAGGAACTAGAAATAAAGCCAGAACGATGAATGGGAAAGGATAACAAGTGAGATTCTGAAGAGCGGAGCTGACGGTCATTGGAAGAGCATAGGAACTGAAATTTTGACTTTAAATAGTCTGGCACAAGAGGGTCGAAAAGGACAGAGGAGAGTGAGCAGAGGGCTTGTAGGTGCCGTCGTTCGCGGATCGTAAGCCATTTAAGCCTAGAACGGTAGCTAGAGATATGATCAAACTTTCGTAGGCAGAAAACGAAACGAACGGCACTATTTATTAGTCGGTCCAGCTTGTCAAGTTGGGCTTCAGTAAGATCCAAACAGCACACGTCACCGTAATCAATGATCGGGAATATTAACGCTTGCACCAAATGGACTTTAGTTGCAACGGGAAGAAAATTTTTCAAGCGGTTGAGAAATGTAAGCTTGCCAACGACAGAGCGGCAGGTTTCAGTCACTTGGGTGCTCCAACCGAGATCACTATCGATAAAGAGCCCAAGATCTTTGACGCATGAAGAGTAAGGTATTTTTGAGCATTCAAACATGACAGGAGGTAACAATTTAGGATCTAATTTGGCCAATTGTCGCGGACTACCTATGATGACAGCTTGGCATTTAGAGGAATTAATTTTAATGCCAAATTTCTGTGACCAATAACTAACTTTAGTCAGATTAGTATTTATAATATTAACAGCACTGATCACATCACTTACATCAGCTTGGGTATAAATTTGAAGGTCATCGGCGTATAAATGGTAAGAACAGCTAAGAAGGGGAGTGAGTAAGTTTATGAATATTGAGAAAAGCAAAGGAGACAGGTTTTTTTAATCCTATTCTAAAACAACTTTATAGAAAAGGTGGCGTGTCCGTCTCAAGGGAAGTACACATAGATTCTACAATCTTTTAAAGAAGCAGAATAAAGTCTAGTTTACTCTAAAACTAATATTGATCTAAGCTTCTTATCTGCCGCTTGAGAACGTCTGCGCGATCGTTAGAAGCGATATCTCTCCCTCTGTTTTATCAAGGTTCTATATTCTTTTTTATTTTTTTATCTGGTCGTAATATTTATGTTGTATAATTTACGTATAACTTACTTTCACAGGTTTCTCTTTTGGAGGCCTGAAGTTTAACGTCTTGTCGCCCAAGGCCTCTTGTTTCGACGATTTCTATCTAAGTTTTGCCTCTAGCGGACACTCATCTAAACTATCGACCGCCCAAAGTTGCTTTACTCGGTCAACCGCAATTAATACTCGTAGAAGACGTGATCTGCCTATTAGCGTTTCATAGCATAGTATTCAGAACTTATTTACTATTAAACACTTGTTTTACAAGTGACCATAAACCATAACCGCCTTTATTCTCACCTTCAACTTGACAGCCACATAATCTGATCAGTATATCCTACCGTCCAAGGATTCCTTCTGAAGTGACGGCATATCCTTATTTACCTATGAAGATTAAAAATAACAATGGACCGAGTTTAACATTCTGAAGTTTGTTTATTTAATAATGTTTGCATTGCGTTCAATTTGCAAATATAATGTTATTGAACTTATTTCAATTGATCCATGTTCCAATCAACTTAGCCTCCCCTACTCTCTTATAAAAATAAAATAATTTAGAAAGATAGTCAAATATTGCTTTTCGTAAAAAAATCATGTAGGTAAGTAAGTGCCTCACTTTCGTAGATGATAAGTGAATTGTAGACTAATCGTCACAGCATTGAAGTCTGCCATGGTTAAAACTGTGTATCGATGTCTACGCTGGTTAAGTAGACAGGACTGCAGGTCTTTGACGTAAAAACAATTTACTAAACTTTGTATTAAAAGCAGTGATAGCCTAGCGGTTAGAACGTTGGTCTCCCGAACGCGGGGGCCCGGGTTCAAATCCTGGCACGCACCTCTAATTTTCAAATATTATGTGCGTATTACAAGTTAATTATCACTTGCTTCGGTGAAGGAAAACATCGTGAGGAAACCTGCACACCTGAGAGTTCTCCATAATGTTCTAAAAGGTGTGTGAAGTCTACCAATCCGCACTTGGCCAGCGTGGTAGACTATGGCATGTACCCCTCACATTGTGAGAGGAGACCCCGAGCCCAACAGTGGGACAATTATGGGTTGTTGCTTTGCTTTTGCTTTGCTTAGTATTACTGGTGTGTATTGGCACGGTTACCACTTGGCACTTACCAACATGATGTCTTATCAACATGATGATATGTCCTGATACTTACTATTATACTTACTTCTACTTTACATGTAATTGCCTCAAACCGAAACCCCTGACCGTCTTGATACAATGTATCTTAGAAACAATATCTCCTTGTGAGAGCACTGATACCCATAACACAAGTTGAATCTTATCATGGGTATCAAAGTTCAACAAAACTCCTCTATGACTGTATAAGTTACTTTGTTTTTTATAAGTACCTACCTATGTAAGTGAAGAGTGTTGTACAATTTTATGCAGAATAAACGTTTATAAACATTATTATTATTATTAATTGGTGCCGAAATGCACATAGTGAAGTGGTTGTAATCGACTAGCTTACGAAAACAACTCACGGTCGCACTATTATTTCTCTGACTATTTTTCATCTCAACACGTGTTATTGCTTTCTATTTTACTTAAGTAACTGTAACCCTCGGAAACTGTATATTATCGCTCATCCATTTCACCTTAACCAGCGCACTGCCGTAATTCCGACTTACTGTCTTCGTGTTAAGGATCAAATTTCTGAGCTAAAGTGTAGCAATCGAGTAAGTTGACGACAGCACTTTACGAGATATAAAATTTGTACATCCATAACCTTGTTATGAGGCATCTGAAACTGATACTGAATGTTCGTCTGTATGTAAGGTATTATTAATATTCTTCGCATGAACATGATATTGATAAATGTAACTGTAAATAAATAAATGTGGGTTCTGTCTATACAACACGTATCTAGTATGCAACATTGAATGCTTCATGCTTCCTGGTCTCCGGTCTTTGGTTTCTCGTTTTTTCTTTTTCATCTCTTATCGGGTAATAGTCAAAGATACAGAGGTTTTTCTACCACTTGTCCCTCCCGAAGTGAGAATTTAATGATGAACTTTGTACTAAAGACAACTATGCTTCATACTCTTCTTTTGCTTGACCATCACTTAAGCGAGGAACTTGGATGAAAAGTTAACGCATTTTAGGAGTAATATTGTACTTTGCAAAAAGTATCTACCCTACAAAGCTTGACCTTCAATGAAAGAACGTGACGTCATTACGCGGTCGATCAGTCACGTGCCCCACTCAGGAGGGGTTTTGTACAAAAAAGGATAGACAAATACAAGACCTTACAACCCACTAGCTCATGGGTAAGCAGACTTTTCATCAAAGATAATAAAATTGAGATCAGTTAAAGGTACAGTCGACATAAAAAGTTTATTTTTAAAATAAAGTAAATTACCATTCATTCTCATACCCTCTCGGCCGTGGTTCCTTGATGTTGCGTCAGTATAAATAAATAAACTATTAAGGATGAAAAACACCTGTACCGTGAAACTAAACATACTGCCTCAGTCAAGTAAGAAACAAAATAGTGTTATAAAAAGTAAACATATATACCTATGGCTCTTTAACGCTGGGACCGATAAATGAGCGGGTGGTGGCTACCTAAGCGAGTAAAAAACCCTACCACCTAGCTGGAATACCGTCGATATTAAATTGAGTAAAATAGAGTTTAGAGATGGCGGCTTAGCGTTAATTCTCTTTAATACAGGCTATCCTATTACGCACTCGAGCCTCTTGCAAACTTTTATATAAAACATATAAATTTTATACGATGTAAGCTTATTATTATTATTACATTATTAACACTAAGCAAAAAGACACCACTAGGTGTGCAAAAAGAGGTGCATAGGGAATCGCCTCCGTGATCCAACCGTAGTGATGTGAGATCTTGGTTGGTTGAAAAGTTGAAAAATATAAATGTTATTTTCAAAGATAATAAAGCGTTGAAAATACTGTTATAACTGAAATTTTAATATGTTTACATCTCTATTTTCTACAATATCTACACTCCTAAATCTGAAAGCAAGCTAGAACCTGGAAGCGAAAGGTCCCCGATTCAATTCCCGGCGGAGCAGCCAATTATTTGACTGATAAATATTAAAAAAATTCTAATGCATCCAAGGAATCCTAATATATAAATAACCTGTGAATAACACAACTTTCATTTATTTAACCTACTTTTGACGTCGACCGTACGACCGCAGATGTTCAAGTGTACAGAACTATCTTTAATAACACACGACTCCTAACTTCTGCGAATTTCTCTAATGGATTTACTTCAGACTAATGTCTCTGAGAGTATTTTTATAGCTTGTGGAATATTTGAGTGGTCCGTCCGAGATCGTGAGAAGAATTGGAAGTAATTGTGAGATTCACTGCGGTTTTTCGATATCATTTTGAATTTCAAAGGATATTCATTTTATCTTGCATACAGCTTCATGACTGTAATGCGATTATTTTATTTTATTGAAAAAACGTTTACTTAGGAATAAAGAATAAAAATTTGATTTAATTTACGTTTAATTAATACACGTACGTAAACCTCGCTTCACTCAAATATGTTATTTTATGTTCACATAAAACAGTAACCACATCCGCATATTGCTTATTGGTATTTTGTAAGTATTTCATGTTTTCATACAAATACCGCGTAATGGTCGTAGCACACATATCAACTCGTAAACGGAACGTAAACGTATCAACTCTTGCATGTCAGTATTCTTTGTATGAAACTCCCTACTGTAAAGCACACTTATCGGATTCGTAACGTAATCGCCTCGCCTCGAGACAAGCTCACGAACTGCGGTACGGTGCGTGGACGACTTGCCGTACCCGCGCTTACGTCTCACCGTACGCTATCCTTCGCCTTTCCGTTTCCTCGTGCACGCCCCGCGCCGCGGCGCCGCGGCTACCGCTGCGTCGGCGAACTGCTGTCATTCATTCCGTCAACCAGCGGCCGGCGAGCCGTAAGCGCGGCGTCGCCTAGCCGTAACCGAGTCGATTTGGAGTTGTTGGTCGGTTATAACGCGCTTACGTTAGGTTGACGGCGGGTTATAATGCGCTTACGTTAGGTTGACGGCGAGGCGATCCGGTGCCGATCCCTTTCCGAGTTGATATGTGCGCTACGACCATAAACCAACCGCTAAAATTCGTGTAATATTTTATGGGTAAACTTCCTGTGGTATTACAGGTAAAATTATTGAGATTATTGCATGTTTCAGTTTTTGTGATGAAACGGTATCAATTATTATTATTAACCCATTCCTATTTGAATATAGAACCTTTAAAACTACTAAGCTTATTACATCTTGCTTAGAGTAAGAGTAAGAGGAATTAGTATCCACTAGTACCTACCAAATAAATCACCACCGGGTATCCCGGTGTGTGCGCTAAAAAAGAAGTACATTTTGTTTAGGGAAAATTTTTGTGTACGAAAATTCGGAAATCGACTCCATGATTGGACCGAATGTGCATAATGCATTTTAGTGGTCTTAAACCATCTTCGCAATATTGCCTTTCAAATGAAACCATTTTGGGGCATATCAGTTGGATTTCAAAGTCTATAAAGAACGCGATTTTCATTACATCCATACAATTTTTTTTGTTTTTTATGTGACATAGATTAATTTTTCGTTAAAAATAAATTTTCGTTGCACAATGCACACTAAACTTAAATTAACTCGGTGATTCAAACAATGGTGAACGATATTAATAGTTGTAGAGCATTTTCATTTTAACGGATGCTGAAGGTAATGTTAGTAAAATTGCAAGGGTAATGTGATTAGGCAACAGCGGGCGCGGTCAGTAGTTGGATGGGTGACCGCTAGTGGCAAAAAAAATATCTTGAGCGTTTCCGTGCTTCGGAGGGCATGTAAAGCCGTCGGTCCCGGTTGTTATCATATGATAACAGTCGTTAAGCCATGTCGGAGGCCCTCGGGCGGGTTGAAAACTTCCGACACTCGGGTTGGCCACTAACCCCTCCACCAATCCGCACTGGAGCAGCGTGGTGGAGTATGCTCTAGGCCTCCTCAAGAGGAGACCCGTGCCCAGTAGTGGGCCATTAATGGGTTGAAGCCAGCCAATGTGATTTATTTTTACAATTTTTCATTGGTATGCTACGGCGGTACTTATTCAATTTTGTAATCGAGTACTCGAGTTATTGAGTGATTGGATAATCGATGCTGTCGATATTTTTGTTTTGTAGGACATTAAGTACTATTATTTTTTCAGTGGAATGACAATATGTGTTAAATAAGATTCATTCGTAATGCTGGCCATACACGGCCAAGTATGCTTGTCAAGTTTGCAGCGGACTTGACGCTGCATCCAGTAAACTTGGCGGTGTATGGCCACGGTATGGCTATCTGGCCATATAGTTATCTCATGCAAACTGGATGCCGCATCAAGTCAAACTGCAAACTTGACAAGTACACTTGATCGTGTATGGCCAGCTTAAGTTAATAGGGATGTTGACTAATTTTAGGACTCAATTTTGTTTTATAGATAGAACCTCAATATTCACGAAAAAAAATATTTAAAAATAATAATCTTCAAATTAAAAACAAAAATTGATAAATAAAAATCATTATCAAAATTCTCACCAAAAACGTCACGTGACGTCACTAAACGATATTCAATACTATCTGTCTACTAAGTTTGTTGAATTTCCATATAAAATTGTTCCAATGACGTCATATTCTCAAAATGGCGTTTGAGGTCACGTGACAGTGAGTACAATTTTTAACATTTTAAATTAATGATATTTAATTTATTGTGATTGATTTCAATAAAAGAATCATATTTTAGGCCTTTAAATGTTACCACTAATATTTTAGACATAAATTTATATTAATTTATAATTAGTGTCAACATCCCTATTTACAATATCTGTTTATGTTGTGTTGTGGGCGTTGTGGTCCTATTCTATCAATTAATTAGTACAAATACAAACATAGATTTCCGAGTAAGAGGTTAACTTAGTAAGAACAATAATGATTTTATTAATCTCAGGGTTTGACACGTAATAATATGGAAAATATCGTTTAAGATTAATATTTATACGTCTATTTTTCCAAAATATAAATATGTAGTTACTAAAAATTAAATTATGCACAATATAAGTATTTTCGTGGTCAAAAAAATTGCAGAGCACTTTAACTAGTTACGTTGTAAAGTCACAGCTATAATCTGCCTTTTGGTCACAAAATTTTCCGAATCGTCCGACACTTTCCATAATAAGTTTCAGGGTTTCGACTTCATTACCTCGGTCCCACGTATGATATGGTACTAGAACGTGGGTCCTTGAATAAGCCCAAATTATTCAATTATTCATGCCAGTTACTTTTAATCAACTAAGTTAAAGTTGGTTGTGTCTAAACTTTAATTAATTTACGCTTCTGTGTACAAAGTTCTGTAGATTGTAATTAGCTTTTTATACAGCGGGAAAGTTAGGTCTGTAGTTAATTTTGTGCATGACTGCAACATTTTAATACCTCACCGCTGGTTCTCCATTGTAATTAGCGCAGCGTAGTATTCTTAATGTGTCATGAATCAAAGTCATACCTCATTCCAAGGTGAGATGAAAAGCAAGTATACTAGTCCTTATTTAGCTTGGAGAAACCTATGTCTTAGTCACATATAGAAATAAACTTCTAAATAGTGTACCGATTGAAATAAATCGACATAAAACGAAGCTTAGGTACTACAATACTCTTGCGTACCGTATTCAAAAAGTTTAGTTGGTTTTTGAAAAAAGCCGAAAACCTAATGTGATTTTTTCTATAATCATACTTCTTTACTTAAAGATGCCTTTTGTGCTGGCAGTACAATTGTATATTATTATAATATCAATCATAATTCTTACTTTCATATTATTATATGAAAGGTATTATAATAAAATATGTAATTGTGTGACTTTACAGAGTCACTATGATCAACTGGTGTTTTAGAATTGAAGTGTATTTAAAAAATTAATATGCAGATGCATTCACCTTTTAAAAGATTCATTCCAGTAGATGATTAATGGATGTTTGAACTGTTCAGTGCGCCGTCGATATTGCATCGCATTTTTTGCATCCTATATACTATAGTTGCTCTATTTTACTTCGATGATAATAAAATATTCAAATTGAATAACGCATTCGAATCATGAAGAGCTACAGTTTAGAGAACCATCCTTGAAGGGTATTTTAGTATTCATATGAATATTGGCGTTGTCGCAGTGTCGACGTAGTTCTGCATAATTACTCCGAAACTCCACTTCCAAAGGATAGTTGGTTAACTATATAAAACGAATCTCGGACCGCTCTTCGCGCCTGCGGTTCACTCTAACTTAGGATACCTACTATTTTTCTGACAATTAGTGACGGAATTTATAGGGCTCAAATACCTGCACTGGCGTAGAGATGTTTTCCAAGGTATTTCTGCTCTAACATTCATGATAATAACAGGTAATTTATTAATAGATTTTTCAAATAATTCCAATTAATGATAAACACAGTTCGTGCGTTTCCAGGCATACCATCTTTCAAATGAATCGTTTCGTACTAGGCTTCTCATTTCAGGCCACGAGTTTCCTCATATTCAGCCTGTTGCAGTGAATATTGGAGGATTGCCATTATAGCTGTCATTATTATTTAAATAGCCCCGTGGAAAGTACAAGTCTCCTCAGACGACTAAGGAGAAACCTACACTCAAACGAGACCTATAAAATTATGAGTGACCTAATCCCACTTTTGCGGGTTGAATCGTAACAACACCAAGTATGACACACTAACAAAGCCCAAAACAAAAGGGTTATTTAGCAATCGCTTCACCAACACCAGTTACTTCAGTTGGCTTTTAAAACAGAATGTCACGTTCGTTACCAAGCAATACACAAAGAGGCGAAATTGTTCGACATTTATTCATGGCGGTCTGCCGTTACAAAATCAAGTTAGCTCGCACTAGTGACTAGGCGCGTCGGGGAGTCACATTCTGTGTCGACTGACGACGTGGTGGAATGGAATAAATTTAGTTTTAGTAACGATGCTGTCCATTGTGCTTTATATTTGGGTAAAGCTGAAGTTTCCAAGTTTGAAATAGTAATGAACGTCCACATATATGTAGATATACAGCGTACGTTGAGGACGTATGACTGCGAGACTGTTTCCACTCATCTCTGAAATTTTACCCAAACTAGTTCACTGTGTGTACTCTTTGTAAGGCTTCAATATATTGATTTTACACAACGAAATCCCATAGATATAAGCGTTTCAATCATCCCAGGGGAAGATACAACCGGGATAATATCTACCCTATTTTTTACTTATCCTGAACATGGACTATTTTTGTGCCAATTTTCATCGTTATCGTAATCTGGGTTAGCGCGTGATACAGTTTACGTGGCCTCAAATAACAATGATTTTGTGTTGCCTCAAAAAGCTCAGAAGCGATTAGTTTTTTCGAATGACCGTCAACAGCTTCACAGCAGTGGCAAGCTTGGAAAGGTCGAGATGGTTTTTTGAAGGGGAAGAACTAACTAGAGGGTGCTCTTTGAGAAAGGGATGCAGGAATCGCTGAAGATACACACTAGCATATCCTGTATCAATGGACAAACGCAAAATATGAAACAGCAAGCGTTTACAACTCAAGAACAAATATTTATGTTAAAATCAATATAAGATACTTAACTTTGCGAATAAAGGTCATTGGACTTGATTTTCAGATAAAATAAACTCAATACTCATGTCACATTTTATTAGCAATTGGGTTATGCTAAGGTATCATAAGTATCGTTGTGTACAGTATGAATTTATTATTATCGTTTTTGTGTATAAGTGTAGCAGTGATGGGTATTATGTATTTATTTATTTATTTAAACACTTTATTGTGTGTACACACTAAAGAAGACAGTTACAAAGATAGTTATGCTTAATTAATAAGCACAATACAATCATAATGGGCGGCCTTATCGCTTATAAGCAATATCTACTAGACAACCCAATGAAATAAGAGGAAAATCGTGTTTGGGAGAAATCAAGGGTAAGGTGTACACAAAATAAGCAATTATACCTATACAAAAATAAAAATAAAATACATACAGATAAGACGTACTAAGAGAGGTACAGAATAGTATGAAGGATAATTTACAGAGAGGGGAAGCAGAGGGCTACAAAGTAAGAAAACTTACCTGTGTGAATAAAGGATTTGAAATTTGATTTTAAAAGTGTACATTTTTGAAGCACAAGCATTATACGGTCCTACAAGAAGTATAACGAAAATCCGTATTCTTTTAAACGGTCCCGTAGATAAGCAAAGGTCAGCCCGCCTTCATAAAGTCAATGTTGAGATAACACAATATCTACTAAAGTAAGCATTCATACGGGTGGCTTTTGGTAGCTGATTATTATCTACAGACAAATCGCCTGTTTGCCTTTAAACCCACGTCCAAATTTGAGCGGATTTACACTGATTTTTATGACTGTACCTAACTACCTGCATTGTTCTTATATAATACTAGGATATCACCCTCGCTTCGCTTCAGGAAAAATAGTCACCCGGGGATAGTGTAGCTTCCCAACAATCAAAGAATTTTTCAAATCGGTTCGTTATTTTCGGAGCCTATTCAATGCAAACAAACAATCAAATCTTTCCTCTTTATAATATTAGTACAGATATTTATTTTTCTTAATATTCTTTCCAAGCTTAAATACAATATAATGTAACCTATAAATTAGTAGCTTAGTCTTAATTAAATAAAAGTTTAGGAAAAAATATGGAGTACCTATATCTGTAAAAATGTGGAGTACCTTACGTGATAAAAGATAGAGAATTATGATTAAGAGAGATTTGAGTCAGACACAGAAGAAAAAGAATCGATTATATTTTAAAAGAAATACATCAATAAAAAAATTGCATAAATAAATTCGTCACAGTTTTGTGTTTATATTATACAATTTATTATCGCTTCTTAACTCAGCTGTTAATATTATATAGTAGCCATTGGACGATATAACACGACTTAAATAAGTGCGATTAAGTAAGAAGAATAACGCTTATTTCTCGCTATTCCAAACACATAGTCATAAAAACACATTAGAATTTCATCCGTCGTTTGCTACGCGTGGTATAGTTGCTTTGCTTCGGGTAATTTGCGATAACACATAGTTGAATGATCTACTCGGTAATTAGAGCTTGCGGTAATGCTTGTGACTCATGTCGTCCAATAGTTCAGAATCCAGACAATGTAAATTTTGATAGCAATAACTTATAACTTATTTTAAAATGAGATTACAATCATTTACATACGCATTAAATAAGTGTTCGGCGTATCACTTATGTCATCCAGATTTCTTTTAAAGAAAACGCTATTATAACTTCATCTTCAATTCTAGGTCTGTAGAAACCCGAACCGAACCGAACTGACGGACATTATTACCGTGGACGTACTATATGCTTGGTGTCTAAGTAAAGGTCGTTTGTGCAGTAAACTTCCTCATTTATTATTTTTTCTGTCCAGAGACAATCTAATTATTCTGTTCTTTTTTTAAGTCCAATCATATTTGACGTTCCAAGTTTCAACAAGTTCCATGCCAAACATTGATTTTTCGGAGATGTCCACTTAGATCCATTACAAGTATCTTTTTCCACTTTTATGTCCACTTGAATCCACGATTAAATTAATGAATCTTTTTACACCCAGTCAGTGTTCAATGATTGGTAGAATGGTAATTATAATTAAACGATTAAAATCAATATTACCAATATTATTTGTTTCTATAGTGGGTATACTTGATGTGACAAGTGTGAAATATCTAGCATTAAGACCATACACACACACACAGACACACACTTCCCTTACTTCATAAAGTCAGAATAGCCGAACGAAATACTATGTTGATATCGTTTTTACAGAATGATCACACGAGGATGTGTGAGTCGTCAGAGATGGATGGATCAGTGAGAGGAACGAACGAGATTATTTGATAAGGTGACGACGCGACGTACCAAACGATCGACGCACGACATGAAGAGTTTAAAACCGTGCAAATAATAATATGGTATTTCTGAAACAAAAAAATATGTTGTTATGGAGTTTCTTGTGCTTCTTCTTTTCCATAGCGAAAACACATCGGCAAGCGGTGGTAATGCTAAAAAATGTACTGATACTATTTTTGCGAGATTTCGGGCAACAAAGAGATTTGTTGTAACCTTTGTGAGTATGAGTAAAGTAAAGGAAAGTTAATGAGAATGCTTATAGGTCATGTATCAGTCGAAGTGGATTTTAATAATGAGTTTGTTGATGAACCGGATAAGATAGGAACTCGACTCAGTAACTTTGCAGCGCCGGTGGCAATTACGTATTCGTAGCTCGTTAGAAATCAGTGTCTCTTGGGGCAACTCAAGTAGTCCGTGGGTGCTCGATGCGCATTTTGCTCCGGTGCACATGGCGCTATTCACTTGATGGATATGCGTATGACAGCAATGGAGATTGCTGGTCGGCTGTGGGAGCCGTGAAGATTGAGGGACTTACTCGAGATCATTTAGAAATCGTTCAGAATTTTGTTGTTACTGTTGATAATTGAATTGAATGACTATGGTACTTGGCTCAGGATAATTATAATACATATTGACAGTTCCCCTTTTTCTTAATTTGATAGATTAATACGAAATTATTTTAGTTTGCGCCGACATATTATATGTAATACAAAAAATGTCTACTTGTACGGATGTTCCTTATAGAAACCATCCAACCGATATGCGTATGAACCAAAACGGTTTCATTGGAAAAGCAATAATGCAAAGATGGTTTGAGACCACATTTTCAATTTACGATTCCATTTTGGATTTTTTCCATTCAATTTTTTTGCGTAGTAGCACACGCCGGCTATCCAATAGTTTTAAATAATGTTAAAGTTTTCCATTGTAAGAGAATTCATAAACACTAAGTGGTACCCTAGGTTAATTGAAACGCAGATAAGGTGAAGGCAACCAATTCAGACGAACTGTATTCAAAGTGCCCCGACAAAGTTTCACCCTTGGGTTAGGTGCTGGAAACCTGAAACTGAATTTAAATTTCATTCATTTGTCACTATGCAGACTGAGAATTAATTTATATTTTGGTAAATAAATTACAGACTACTAAAATAGATGCTAGAAGAGCTTTCTGAATGATACAATGAGTTGGAAAGTTTTATATTTGTGCAGAGCAGGGATTGTGTCGTGATTTAATGTAGATATTCGAATCGTGTTCGGGTTCGAATAGTGCTGGGTATTGTATTTTATTTTGGTACTGCTTTTCAAAGTAGTACACAGTTATTGGATTTTGAATATCACTTGCTTGTACGCTCATCATAATTATCCATTTTCCAATTTTATTTGGGGTGGGCGCAATATGTTTTTCATTCCACTTTTGCATACTTGAATAAAGGAAAATCAATCATAATTTATACTCGTCTTTTTTGGTCGTTTTTGGTAACAATTGTTATTGGTAAACAATCAACAAGCATTTCTACAAATCATCACACAAAGATTTTTTGTGAACCAAACGTAATTAACAAAAGCTTAACGTCATTAACGTTAAGTTACAATTCTCTAGACACTCGTAGTAAAAGAAGCTTAAGATTTTATAATACTTCAGTGTTTAGTAATAACAAGGGTCATAAACAGACAGCTGAGTCATGAGAAGATCGCATGCCAGAGGAACTAAACGAACAATAATGCTTTGTGATACATCATCTCATACAGATGTGCAGTACATGACGGCGTCTAAAGAATTCTCTTCTCTAAGAAGACTTCTTCTGTAAGAAGTCTTAAGAATCTTGAGACTCATTGAAATTAGAATTCCGAACTACGAACTGCATGCTTTTAGGATTAAGTTTGCCTTTAGTATTTGACGACCCTGTAGCCTAGTTAGCAGCGACCCTACCTGCAAAACGAGGGGTCGAAGGTTCGATTCCCAGCCGGGGCACATGTTTATGTGACAGATAAATATTTGTACTCGGGTCATGGGTCTTATTGTGATGTGTTATATGTATCGTCCATGCCACCTGCGACACAGGTGAAAACATATTGTGGGTGGGTGTGTAAGCGTTTATTTTTTTATAATTTTTTATTTATAACATAAAGGATATTTTTAAGGTAGGGTGGGTAGGGTGGTTTGTATGTTTTTTAAGGATTCTTGTTTTTTAAAGAGCAATAAAGAGTAAATAAATATACTACTTAGAGGCTTGTAGCTTACAATGAGTGTCAGCCATCTAGCGATTGATTGTACTTTGTAAACGACTTCAAAAAAAGGTAGAGGTTCTCAATTCCATTGCATTCTTTTATTTTTGTTACCCCAGAACTCCGTCATTTATCAACTGATTTGGAAAATTATTCTCATATTCGACAGAATATACTTCCAGATTGGTTTTTTATTTATCAGAATTTGCTTACGATGAAGGGATCCCTTCATCAAGAGCAATTAAGAGAACTCCTCAAATACACAACGTATATTTATGGCAAATTTTAAATAGGAATCTTGAGATCATAGAAATCTTAAAATCAGTTTATTAATAGGCCTAGGATACACTCACGCAGTGACATGA
The DNA here is from genome assembly GCA_963932265.1 of Thymelicus lineola. Classification (NCBI taxonomy): domain Eukaryota; kingdom Metazoa; phylum Arthropoda; class Insecta; order Lepidoptera; family Hesperiidae; genus Thymelicus; species Thymelicus lineola. Next base: position 3,752,371 of record OZ010686.1, read on the forward strand.
TAACTCAAAACTATCATTCAAAACTAGCCTAGTAGAAATTAGTTTACCTCACAAACAATGATAATATTAATACCGACGCACGTAACTTCGCTCAGGTATACAACCGAACCTCATAACACGCGTAATATTCCTCATGTACGTTGAACGTGTTGAACGGAGACGAAGACTGAATACTGAAACGCAATTATAATGATCTTTGCAGCAATATGAGCACATAATATGAGCCAATATTGCCGTCATATTAAGGTCGGGACGCTATAAAACATTGTGTGTGAAAGAATATAGAGCATTTGTTATACAAAAGCAAAGCAACAACCCATAATTGTCCCACTGCTGGGCTCGGGGTCTCCTCTCACAATGTGAGGGGAACAGGCCATAGTCTATCCTGCTGGCCAAGTGCGGATTGGTAGACTTCACACACCTTTGAGAACTTTCTGAAGAGCTCTCCGGTGTGCAGGTTTCCTCACGATGTTTTCCTCCACCGAAGCAAGTGATAATTAACTTCTAATACGCACATAATATTTGAAAATTAGAGGTGCGTGCCAGGATTTGAACTCGGAACCTTGGTTCGGGAGACCAACATTCAAACCGCTAGGCTATCACTGCTGCAGGCTTACATATTTTAAGTATGTATTAAAGTTTGGACTAAGTTAATGCAGTTAATATAATTGACATTTTATTGTGACAATTTAAGGTAATTGTTCAATATATCAATTGCATAGGTGGTGTAAATAATGTCAGGTAAGACACTATTTAAACTGTTTTATTACCCGACTACCAGGTAGGGTAATGTTTTTGCGCGTATCTTGTATGTATGTATGTAATATTATTTATTATCTTCCAAACCGATGAACGGATTTATACAATTAATATATCGTTAGATTTTGTCTTGATAACCCAAGTGTTCTTAGATAAGTGAAATTACAAAAAAAAAAAACAAATATGGTGACTGTGAGATGGCATTGTTTGAAGTATCAAAATATAAATTAAATCGAATATTGCAATACACCCGTATTGCATTATTTGATACCTATCAAATGTAATCTAACATTTTAACAAAAAAATAACCGACTTCAAATGAAGTACATCCAATAAAAAAAGAATCATCGAACTCGGTTGGCGTGATATTGAGTTATTCGTCCATTTATCGCGCACATACTTAATGCTAAGACTTATATGCTTTTGAAATGGATGACATTGTCAGATCTCGCTCAAATTTAAGTGGGACCACACGACAAGCACCAGCTTTCGATTAAAAAAAAACATCAAAATCGGTTCACCCAGTCCAAAGTTCCGAGGTAACAAACAAAAAAAATACAGTCGAATTGAGAACCTCCTCCTTTTTTTTAAGTCGGTTAAAAAAAGAGATCACTATACGGATTTAAAAAAGTATAATAATTATGATAGCTTTTTTGTTCGCAAGCAGGTTTTTGCAAGCTTTATTAGACCTGTTTCCTTTTGTTTCTTTACATATTACTTTAGCTTTGATGACAATGCATTTTTGTGATAATATGCATGACCTGATATGGACTTATATCTGACTCGGGTTTGGGTCCAGAGAAAATAACTCCTTAACGATTAAGTTAAATTAGATTAGTCACTATATTTTTTTACTGCAGTACCTTACTCTATAAAAACGTGTTTTTAATTTTAAACTAATAATTTTTTTTTACTTTATTCTTCCATATCTAAAAACTACTACTAAAAGTATTGTTTATATTATGTAATGTTTTGTGACTTTAACATTATAATTTATTTTATTTGAAATGGAGAGTTTATTTTTACATTTACAATTTTTCCATTTTCTCATTCATATTGTCTGATGTCCATAAATAAGACACAACGGCAAAATATAAAGATTGTCTGCTTATTCAAGTAAACCAACAGATATTTTAAATGCATAAATACACGGAAAAGTTTTACACAATGTAACCGTACCGCTATTTTCAACCCCATTTTACACTGACACAATGAAATATGGGAACAGTATGCAGATTTCTTAAGAAGCTTCTCCACACCTGCAGTATACATTTTTGAGAATATTTTTAGTATTGCATTGAAACTTCGACTGTGAATAACATTTTTAAATCTAGCGGAGGTAACGTGACTACTTAGGATTTCGTAGGTCTTATTTTGTTTCAGCCGCAAAGTTTATGTATATCTTTCTTTTGTTATAAATTTTCTTGTTCTTTACAGCTTTGTTGACAGAAATACGAGCAAATCTCAATGTTGGCTGTATATTATTCGTATATTTCATGGAGTATGAGGAATGACTCTGTTGTGAAAAAATGTCCGTTTTGCGTTTAATTGGTTGCGCCACGGTGACAACAGGGTTTTGGACTATGTAAACAGTTGAAGTTTCGTATTCGATTTTCAGTGTCTAACTTCAATCTATCAACAACCGCTATACTTATACCACCTGAGGTCCTGTGCATAACCATATTATCATTGTTTACTGCTTCTTCAACACTTTTTCAACTTTATAATGAGTCAGTTCTCCTTACCTTTTTACTCTATGGTATATTTGTCAGTCATAATGACTTTAGTAATATAACCAACATTAGGACAAAATGCATACGAGTATGATATGCTCCTCTAGTTAATTACATACGTCGCTGGCAGAGTTCTACTTTGGTGCAAGATCCGACTAAACTCTGATTTACATTACAGATAAATGGTTGGTGGTGTAATGGATGTTGGCTTTTCGTGATTAGTTAATATATGTCTAATATACTCGTATTAACAATGCAAAACAATAAACCTTCCTGAAATTAGATACGTCTCTCAGTGAGTGTATAGGCTACACCTACTCACGTTACGTATGTAGGTATATAATGGATCTTATTTCCTTCGTTTGAATGTTATTGTTGCCTCATAAATTCTCACTTACGACATAGTTTTCAGTTTTGTAGAAATGCCTCTTAGCTTTAAATTCGCCTACGGTTTTACAGTAAAACGTTATATAGAAATCTAAAAATCTTTCTATAATTAGGAAAAATCCCTTGCGTTCCACGTTTACGTATTTTTGGTGTTTATACATACTTAAATATATTTAAATACTATTTGATATATTTGACAGAATACAACACCCAATTTTGAATTACAATTTTGAAACTTAGGAACTTCAAATATGTATACTAAATTTTATGAAATAGGAGTAAGCTGCAGTTATTAAAACTACGTATTTTATTTAATTATTACTTAATTGTTACAAAATCAATTCATTCTGATAAAATATCTTTAAATGAGAAAACCAGTGAAAAATATTTACTTTTATCGTTGCCAAATATTTACATTACTCGATAACGAGGAAAAGCTCCATTTAAAACGATACGGCTGATGTTTTCTACAGCGTTAAATAAAAATAAATAACAATTTTGTTCTTCAGTTTAAGAAGTTTTCTTTACCTTCCTACATTTTATACGTATGTCTTGTTTCAATGGAGTAAGCCGATAAAGGTAAACTAAGTAGCGATTGGAGAGAAACAAAAAATTAATTAAAAAATATTATCTTTAGACAAGCGATTGTCAATGGAATTGAATGAAGTCTTTCTAGGCTGGTTATGCCTTTATTTATTTATTTATTTATTTATTAAAGGAAACTTACGGCTAAATACAGAAAGAAAAAAATAATGAGTAGTTACTTGAAGGCCAATTACAAGTTTCCACAGATAGTTTGAAAAGAAAAAAATAAGAATAGGTTGTAAGGCTTCGAGATACCTCTCATTGCCTCGGCGGCTTCCCGTGGTGTCGATTGCACATTAGAGGTTATTAGCCGCTTATACATGTTGGCCGAACCTAAACGAAGCGGTAAGCGAGTAATGGCACGTTACGAACTAATGCGTGGATGGCATTCGACGTGAAATTGAAGTGAGGCAAGCGTGGTGAAGCGATTCCAAGCACCAGCAAGTCAGCGCAAGCGACCCCTAATACACATTGGCATCACTCGTCAAGCGTTGGCCAATATGTCATTAAATAGGTGGTTTTACCCGTCATACAATCTCAGACGATTGTCGCCTCACTAAGTTACACATCTCTGGTCGAATCTCAACCTTACAGCGTAGTTGCGGTTTATTTCGACCGTCGATTAGTCGGCTACACACGATCGTTCTCCTAATTTTATTGAAGAATCTAACCCAAAGGTACCCCAGGGACTGACTGTCCACAACTGCTGTAAACGTAAACCGCTGTGAAAAGGGTATTTCTTGCTAATGTACCTAAACTAACTCCTCATCTGTATCTAAAACATACGACTATTAACTTGTACCCAAGGTTTAATATAGTACATTGGTGTAAAATGGCAAGGCCACTAATTTTAATTCATTTTAAGCAAGCAATGTAACACACAGTATACTAAAATCCAGCTTTCTAGAGTGGGGCATCGTTGTGAAAAAGTATTCTCAAGACCTCGTCAGTTATGAGGAAAGAACTGTGTTTAGAATCTGCCAGTGGGTTGAAGATAACTAACACTAAATAAATATACCTCCGGAAATATCTCAGACTGAACCTAATTCCACAGTTTACATTGCGTGGCAGAAAGGATCTTGAAAAAATATCTGCGTTACTACGAGTATAAATTACTTGCCCTTCAAACCAAAATTACAGTACCTATATTTTGTGCTATAAACTCTCCTCACCTGTACATAAAACATACGACTATTAACCTGTAGGGGAGACCTAGGAGGGTTGTGACAATTTTTGCGTTACCTGACTTATTATCTCAGACAAAAACACTCACACATGTAAATAGCTAGTTTATTTTACTAAATTATTATCTATAGTTAAAATATAATAAAAATAGCAAGGAATATAAGTAAATAAAAAATATCTAAAACTATTCCCCGTATCACAACCCTCCTAGTGCCGAGGTAAGTTGTGACATCGGTCAAGGTAAGTTGTGACAAGTTTATTGGAGCATTTTTTGAAAAACAATACAATGGAAAAAATGTTTTTGATGAATAAACCATTTTTATTTAAGTATGTAATATCCAACTAATTTAACAAAACCAGGAAATGGACTTTAGCTTACTTGGCTGCTTTTATGGAAGAAGTTCCTTAAACTGTTGCTAGCTCGCTTTTTGCTACTCAACATCATAGGAATTAAGAAAGTATTTGCTGATATGGTTTCAACCCACTAACGACCCCTACTGAGCATGGATCTCTCCTCTTGAAGAGGCCTAGAACCGCCTCATCTAAATATATTACCTTTTAGTTAAAAGGTACTTACAATGTACAAGGTACTTACAACAATGCATTTTGGAGTTCCCAAATGTACTGGAAATTATATGAAACGAAATTTTAATATGAAAGCTGAATGTTTAAATGTATGTTCAGAAATATAAGTACAATAATATACATATAGGCTATCAAAATTTTAACTGAAAACTTACTTTTGGCAATTTTTTCCCCTTGGATGCTGTAGTCGCCTTACCATTTACCTTGCTTCGCCGGTGCGTTTCATTACAAATAGCGCATCGAAAAGTAAAAATTACGTAACATTACCAACTCGCTAATGGCTAGGTTTCGAGAAATCGACGTTGTCACAACCCACCTAGTTCTCCCTCACCCAAAGTTTAGTATCCATTACCATGGAGTCAGGAGTACTAAAATTAAATATCACATTCGCTGGATGTATAAAAATGCGATAAAGATGGCGTTAGTCGAGCCATGACCTAATACTTACTAGGACTGACTGTGAACAAAACGTGCTCCTCAGTCTTTGGTTCCGTTAGATTATAACAAGCTTTCATACCTACACACCGCAAACATGACAAATTTCTTACTGACAAAAGGAGCTTATCAGAAAGGTTAGTGTTTAGATTATTAGTTGGCATTCTCCCCAATATCTTTAAACCCATCTCCGCAATTTGTTTAATTTTCTTTTTCTTTTCTATTGAATACTTTCGTTCGTAAGTGTGTACCAGCAAGATGACTCTCCATTAGATATTAGTTAATGGATTCCTATCTTATTTTGCAGTAATTGTCGAAAGTTCTGGATTGTAAAAAGGGGGAAAAAATTAAAGAAATATCGGTCACAATTGCGTACATCCGACTACAAAATAACTTATTCCCTAATTGTATCGTAATCATTGAAAAATGATTTGGCATAGCTATAGACGACTTCCTTATTTCTTTATTTTTTTGAAATCTTTTATATACCGAACAGAACCCAAGAACCTCCAAAATCCGTTTACTGGATAAATAGCCCAGAATAAACTTTTCTAGGCTAAGTATATAATGATATAAAAGTACGAGCAATGTCTGGACCTTCGTAAATATTCTGACCTTTTTGTAGCGTGAAAATATTTTAGACGTGATGTACCCACGATTTACGTGCTGTGGACTTGATCCCTAAAAATAACGGATATAATATCGAACGTAGACTTACTCAAAATTACTACCACCACTAAAATTAAGTACTAATAAATATAAAACGTTAACAGGGCATTCTATGGCTGTATCTATACATTTTTTAAACTCTGTACGTGATACGTATACGGAACGGAATGATGATGGAAAATTCTACTGGGAATAGTGTCGTTCATACTTTTCAATAAGAATAATATTTAATTTTTATTCAGTCTGACACGTTTCTAGCCCGATCATGGTACTGTACGCTATAGTGAACGGATTTCTTTACAGTTTGTAAGAACGTGTTATCAAAATATTTGGAGTACTTAAAGTCATACATACGTAAACTGCACGACAAAAAAGTGTCAGCGATATTTAGAGCTGAAATACATATCGGAAAAATATACGCTCAGTTTTTGGACGTCCGTAAATATTATTCTAACCTTTTTGTAGCGTGGATATATTCGTATTTCTGAGGATAAGCCGACAAACGATTTATATTTCTGAGCTGTTTCTGCTTTTATTTATTGAATCGACTTTAATTAAATAAGATACCCGGCAGGAGAAATTTGCACAGTGCGCCTGTTGGTCAGCAGCTTAAAAAATGAAATCACTTAACCCTTCTTAAAACTAATCGAGCATGAATTCCTTTTGTGCCCAAATGAAAAGATTATTGTTTAGTATATCTGAAACAAATTTACCTTTCTTTCATCTTTACCAATACTTTTATTCGCTTACCTTTTCTTCTCGTTAAGATTGAAATGTACGTATTCTAAAAGTTATAACAAACTGCCGAAAAGTACTTACTTCTTAGCAGCTAGCACAATGTTTAAGAGACTCTTTGAAACATTGCCTTCGAGGATTATGTTACAGAAATTCGTTGTTGAAGCGCTCCTGTACTGGTATTTATAACGCTGTTTGTAGGAAAAATGTTGTGAAAATTTTTCATGAACGCTACTAATGTATTCGCAGAAGACTTTCAAATAGTTTCGAAGAAGATCTTGACTAGTCGGTCTTTGCTAAGAGTAGATATGGCAATCTTACGAACGGTGTTTGTTTAATCTATGTTGAAACTACACATATTATAAAAATGTAAAACTGCAATACCTATATGTATGCAGTAGGTACATGAAAGAAACATATTTAAGAAAACATAAAGAAGGGGTTCAAGTAGAATGCACGTATTATCTTAATTATTTATCTTCTTAACGTAATAGGTACATCCCAAAACAATAATTTTCCAGAACTTTTCTATATGTGGATTTGCTATGTTCCTCTAAATCTCAAAAACAGCTAAATTATTTGGATACGACTTTCATTGAATGTGTCAATTTCAATCCAAACATTTTTCTAATGTTATTTTCATGAGACTTCATATGGTTACTACTTCACTAAAGAAAAACATTAATCATTCCGTTAAGTAACTCGAGTATAAAACCTCCCCTTCACCTGACTGCTAACCTAAAAGTGTCAATCACAATCAGCTACCGACGTTGCTAATTCACGTTAAAACTAGCAATTTTGCTGCTCAATGTAGAAAGGAACGTAATTATGTTCAATGTAATAGATGAGACAAAATATGTGACGTGGTGTATTGCTCTCTCTCTCTCTCTCACTCTGTTCTGTCATGGCGGTATACAAGTTTGGTTTTGTTAATGTCTCGAGTTATCAATAAAGTTCTACAAGAAAATATTGCGTGCATTCTTCCAAAACCTACATCAGGTTATGGGCCCAGGCTCGTAATAAAAGGAAATAAGTGTACACGCAAGAAGAAATTGAAGACTGGCAAAATTATTATCAACGTGACGCGGCAAGCGCGTGTTCGTTTCGTTGAGGTTAGAAATTTGCCGGGAAGGAAACTGGTTCTTGGTTTGAAGTTTGGATCAGGGCAGGAGCCAGGAAGGTCAAGACAATGGATCCTGTGATGAACGGGCAGGGGGCATTAATATTGGAGGGTACCAGGAACTGGAATACCTGGAAATTCCAGACAACGGTTTTACTGCGAGGCCAAGGCTTGTACGATGTTGTAAGTGGCAAAACGACAAAACCAGAAAATGCAAGCGAACGTACTCGATGGGTAACTCAAGATGCGAAAGCTCAATCGTTGCTAGTTACAAGAATTTCAGAAGATGTAATGGTACATATTTTATCATGTGAAACCTCGGCTGACATGTGGCGAAAATTACTAAGTATTTATGAACAAAAATCGGAGACGAGCGTTCATATTGTTCAACAAAGATTCTTTCAATTTAAATACGAAGAAGGTTCGGAAATGTCTGCGTTTTTATCAAAAATACAAGAAATGCAGAATCAGTTAAAGCAGCTCGGCGAAACTATATCTGAAAAGTTTGTGATAACAAAGGTGTTAATGTCGTTACCGGACCAATACAAACACTTCGTGTCTGCATGGGAATCTGCGCCTGATGATAAGCAGACTTATGATAATCTAGTTGCCAGGTTGCTGATAGAAGAAGAAAGATTGAAGGAGAAAAGCGGCGGTGAAAACTCGCTATCATCTGCATTCGTTGCCAAGAAAAACTTCAATAAAAAATTGGTGAAGTGCTACAAGTGTAACAAAAAGGGACATTTCCAGAGTGAATGTAAATCTAATATAAATACAAGTTCAAACAACAATCAGCGTAACTACAAAGACAGTCGAATGGAACAAAAGTGTTTTTATTGCAATAAAGTTGGGCACTTCAAAAATCAGTGTCGTTATAAGAAAAGTAAAGAAAACAATGCATTTATTGTTGACAGTGCAATTGGTGATAATTTCCACAAAACTAAGTGGTTAGTAGACTCAGGTGCGAGCGAACATATGTGCTGTGACCGTAACCTCTTTACAACATATTCAAAAGTTACAAACAAATTAGTGACCGTAGGTAACGGAACGCAGATAATTGTTGAAGGATGCGGCCAGGTAGCGCTAGAAGTTTGGAACGGCAATGAATGGACTCATACGACCATAGACAACGTTCTATATGTACCTGAACTCAAGATCTGACTCACTAGTAGAGGTTATTATTTGATAACAAAGGAGAATTGCTGTGAGTTTTATAATAAATGTAAACAAATAGTGGCAGTTGCTCAGCGAAGCGGCAATATGTATGTTTTGGACTGTCGATTCTATACTGATTGCTCAGTTAACACTGCAGAAGTTACTACAGGGGATTTACTTATGTGGCATGAGAGGTTAGCGCACCAAAACATGAAGTTTGTGCAGGATGTATTGAAGAAAAACAAAGTTGAAGTAAATAAATCTCTTATGCTCGATATTAACAAGTGCGAGAGTTGCTTGAAGGGCAAGATTCATCGTTTTCCCTACCCTGTTAGTGACAATGTGACCAAGAAAACCTGTGAAATAATTCATGTTGACACTTGCGGACCTATGGAAGTGACATCAGTTGGAGGTTCAAGATATTTTGTTATCTTCAAGGATGACTACTCAAAGTATAGAGTGGTGTACTTTGTAAAAAATAAAGAAGAAATTAAAAAGTGTATGAGAAACTTTATTGCTCAAGTGGAAAATGAAACGGGAAATAGCATTAAAATAATCCGAAGTGATAATGGAACAGAATTTACTAATAAGGAGGTCCAGGAAATGTTCCAAGTTAAAGGTATCATTCACCAAACAACGGTTCCCTATACTCCGGAGCAAAATGGTAGTGCGGAAAGAGAAAATAGGACACTAGTGGAGGCTGCAAGGACGATGCTGTGTGCTAAAAACTTACCAAAAAAGTTGTGGGCGGAGGCTGTCAACACTGCAGCTTATGTGATAAATAGAACAGGCAAAAGCAGTATTCAAGGAAAAACTCCCTATGAATTGTGGTCCAACAAAACATATGATATAAATAACTTAAAAATATTTGGAACTACTGTTATTGCCCACATACCAAAAGAAAAGAGGAAGAAGTGGGACCCCAAAGGAGAAAAAGGATTTATGGTTGGATATGGGGAGACAACAAAAGGATACCGAGTATATTTCCCATGTAAAAATAATGTTGAAATAAGAAGAGATATTGTTTTCCTCGAAGATAATCATAGTGCATCTGGAAAGCTTGATAGTAAGTTAAATAATCCACTACCTGAAGAGTTACCTGCAAGTGACGTCATTCACGAACACGAGCAAAGCGGAGAACAGTGCGTCAACACTTCAGAGGCCAATGATCAAGAAAATAGTAGTATAGAGACTGATAGTGATGGTAGCATGTATGAACCCAGTGACAGTGTAGTTTCCAGTGGATTAAGTTGTGATGAAGAACCCATAAAAAGGCAAAACAGTCGTAGGAGGAAACCGACCTCGTTTTATGACTGTAACAATGTTTCAGTGGCTGATAGTGAGCCTAAGACATTTGAGGAGGCCATGAGTAGTCCGGATTCTTGTAAGTGGAAAGAAGCAATACAAAAGGAACTGCAGACCCTTAAGGACAATAATACTTGGAATACTTGTAAGTTACCAAACAATACTAAAGTAGTTAGTAGTAAGTGGGTATTCAAGGTTAAGAACAGCAATGGCATTTTGCAATATAAAGCTAGGTTAGTGGCCCGGGGGTTCGAGCAAAATGATGTATTAGATTTAAATGAAATTTATGCACCAGTAGCAAAATTATCTACATTCAGATTGTTTTTAGCAATAGCAACAAAACTAAATTTACCAGTGTTTCAAATGGATGTGACAGGGGCTTTTTTGTACGGGGATATAGAAGAAGATGTTTATATAAGCTTACCTGAAGGGGCATATAACAATGGTGAAAATATAGTAAAATTAAATAAGGCATTGTATGGGCTTAAGAAGTCTCCAAAATATTGGAATGTAAAGTTTAATTCTATTATGATTAGAGAAGGATTTAAAAGATCTCAGTGTGATTCATGTCTATATTCAAAATGTAATGATAAACAACAAATATATGTAATAATTTATGTCGATGATTTGCTGATTTTTGGAACTAATGATAGCCAAATATGTGAGCTTAAATTAATGTTGAGTAGAGAGTTTAAAATGAAAGATTTGGGTTTGGTTTCAGATTTTTTGGGAATAAATGTTAAACAAAACTTGGATATCGGGGTAACAGAACTATGTCAAAAAACTTACTTGGAAAATGTTTTGAAAAGATTTAATATGTACAACTGTAAACCCATAAGTACCCCTATGGATCAAAACTTTAATACTATAACACTTGAGAATAAATGTGTAATTAATAAAAATACTGAAAAATTGTGTAGACAGATTATTGGATGTTTAATGTACGCAGTATCAGGCACAAGACCTGATCTTTGTGTTGCAGTATCAATATTGAGTAGGTTTCAAGACTGTGCAAGTGAAATATTATTAGTAGCTTTGAAGAGAGTTCTGCGATACATAAAACATACAATAAATTATAAGCTGGTATATAAGTGTAATGATACTAAATTGTTGGGATACTGTGATGCCGATTGGGGAGGTGATCTCAGAGACAGGAAGTCCACGACCGGGTACTGTTTTATTTTCTCAAATTGTTTGATATCTTGGTGTTCTAAAAGGCAAAGTACTGTGAGCATTTCATCTACTGAGGCAGAATATGTAGCAATGAGTATGGCATGTAGTGAATGTTGTTGGCTAATAAATATGCTTAATGATTTTAATATTCCAAATGTATCTCCAGTTACAATATTATGTGACAACCAGTCTGCCATAATGATAGCAAATACTAATAGTGTCAGAAGATTAAAGCACATAGACATTAAATATCATTTTGTAAGAGAATTGATATTACATGGAAAAATTAATGTAAAATATATAAGTTCTAGTGAACAAGTAGCAGATATGTTTACAAAATCCTTAAAAAGAGAGTTGTTACTTAAATTTATTGCAAAGTGTGGCATTCAATAGTTTCACTCATTAGAAAGTTTTATGAAAATATACTTTTAAATTATTATATTGTGTTAAAAGAAATGTAGTCTCATTTATTACATTGAGGAAGGGTGTAGAAAGGAACGTAATTATGTTCAATGTAATAGATGAGACAAAATATGTGACGTGGTGTATTGCTCTCTCTCTCTCTCTCACTCTGTTCTGTCATGGCGGTATACAAGTTTGGTTTTGTTAATGTCTCGAGTTATCAATAAAGTTCTACAAGAAAATATTGCGTGCATTCTTCCAAAACCTACATCACTCAATTACGTATTTTGACGATAAAATCCATTTTGAGCCGACGTAAGCCTGACTGAAGGCGCCCACTTTACTGGACTTAGAATGAGGAAAGGCGTATTCATTTAAATACTTTTTGGAGTTTAACTCCTTCAAAATCGATTTTCATATTTAAGCCCGCGATATGAAAATTGTACTGTATAAACCTCTATATACTTACCTATTATAGTATCATAAAGTAGGTAGAGGTTTATACAGTACAAAATTTATGAGGAGTAAAATCAAAGGAGATGTTCAAAAGTGGCCCTTTATTCCGAAGAAATTTGTACAGCCGTAATTTATATTTAATTTGAAAGCATATTTTCTAATCTACTTGAAATTTTAAGACGAATATTTTATTGAACCTCCATATTTTAGAAAATTGATGAAATATGTTCGTCATAATTTGAAGGTGGAAAGGAATGCAAAGGTTTTATTTTCTAACAGGTACATACGTCCTTTTCACGAATTATGAACATATCTGAGGTCCACCTATTATATTATTATGTTTTCAATACGTGACTATTATATTTATCGTTGTAAATCGGTGTTGTAAATGTATTAAATAATAACATAATAACAACGTGAAATGAAACGACATAAATCCTAGTTTGATGTTAGTAACTGTCAGTGTAGAGTGTCAAATGTCAATCAATCAAATTCAATTGTCAAATGTCAATATTGGACTGAACCATGAAAACCATGGATATATTACTCTATCTGGATCACTGCTTTGTAGGTACCTCTACCTGAAGATCGATGACGTCATATACGAAGGGCTATTTGACCAATCACAAGCCGGATTGAGGTTGTCCTTCACAATTGTAGGGTGTCCACACTTACTTAGAAAAATTGTGTCTTATTTTGGTATGGTTCTCCAAAATGTAATCTATTGGTAATTTTTCTGGTGGTAAGAATTATAATATTGAAATAATACATTTTATTAGAAATTCTTCAAAATTACCGAATTTAATTTATTGCATTAAGAGTAAATTGAAAATTATCGTACACAATCTATATAATACACACACACACACACACACACACACACAAACACACACACACACACACACCCAATCACAATCGAATGATATATCCTGGGACTATAGATAACATGGTCACAATACAAAAATGGTCCTTCTGATATTTATTTATTTATTTATTTTATTAGTTGCTCCAACAAAGTGTACACTATGATATACAATTTATTTACACAATTTTTGACTACCCATGCTAAGTGTCACCTCAATTATAGGTGCAAACCTCCAAAGTTTAAAAAGCGACATACAATACAAAATTAAAATTTAGAGCAACATGCAAGTTACCAGCGTCAAATTAATTAAAACATTATAAAATGATAAATTACTTATTAACAACATTTGATATTGTCAACAAAATATAGTCTATAAGAATAAAAATATATATTAAAATAAATTATATATATTACTTATTATAAGTTACTTATCCAGTTAGAGTAATACATCCATGATCAAAACAAAATGTCAACTTTAAAATCATCACTCAATGTCACTGTCAGTGTCAGGTTAGAGTTGCCAGAACTTAAAAGTGCCCAGTGTGGCAAGCTTTTTATCTATCTACGGAAATTCAAACACAAATAAAAAAAGAAGGGAGGTACCTTTTTTTATTTTCACAACCTTGTCACAATCGGAATAATTTTCACTTTCTCCACATCCAAGTTTTGTCTTTGTACAAATTTAGGACCAGCCCCCATACATTTTTTGAACATCTCCTTTTCTCCGTTACGTTATGCGTTATGTGCGTTGCGTTATGATTGTAATTCGTAACACGGAATCTATTATTGTCACGTTAAATTAAGTAATAAATATAAATTAACGTATCAAGCATTCTTTCAATAATATAAAAAATGCGTTCATTTACCCTCATTTAGATACTAATCTATACAGGGTGTCCCAGCGCAAAGTGACCGCCCTGCGTCTATTGATTATGTGGACAAAACTATCGACAAAAACCATTAAAGTAAAGCTCTTATCGGTTTGGTTAATTTTTTATTAGCTTTTTAATTTTTTTGTAAAATAACCTGACTTGTTGCACTATTTTCAAAATATTTTTTTTGTTTTTAAATTTATTTTCATTCTGTTTTTTTTATTTACTAGCTGTTTTCATAGTTTATCTATCCAAGGTCTAAAATCTACCTAAAATTGTATAGGACATTTTTTACAAAGATATTAAGTGAAATTTTTTTGCAAAAAATTAGCCTTTTTTATTGAATTTCGCTAAAAAGTTGGAAAAATGCCCTATGAATATTATTATTTTATAATTTATTATTAAATAACATGATATTACCTACAAAATCTCATAAGAATGTTTCTAGTTATCTCAGTCATTTACCGAACTACAAACTCTTGAAGTATGCACCCTATCTTCGATAATAAGAAGATGAGACTTTTAAAACCAGAATAGTGGATCATTTAAGTGTCTTACAATCAAAAATACTTTTGCCCTTTGATAGAACAATTTTAAAGATAAGGAAACAATAAAAACAAATGGAAATTTAAATCATTAATTAAAAATAAAACAGTAATTCATTTATAACGTTTTCAAAATGACCGCCATTGGCATTAATACAGACTAAGGCTCAAAATGACATCCTTTGAGTGGTTCTTTGCACTTCCAAGAGGTTCGCTCCTATTTTTGTAGCATCAGCATCAATACTTTGTTTCAATTGAGACCTTCGAGGACCATGCTACTGGACCATCTCTCTCTCTTGGTCTCCTGATTTAACGCTTCTTAATTATTATTTTTGGGGCCACATTAAACAAAAAGTGTATGCTGTGCCAATAGCTACGAGAGAACAATTGAAACAGAGGATTGATGCTGCTGCTATAAAAATAGGAGAAAACCTTTTGGAAGTGCAAAGAACCACTCAAAGGATGTCATTTTGAGCCTTAGCTTGTATTAATGCCAATGGCGGTCATTTCGAAAACGTTATGAATGAATTACTGTTTTTTTTTTAAATTAATGATTAAACATTTCCATTTGTTTTTATTGTTTCCTTATCTTTAAAATTGTTCTATCAAAGGGCAAAAGTATTTTTGATTGTAAGACACATCAATGATCCACTAGCCTGGTTTTAAAAGTCTCCTCTTCTTATTATCGAAGATAGGGTGCATACTTCAAGAGTTTGTAGTTCGGTAAATGATTGAGATAACTACAAACATTCTTATGAGATTTTGTAGGTAATATTATGTTATTTAATAATAAATTATAAAATAATAATATTCATAGGGCATTTTTCCAACATTTTAGCGAAATTCAATAAAAAAGGGTAATTTTTTTCAAAAAAATTTCTTTTAATATCTTTGTAAAAAATGTCCTATACAATTTTAGGTAAATTTTAGACCTCGAATAGATAAACTATGAAAACAGCTAGTAAATAAAAAAAACAGAATGAAAATAAATGTAAAAACAAAAAAAATATTTTGAAAATAGTGCAACAAGTCAGGTTTTTCTACAAAAAAATTAAAAAGCTAATAAAAAATTAACCAAACTGATAAGACCTTTACTTTAATGGTTTTTGTCGATAGTTTTGTCCAAATAATCAATAGACGCCGGGCGGTCACTTCGCGCTGGGACACCCTGTATATTTTATAATCGTTCGTAAGGAGTAAACTCCAGTCCTGCGTCGGAGCTTACACACACAATTTTTACGTCCATATTTTGTAATATACTATTTTTTATTTTACTGTAGATATACGCTGTAAAAAATTGATAATATAATTTCTTACATATCTATGTTAAAGAAAAAAAATTGTCATCATATTTTTTTCAGTCTCCTGAAATTTAAATTTTTATTTATTTCTACAATAAAAATGATAATCTTATAAATAGTACACATTTATAACTAGCCAAATTGTTTGAATAAATAACATTTGATTAAAAAATTACCACAAAAATTGCAACCCGGAGCGTGCGTTCCATTTGAATTCTCTATTTGAACCCCCTAGGGTGTCTATAAATACACTACTTATTATACTTTGAACCCCGGGAGATTCACGAATACTCAGCAGGATATGGCTAGAATATAAACTCAAAACAAAATTAACACAACGTGAAAGAAAATATTTGAGTATTTTGTTTCATATCATAATTTTTCTTTCAGTAACTTTTTCCGGCCGTTATCCTTACCTAATTCAATTTTATTTCACAAGCAAGACTCATCATTTTTTATTCAACATTTTGCTTATTGACAGTAATTTAATAAATTACCTAAATGGGCTTAAGAGCTTCTTGATAAAAATAACTTTTTATCTTTTCCAAATTGACAGTTATGAGACGTAGTTAAGCAAATTTAGAATTTGCATAAAATTAATATTAATTATATTATTTAATGGTAATCGTTAATGGTTTAGGATTTCCTCAACTGGAGCCGAACCTGTGAGTAGTATCAGGTCATGCTAATAACAAAAATGCAGTGTCATCAGGATTAACGTAATATGTATAATTTTCAACTCCTTATCTTAAGAGATCTAATTATAATAGATTTGTAAGATTTGACCCACACAAACAGAATAAGCTAAATATAACAGTTCGGTCTTCAATAAATGATTCTTGTGCCAATCAATAGATTTACCTATACAGTATCATTACAACCCGTGTGACTCTCTAGTTTTGGATGTTTCACAATGAGAGGACCCCAGCCAAGATACCGAACACACGCAAGTACGGATTGATGTTTCCCTTTCAATTTATTGAGAGCACTCTCAGACCCACCTTGTGTCCTGCCACTTCTGCCATTCTTACGATACTCGTATTCACAGTAAGTACGGTTGCATAGTTTTGAGTAACTTAATTCGCATCCAAAGTTTTTGTCACTAAGGATTTTGTGTGGAAAATTGGAGTTACAGTGTTTTTACTAATAGAAGATATTTACAGGTTCCCGATAAGTTATAGTCATGGCTGTCAGCTCATCATGTAGAAACTTATTGCGCTGATTCTGGATCAATACTTAACAAATTTTCGACAAAAACTGATCCACTGTGACTATTGATAGCACGGCAGTGTTGTTTTTTTTCATCGAGGCAAGTTACCAAACTAATTTCTGTTTTTTGTAATATTCCTTATAATATTATCATTATTTTACACATCACAAACATTGTGCATGAATCGGAAAGAAAAATTGACAATTTGAAAACACAATTCTGCCAACAATATTTAAAGCAACTAGGCTACGAGATTGTATAATTTCACTTCACCTTGTGTGAACTTAAATGTTCTGCCTTTCAAAGTGAGGTATTAACATATTTTATTATTACACATGAAAGGAAACAATACCACCCAACCCTCGAGTTGTAATTAATCAAGTTTTCTATCACAAGGAAATTACTTTATTATAAAACTTAGCAAAATTCAATTGCAAGTATGTAGGTGTACCTACTGAAATTGTTTCACCGGTATTGGGTGAACGAGAAAATAATACGCACTGTTTAGTAGACATAAATATTTTTGAACTTGGCTCTGATTTCACATTTATGTTTTTGATGTTATACAGATACAGAAGAACGTATTTATTTGTGAAGTAAGCAAGGAAGTAATTCTTTACTTTCCACTTTAGTTAATAGGAGAATATGACTACTTCACTTATCCACTTTCTTCCCAACCCACGGGTTTTGATAAAGGAGCCTACTTTACAGACCAATGTAGTCGTAAATATTTTTTTTTCTATTTTTTGTCTGTTTGAAATTTTTTTGTTATCTATGTTCGTGTGTTTATCTAAATAGCATAGAAATAAAAAAAATCTTTCTTTCTTTAGTAGCTTAGTACGAGTATGAGCTATCTTAGTAAAGGTGATAATTTAAACAAAATATAAAACTGCTTACACTCTCATAGAAATCGTCTACTTATACGTCTACGTTAAATAGGGATGTTGACTAATTTTAGGATTCAATTTTATTTTATAGATAGAACCTCAATATTCACGAAAAAAATATTATAAAAATAATAATCTTCAATTTAAAAACAAAAATTGATAAATAAAAATCATTATCAAATTTCCCACCAAAAACGTCACGTCACTAAACGATATTCAATACTATGTGTCTGCTAAGTTTGTTGAATTTCCATATAAAATTGTTCCAATGACGTCATATTCTCAAAATGGCGTTTGAGGTCACGTGACAGTGAGTACAATTTTTAACATTTTAAATTAATGATATTTAATTTATTGTGATTGATTTCAATAAAAGAATCATATTTTAGGCCTTTAAATGTTACCACTAATATTTTAGACATAAATTTATATTAATTTATAATTAGTGTCAACATCCCTATTGTTGTTATTACTTACTACTATAGTAACATATCTTATTTCAGATCATGGTATGTACTTAACTCCGTGAAAAAGATTGTGAAAAAGTAACAAACACTCAAACACTTTCACATTCATAATAATAGTAGAATTTATCACTTATGTTTTGTTTTATAATAAGTTTAACATAAAAAGTACTTTGGAAATGTTTCTCTAAAGTTACAAAAAATATTAGTTAAACTCCGCAAAGTTGTGGCTGAACAATAATGCGGCAATGTTCTTAAGCTTATTGTTGTGCTCCGATTGTTCTAGAATATTTGTGGAATAGCCTGTTATTCTAGTGTTTTATGTAGATTTACGTTGGATACAGATGAAAATTTCAAAAGGTTTGTATAATTTAACATTTTTAACCTCTGACGAAAAAAGTGGGGTGTCAATAGTTTGACGTGTCTGTGTATATGTGTGTCTGTGTATCTGTGTGTCTGTGTATCTGTGTATCTGTATGTCTGTCTATGGCAAAGTAGCTCCCAAACGGATGAACCGATTCTAATCTAGTCTTTTTTAACCGACTTCAAAAAAAAGGAGTAGGTTCTCAATTCGACAGTATTTTTTTATGTTTGTTATCTCAGAACTTTCAGAACAGATTCTTTTTTAATCGAAAGCTGGTGCTTGCCATGTAGTCCCACTTAAATTTGAGCGAGATCTGACAATGGCATCTATGAGAAAACCATATAAGTCTTTGCATTTTGTATGTGCGCGACATATGAACGAATGATTTCGATGATTCTTTTCTTATTGGAAAGAATGTACTTCATTTGAAGTCGGTTTTTTTTATTAAAATTTTATTGATCGAGTGTTCTTAGCTATGTTTAGTGAAAATCAAACTGTCGGAGGTTTTTTAAATAATTATTTGCATTTTTGTGGCGACATTGGTACCAAACCGAGGTTGAATTTTTGTATCTACTATAATATATTATAGATAAACATTGTCCTTACGGGTAAATTGCCAGGAATATCTTTTCGTAGACGCGATTCTATACAGTGCTCCCGTGCAGTGCTTCATGGATCTTATGACTCAGCGTTATGGCTAAGGATTTATTAAACCCCGTGTTAACGGCCGCTTTGTCATGACTTATCATTGTGATGAGAGTGTAGACTTTGTGAATGATAGCTGTTAACGTAATACGTAATCTCCTTAATAAAATAATATCGGTGAATGACTGACAGAGAACCAATACTCTGGAGCTAGAAGTATGAACTTAGGGAATCTTGGAGTTTAGAAAAGCATTCAGTATTTCCTAAAATGCATCCTCTAAAGGGGAGGGTGAGGATACTATAAAAATTAAATCGCTCACGGTAGCACAAGTACCATAACTAACTTCTTAATTTATGAGTACAACATTGAAGAACTTTGTCTGACACGAAACACGACGTAAATTATGACTCTGTATGCTAGCAACATTACTTGGATAATGTAACGAAACCAAAATTACATTCTACATTAATTTTAATGTTTTTGTTTTTAACTCCCGTCACAAAAGCAAGATATTTGATGTGTGTATGTATGTGTGTGTGTGTGTGTGTGCGTGCGCGTTTGTGTGGGCGTTTGCGTGTGTGTGTTACGGTTTTTTTAATCTGACATGATCGATGTGATTGTTACCTATGTTTGATGAAACTAAAACAGAGGTTTTTTTTTAAATTTAAATCCTTAATGTTCACATAACTGCGGTTCATAATAGTTTTATGGTTCTGGGGACGCCATCTTTGGGTCCAAACCAATAACAACCAAGACGAGATTTTGGCGCCAGGTCCCGTGGGTTCTGTACCATCTAGTTTAATCACAACCTTACTTGCAAGCAAGCAGTGTCATCCTATCGCTGCCGTACCTTTTGCGCGGACCTATGCGAGGGGTCTGCGGGTCTCAAGGCGAACCTTATTACCCGGGCTTAAACTCGGGAGAACTAGTGTCTCCCGGTGGAGGGGCGGACCCCGCTGTTGAGCGGGGGTTCCTATCATAATCCCGCAAAACACGCTGTGTCGCAGTCAGACTCGGACTCAAGAGTCAGAGTCAGACTCTAAGAGCTCCCGCGGAAGCGGGTAGCCCTCAGGCGGACGAGCGTGAAGCGGCGCGACACCCTTTAACGAGTCATGTGGCCCATGGTCGGCGCGGTCGAACATCGTCCGCGCCAGCCTGACCACATGCTCTTCAACGGAAGGGACTTTCAGGTCGCGCGCTACCACGTCGTTCCTGACGTAGCGTCTCGCTCCCACGGCAGCTCGCAGAGCCATGTTCTGCTGCTGCTGCAGTCGCTTTCGCTGCCACCTGCTGCTGCTGCTGGTAAAGTATTTTACCCGGCTACGTACTCTTTCTAAAAGTGTTGGAGGGCCAGAATTTTTGGTTTTCGGCTATCTGTCTGACTGGCAACGCATAGGTGATGCCGTATAACAGACGTCCGGTGGTGACCACTTATTACCATTATCTGTACAAAACTTATCAACATTTTCAGCTTTTCCATTTCTCGACATTACATAGTTAGCAGTATAGCACAGGTTTATATTCAGTAAAACTTTATCTAAAGGACACTGTTAAGTATTCAATCTCATTCAAGATTCAAAGAAAGCCTTATTGGTCATCGGTGCCTCGTATTGCTGGGATTTAATAACTCTAAAGTTGAACACTTTCTGCGCGAACGAAATAACCTGGACCGTAATAAAATGACAACTTTTGTACTCTGTTTGTTGGATTAACAAGGGAATCGTGAAGCATAATCTTGATATTTCAAGGTCAGCAATAAATCTTTTAATGCTTTCGAGTTTCTTAATAGCTGGAAAACAAACTGGCTGCCTTATGAATTCCACAGTACGCTATCTGCAACTTAAGCACAAAAATGTCTTAAAACATTCTTTCTAACCCAAGATTTTTTTATGTCATCGTGGACTGACCACATTTTACTATAATGCGAGTGCTCACGATATTTATTTTGTATTCCGATATTTAGACCCAGTTTTTTTATGGAAATAGCCGGCAAACGAGCTGACGATCGGTAAGTGACTATCGTCGCCCATGGACATCAGCAACTCCAAATTGCATGAATCGTGGTCACGGATAAACTATGAGTGTGTGTGAGTTCATCCATGCAACTGGGTCGAAATATAAGAATATAAAATAAATATCGTGAGTACTCGTATTATAGTAAAAATTGCTAACTATCTTACTTTTATGACTGCCGGTTTCTTGTAGTGAAGCAAATCGTATTTGATGCCTTGTATACTTTGAATGTCCAGGGTGTCAGTAACATATTTAATCTGATTTTATCAGACTAGGTACTTTGTCAGCTACGTTAAAAAATATACCACTTGTAGTAACCCACTTAAGCGTTGATGTAGTCTTGGGAGATCTTATGGATTCGCTCAGCAGGAAGCACCCCAAGGGAGCTTGCAGAGACGACTAGATTTATAATCGACGTGTACTAAGTACGCTGGCCTTATGATACAACCAAAACCTAACACATTGAAATACCTGTCAATATGAAAATAATTGGTCTCCGCTTTGAGCTTTGAAAATTTTTGTATGCAACCTGACATACCTACAAGTCCGCCATTTTGAAAAAAAAACCTCGTATCGGTGGCCAGTGAGGAAACGTGTCAATCGACGGAGTAAATAATTACGATCAAAAACTATTCAGTGGTAAAATTTCGTAAGTACGAGTATACTTCCTGAGACATTTGACTTCAAAAATAAAAATAGTTATTAATGCTTTCTTTATCTATGGTTTTAAACTCAAATATCTCAGAAAGTATATCACTTACGACATTTCATTACTGAATACTTTTGAATTGTAATCACTTACACAATAGTTCTTATATTTCGAACAATATAACTGAAGGAATAATGATGTGGACGCCATACATCCAAGTGTACTATTCCACGTACAACCTTATTATGCTATATATCTCAATACCCTTTTTTTATCCACGAACAAGTCGATTGAATTAGTAACGATCCATGTCCATGCGTACATATACCTACCCTGTACTTGAAAGGTTATATTAAATGTTTATTTCATTTCAATTACTCGTTTAGTTAATGAACACTCAATCACGAACTTCAAGTAAGTCCGGTATTAATGTAAGATTAATGATTAAACGAGTGCTAATTAAACTGAATTCTATTTAATAAAATTATTCTCCTCTAAAGATCTATTGTACACTGTCCTCTGAATTACTAAGTCATCCACGATCAGTGCGCGTCTAAAAAGTACTATCTTAGCCACTTTATATCTTCGATGTGAGCTACAGTAAATTCAACTTAGTAACTTTTTTAACATACATGAATAATGTATAACTTTTCCTTCTTTGTTCTATTATGTACTATTATGTCTTTTTTGCTAACACTAAGTAAATGATGGTAACTAAAAGTACAATTTGAATTTTATTCAATTATCCAACAAAACTATACTTCATCATATATGTCGATGAAACCTTATTTCAACAAACGCAGAAATACAACATATTCACAAGAAACAAGATAACAAACATATACACATAAGAAACACAACACAAGATATATATAAAGCAGAAGGAGGTATTCTATGGTATTGGTTATGAAATGATATTCCTTTTACTTTGCACCATGATATATTTCCAGTTCTCCTAACATTCACATCAATATTCCAAAGTACTTCAACACTACGTGACCAATAATAATAATCTGTTCTACATTATTGACAATTCCCTAATCTAAATATGACATGACATTTCTTATATGCCAGCCTCTGCATCAGACAAGCGCTGTAGAATAAAGAGGTCCGTCCCTGGACCTTCACTGGAGATTCATGGCCTCACCGATATATACATAAGAAATAAGATAAGAAAAAGTAACGTAAAAAAGTCATTAAGATCACCGTAATTATTAAACTGGCTGATAACTTATAATTAAACGTACAAAACTATGTTCCAATTTAATTGAGATTGTCACATTAATTGACAATAATAGTGTTAACTCTGCCTCCATCTCAACGTCAGAACTGTCTACTCGCAATTTACTGGAAGCTACACAATTTGATTACAAAGACAGTTTATCGTGTAATATTGCGGCTTTTATAGTACGCTATTCAGAAACTATTGGAACGAAGTTCCTTATCGCGCGTTGTGAAAGGGGCTAGACGGAAAATTACGACACTTTTTGATTTTACGAATGACGACACTTTTTTTGAAGAGATTCAGTGAGATTTACAGAGATGACGCTGTACAAACTGCGTAACTATAATATAAGGTAAATGAAACTAAGTATCCAGAGCGAATTCAAAAAATTTAGTTGTTTGTTTGTTGATTCCCCTCACGGGAGGGAGGCAGTGAATGCATTTACGCATACGCAGCACAGCCGGTCTGTGCTGGTTATGTGTGGCTCAATCCCGAGTTGATAATACACACTAAACACTGCCTGAAATGGCTTTAGTCATACGACCTTTAAGCCTTCATCGGAAGCGACTCCGCTTGAAGAGACGGAGCGCTAGCGGCGCTCCCTAGGGAGCGTCCGCTGGGTGACTACACTGAGTGTTGTCGAAGGAAGATTACTTGTGCCATCATTAGGATGTGCACTATCTGGGATCGAATCGTCTGAGTCCTTGGAGGCGGCCAGGAGGCGTTCCTAGTCAGACGAGAGCTTATTGGGCGGGTCCGTGAGGACATTGCGCGGCCTTCGAATTTGATGGCCGGTGAGGGAGGGGGCGGTGTAATCCGCTGATTCCCTAATCATGGGGTTGGAGTGTGTTTCTGAGGATTTGAAGAATCTCTCAGAGAAGCTTTTCATTACTTGTTGCAATGTGGGGAGCTCTAAGTCTCGGTGCAGATCGGCGTTCCGAACGCACCAGTGTGCGTCGGTCGCCTTTCGACAAAATAAGTTTTGAACTACTTGGAGCTTATCAATAATATTGGGAGCCGCATGGGCGAAAACAGGGGCGGCATAGAGTAATACCGGTCGAATGCAAACCTTGAAGAGCGTTCGCTTGTTTCTGAGGGACATTTTACTTTTCCTACCCAACATGACGTTGAGTCGGCTCATGTAATAACGGGCTGTACTAGACACCTTGGTAATATGGGGCCTAAAGGTGAGTCTAGAGTCTAGGGTTACACCTAGATATTTTGTTTGGGTTTTCCACGGGACTGGGATTCCCGAGAGGCGGATGTGAGGATCGCTCAAGCGTCGTCGCTTGTGCGAGAAGCGGATTGCGGCACTTTTGTCCGCATTGACTTCGATGCGCCATTTCTTAAACCAGTCTCCTAACTCGTTAACCGAGTTTTGGACTCTGTTAAGAACTGACGACATCACCTGTCCTTTAAGGTAAAGGGCGGTGTCATCGGCAAAGAGGGAGAGCTGTACCCCTTTCTTGGGTATTGGGATATCGTTAATGAACGATATGAATATTAAGGGGGCTAGCACTGAGCCCTGTGGGACCCCGGCCGTTATAAGGCGAGGGGAAGAGAGGACACCTTCGTGTCTGAAACAGAAGGTACGTTGGTCTAGGTAGGAAGCCACGAGTCGGACAATACGGTCTGGAAGGCCAAGGTAGTGAAGTTTATAGATAAGTCCGGCATGCCAGACCTTATCAAAGGCTTTGGCGACGTCGAAGAAGACAGCGACTGTCTTTTCGCGTCGCGGGTAGAATCCACTAAGTATGTATTCTACTATACGGTGGACTTGTTGTGGACAAGAGTGCTTAGCACGAAAACCGAATTGGTGTGGAATGATCAGGGGAGGGCCGTCCGATGGAAAGAGATGCTTTCTCATGCGGGACTGAATTATTCTTTCAAATACTTTACCCATAGCCTTGAGGAGGCTGATGGGTCGATGGTTTGACGGGATATTAAGGGGTTTCCCGGGTTTGGGTATCCCTATTACTATTGCCTCTTTCCACGCAGTGGGAAAGTGGCAGTGTTCAAAGCAGGCGTTGAACAGAATGACTAGGAGGGTGATAACCTGCTCGGGGAGGTGTTTGAGCGCCAGGTTGGAAATACCGTCGGCTCCAGAAGCTTTACGGGGTTTTAGTCCATGTATGATGGACTTGACCTCGTCAGTAGATGTCAAAATGGGATCAGCGGTGATAGGGAGTGAATTCCTCTGACGGACTTCATCCTCCACCGTTTGAACATGGGAGGGAGAGTAGGGCTGAGTGCTGGGAGCACATTGAGAAGCAATACTGTCAGCAAAACATTCTGCTTTTTCATCGTCCTCGAAGGCTATAGTGCCGTCGGGACGGTTCAGAGGGGGGGTATCTAACTTGGCGTCTATTCGAAGGTTTTTAGCCATCTTATAGAACGCCTGGTGAGAAGGGGTTATATCGCTCATGAGGGAGTCCCAATTGGAGTTCCTCAGTTCGGAGAGTTGGGATCGAACTTGACGCTGTAAGGCGTTAGCTCTTCTGCGGTAAGTGGGAGTGGGGTATAATGCAGCTCGTCTGAGAGCTGCATTTTTCTTTTTAATGAGCAGCCTGACATCGAGCTGTAGTTTCCGGTTGGGAACCTTGACCACGCGCTCGTTGTCGTGAAGGGCTATCTGTACTGATTTTGTGAGGTTGCTGACAGTATTGTCTATCGTAGCCGAGCTATCGAAGTAGTCGGCTGAGATAGCATAAGGAGAGTTGGGGGAGTCGAACTCGGCTGTAAGTGAGTTCTTGAAGCCTTCCCAGTTAGTGAAGGTTCTGGTGACAGTGAGTGGGGTATGGTCGATAGGCCCTAGCTCAAGGGAGACCGGGCGGTGATCGGAACCTAGGTCATCGAGAGTGTTTAGTGCTCTCAGGTTGAGGGAGATTCCCTTGGTTAGGGCTATATCTAGAATGTCAGGTGAATAGTTCACCTGCTTCGGATAGTGAGTGGGAGAGGAGGGAGACAGAATGTCTATACCCAAGTCGGTAGTAAGCTTGAGGAGCTTCTTACCGCTTTGGTTGGTTTTATGGCACTTCCAGTCGGTGTGCTTGGAGTTGAAATCTCCGAATAGAATAATGGAGTCTCCGAGCGAGAGCAGTGCTTCTAGGTCGCTACGGAGAGGAGTTTTCTGAGGCGGGATATAAACTGAGGCTATGATCAGGGACGGATGTCCTGTCATGCCTAGTTTAACTATCGTGGCTTCCATGTTAATGAGTGGAGGGGTTTCTATTACGGAACAATGTAGAGTTCTTTTGTAGTAGATGGCAGTGCCTCCGCCCTTGCGGCCGTCGGCTCTGTCATCCCGTACAAGAGAGTATTTGGGGATAGAAAAACCCCTTTTAAGAGAGGGTTTGAGGTGGGTTTCTTGAATTAGCAATAGGTCGATATCTCTATTGCGAATAAACTCTTTAATTTCTAATATGTTGGAGCGTAAACCGCGCGAATTGAAGGAGACAAGCGAGACGCCTTTAGGCCTCACTCGACCGGTAGAGAGGGAAGTTGCGTTAGTCGCGCTAGACATCTTTAAGCGAGTTAACTAACTCGCTATGTTCAACGAGCACCATGGCTCGCTCGATGGGACCGGTAGCTGCCAGGAGCTTACTGGTGAAGGCATGGATCTCATCCATGTTGATACTATTGATGAGGTCCCTCACTTTGGCTAAGTCCTCATAAGAGGGCATGCGGCCAGTTTGGGACTGGGAGGGGCGCGGGAGGGCAGTAGGTGCCTTCGTAGGTGCAGACTCAGCCTTAGGTGCGGATGCAACCTTGGGTGCGGGTGCGGGGGCAGCCGTAGGGGCTGTGCGTCTCCACGGGTTAGTGGATGGGGGCGGGGGCCCTGGACGGGCACTGGGGGTCCTCAATTGAGGGAAGTTAGCGTCCGTCATAGGAGGCGGAGCTTGTCTAGCTCTGTAAGGCTGTTTATTGCCAGCCTTAGGCAGAGGGGGGCGGGGGGCGCGTGGGCAACCGCGGTAGTTGGCTGGGTGGCCGGTCTGTCCACATAGGACACAAGCCGGGGGGGACTGTTCATCTTTAGTGCGCGAGCACTCTTTAGTGAAATGAGGGACTAGGCACTTAACGCACCTAGGGTTTGCGGAGCAGTTGGCCGCTGCGTGGCCGTAGAGCTGGCAGCGGTGGCACTGACCGGGGTACCCGCGTTTATGCGGGGGTTCAGCCCGGATTTCGGAGAGCCCACAAATAGTGAGACTCTCTTTGAAGATGTTTCTGGCTGTGGGCGCGTTAGTCATAATGACTAAGGCCAGAGGGAGGTGTTTTCCGGTTCGGGTGTGCATCTTGTGCACAGCCTCGACTGGGTGACCCTGGGATTTTAGGTCATCGAGAATAGCCTCGTTGGCTAGCTCGTATGGTACTCCTCGGAGCACGGCTTTCACTTTACGCTCTTCAGGGAGGGCGTAAGTGTGATATGGAATCTTATTAAGTGTAAGGAGTCTAGTAAGGCTCCTGAAATCGTTAACATCCGGGACTTTCACCCGGATATTTTCGCCCATGTTAGTGGCGTGAGTATAATGGATTTTGTGCTGAGAGCACATATCTACGACAGCGGTCCATTTTGATTTGTCCCGCAAGAAAATGGGAGGTGGGGCCTTGATGGCGGGGAGAGTGGGGGCGCAGCGCGAGGCTGGCTTTGAGGACTGCCTAGGGAGGTCAGCCTCGGGAGTAATGTCTACAGACATTTTTGGTGTGGGCGCGGGGGCGGAGGGCTCATTGCCCGAAGAGGTTTTAGCGCGTGGCTTGCGCTTTTTGCGCGTGACGCGCTCAAAACCGTCATCACCGGTGACGGTTGAGTCGGAACTGTCGGAAGACGGGATCTTAGTCCGTTTCCGGGTACTAGTAACGGAGCTGGAGTCAGAAAACTCCGGGTCGCCTGTGCGGGGCCGTGAGGCGGCAGAGGGGGCGGGGCTTATGGACTGGTTATCGTCCATAGGGGTCGTCGCGGGGGACGGGGTCGGGGGCGGGGGGGCTTGCTTAGCCCGAAATTGTTTCAGAAACCCGTCCTTATTAAAGGCCGGGGTGTGAGGTAAGGCGCTAATGCGTCTATAATGTATTCTAACGACGACGGACCCATCATGGATGGGTCCATCGCGGGAGCGGGGGGGAGGGACGTCAGTCGGTCGGGGATTGTCGGGGCGGGCAAAAGAAAAGTCAGTCGGTCGGGCGGTGGATATCCCTATTGGATTATTATCCACCAACCTTTCCCCTTGGGAGTTCCCAAGTGCAATGGGGTCCGGTCTGCCGGTTTGTCCCAGGCCAGGAGGCCGGGGAAGCGCACCGGGTCAACGCTGACTGGCTTAGTTGGCACGGTTACGTATCCACCAGTCCAAAGGCTTTATTCTCTGAAGGAGAATAAACAAAACAGAAACAAGAATCGCCTTTGCGTATGCAATGAAAATTGCGGACGCGCTAGCGGGGAGCGCTCCGGTATACGGGCAGAGACAGAGTGGGGGCAATAAATGCGACCGCTCTGCTCGGCGCGCAGAACGGAACTGTGTCAAAAAATTTAATAGTTTCCTTGAACTTACGTGTGTTACAAGTATAAGTTGATAGCGTGATTCAGAATTAATTTACTAACGCCATCTATCCGCAACTAACCAAACTAAATATTTTAAGTCTGAACAGGCGCTGTACAACAATACAATACTTAAATCGAAAGGAACTTCGTTCCATCCTGGTGTCCCTTGACACCTCTCATGTTTTTTTGTTACCTTTACCTTACTTCAGGTTTCCTTAGAATAAGTAAGCCTAGACTAAAGTATAGTAATCTGGAGTTTACTAACGGTTATTTTCAGTAGTTACCTTAGAATCCTCAATCCTCAAATCAGAAATAGCTACTGTCAAAAAGAAAGGCAACTTTATAGTGTTAGCTGTTATTCAAAGTCTAAGTCAAAAGTCAAAATATTTTATTCATATAGGTATCATTGATACACTTATGCACGTCATTTTTTGGCTTTTCGGAAGGTGCTTTGTCATGGAGGAGAAGAAAAGCTTAAAGAACTCCTCAGCACATCTTTAAAAAAAAAAATTAACAAAAAGATATTATCATACAAAAGTTTACTATTCTGAGTGGAACTGGTTGCAAAGCTAATCATTTCCATGCGTCTTTGTCATTTAAATACTCGTCTACACTATTATTATAGTTCCTCCCTTGCCTAACAATTGTATTTTTCCCAAGCCCTATGAAAGATCGTTGCACTTTAGTTAGGCGGAACGAAGGCGTAATTAATTGATACATTCTTTTTGTTTGGTGATTATTATTATCAAAATTTTGTTTATACGCGTTTATATTCTTCCTTATAAAAACTACATTATTATTTTACTTACTAAGTTATCCAGAGATAATGGATAGATAGATTATTGAAAACTGCCTTAAATGCCTTCATCATCTACGATGACGTCACTTATCTTTCTATTTTATATTTCTATCTTTATATGAGATTGCTTGAATGGAAGCATTAAAAGCGTTAAAGTTAAGCATTAACCGATAATTTGATATTCAATACATAATTATAAACCTACTGAATACAGTAATTTATATTTAGCTCAACGTAAAATTAACAGAATATTAAGGATTCTTGTAGGTTTTCCTTAGCATGTTATTTTATACGCGTGTTAATTAATAATCACATTTAGGTTGCAAATAAAACAACTAAATTGACTACTAGGTATCACTAATTTATATTCATCATTTTAATTTATATTCAACTCATATTTTAATTCATATTTTAACTACGAGTTCTAATTTTCAATTATTAACAGCCTCTTTCTGACTCAAATTAATTGATTAAGGTACATACGTTTTATTCGTATTTCAATAGGAGTTAAGTCCCGTTTATTGAATGAAATAAAATTCTACGCTTTTTCGTTCTGTTTTAGACTTACGCCCCAACTCAGAGTCACTAACGGTTACTTTAATCGCTCCTTGGTAAAGAATCACCATACAAATTTTTATTAAGGAGCGATTGAGTAACCGTTAATGACTCTGAGTTGGGGCGTTATACGAGTAGACGTTTATTTAGCAGCAATTATGTTCTAAAAATGTGTTTAAAGTGTGTCACTTTAAATTTTATTTCAGCAAATTTTAAGACAGATTGGAAGCTTTGTAAGTTTATGACATTTAATTTTAGACAGTTATTTTAGATTATCGCCTGACGGATTATGCCAATGTTAATAGATCGACCCAGTTACCAACTTTGTGCACTACGACAGTTTAATCGGTGACCTTAGCACATTGAAGTATAATGTCATAGAACAGACATCTTGAACAAAATGTGTGTCCCGCCCGGGAAGTTCGATTTTCAAAATTGAGCCCCCGTTCTCCTTTCAAAATCGAACGCATCCATTGAAGATTGAAGCCACGTGGCGCCAATGCATTGGGACATGCATGGTGTTCGCGGTGTCGGTTCTATACGCTAGTAATAATACTTCAATATCTTAGCATAATTTCTTGAAGCTTTCATGCTTTTAGCCTGTGTTCGTTCTTATTGCTATTATTTAATTAAAGCCGATCAAAGATGTTAATATATAATATCATTGAAGCCGATAAACAATGATAAGTAGCGCAGTGCCTCGCTGCACTTGTTGACATAAAGTGCAAGCAGGGCGAAACATATTTGCGCTCACTCGCACTTAGACCTAAGACCTAAGTGCGAGCGAGTGCGCAAAATGCTTAATGCATAAAGCAACCTGCTTGTGCTGTGCACACGAAAACGAAAATGTTTAATGATGATTTGAATACGACCAACGGGCAAATAGTATTCTAAAATCTATTTCATTCGTTGTGACAAACTGGTCGTGGGAGACAGATGACGTAAGCTGTTAAAATTTTATTTATTCTTCTAATGTGTCCCAAATTGGCGAAAAGGACTTAAATGTTGATGCGACATTAAATTGTGGAGAAGGATAAATACGCCGACTTATCCACGGGGCTCAGTTAATTGTTAAACATTAAAATATTATCCGGAGATAATTGTCGTAGACGACTTGAATTATTTAATTACGAAATTCATCTGTTTATAAGCTGGCCTGAGTTTGCAAAATATTTTTAAATGAATCATTCAAGTTTAATACAAGCACATGAACACATAGGTACATACATACACACACACACACACACACACACACACAGCGTAAACAACCGTTCTTAGGATAAGTAAAATTACTATGTAAAATAGCCCTTAATAATTATCTAAGTTACTAACTGTGTAGTCCACTTTTGGCCTTAGTATGTATATTTAAAATTGTACCTGTAACGCTGTTGGATTGCCTAATAAACGATAAAATAAATAAATAAATACTTAATATTTAGGTATTTTTTATTACATTAGCGGGAGGTATGAAGAAGATAATGTCTACGTACGAGTACTAACTATATGTGTATACATATACTTGGGTATAATACGAATACTCGTACTTGTACTTGGGTATAATACGAATACTCGTATTATACCCAAGTACAAGTACCCAAGTGACAAAAAATAATTGACTTCAATATTAAGGGTAACTCAAAAACTACTCGACAGATCTCGCTCAAATTTCATTGGGACCACATGACAAGCACCAGCTTTCGACTAAAGAGAAATCATCAAAATCGGTTCACCCAGTCGAAAGTTCTGAGGTAACAAACATAAAAAAGAAATACATTCAAATTAAGAACCTCCTCCTTTTTTGAAGTCGATTAAAAACTTAAAAATAATGTATTTCCGTAAAGTAATTCTTTTAACAAGATACTTTTTATTTAAAGACTAAAATTATAGACCACGTCTCGTAAAGTAAGCCTACGACCCAAACTTCTGGTCATATATTGCTGAATGCATTGACATACCTATATTACATTACATACGTCAATGTATTACAATTTACAATACAGTAATACAGTTAGTGTAAAAGTTGGTAATAGTTTTAGTTAGCGAATACCAACTACTAGTAAATTGCCGCGAGGGTATGAGTGTTCGTGCAAGTTCAGTGCTTGAGATTCAGATAATCCGTAGCGTTTATCTTTCGTCGCAATAATATTTGTAGCATTATATACGTACAAAATGTTTGGAAAGCATCTTAATGCAATATCGTAGCGAAAAAAGAGTAAATAAAGAGACCCTTTAGACTTACGACCCTTTTCAGTAATATAAATCTATCAATTATCTATGGAGGTATACTTATTAGATAAAGTAATAAAAACTAAAACTACAAATGTTACTTTTTGGTTGCTGCTAGACAAATTCTTATGAATAGACAGAATACATATTGGGAAAGCCGTAAGAAAGCTCCACACATTAATTATAGGTACTCAATATGTAAAATATTATTACCTACTTGTAAATAAACCTTATCCTTCAACTAAACCGTCTCTTTGTTTATTACCTCCATCAAAACGCTGGTAAATTTACATATTATATTGGTATTAAGTGGCTACACATCCGTAACAATACGTGTGTCCTTGTACCGCGAAGGCTATTAGGAACAAAACCCAAATTGTATATAATAATTTAATTATCGGCCTATCCCTCGCCTGCCTTAATTACACCCTTCAAAACAGAGGTCCTATTTAGCAGAACTGGCTGAAGGATTACTTACGCTATCAATAAATGTTTGTAAAAGGCTTTGTTCTCACACCATTCAAAGAACGTTTATATCACATTATTATTCATAATTACATCATGTTAATAACCGGCCTCGTTTTGCTTCGGAAAATCTATGTAATAAAATGTAAAGATGGGATCATTCTTTAAATACGTATAGGTATTTGTATATCTAGTTATATCATTTCTGAACCAATATAAATAAAACAAACACTTAATATTACCCCATTCAAATTGGTAAAAAAATCCTAAAAACTCGGGAGCCTCAGAAGTCAGTTGTAACTCTAACTGGGTTAGAATATCGGTATACAAAATATAACACCTGTGTAGTAAAATTAGTAAAAGTAGTAAAAATCCTTTCCGTAATTCGAGAGTGAAAGAGTAACAAATATTAAAAAAACTTTCGCATTAGGTTTGTAGGATAAGAAGTAGGATATGCACAATCCACGATAAAAAAGTAGCAATTATATTTATGATTGTTTCAGAGTTGGTGAGGATGTAGAAGCAATGTGCGCGCCGACCGCAGCGGCGCTTCTGCTAGCAGCGCTTGCCGCTCTGCCCTGCCGAGGTAACACGTAACAAAGATCTTCATCATCATCATCTTACATCTCCCGAATGAAACGAGAACGTGGGAAATAATGGTATATTATCTTGTTGAATTAAATAGAATTTGTTTAATGGTCGTGCAGCGTGCTTCTTCCGAATATTATTTTGAGAGACCTCATCCAACATGCATTGAACTTCAATTTGTTGGAG
This sequence comes from Thymelicus lineola, assembly GCA_963932265.1. Classification (NCBI taxonomy): domain Eukaryota; kingdom Metazoa; phylum Arthropoda; class Insecta; order Lepidoptera; family Hesperiidae; genus Thymelicus; species Thymelicus lineola. The sequence goes on from OZ010686.1 coordinate 3,786,445, forward strand.
TACGCTTTCAGTCTTGATAAAATATTAAAATTTACTTTTTATTTACTGTAGTGAAGACAAATTACGTAAGGGGTTGAAGCTGAAGGCTATCGAGGTACTCTTAAAGATCACGTAACACGTATTTAATCGTCAGCCGTCACGTACCATAAAGATCAAACTTTGAGGTTGGTTTAATTTCAAAACAAGGTCTCAATTTGAATTTCTTAACCTTGAGTTCCTTAAGGACACGAGTAACTTTGCTCTACGGTCTGGACATAATCACAGTCCTTGGCAATATTATGACGCGCAAACATCATGTGCTGTAATTTTTTACGGCCTCAGATTTTGGCTTTTATAAATGGTGGTAAAAACAATAAAAAGGAAAGTGTGCCCGCATACACACCTACGAAATAAAACTACTTATCGACTGAATATTATTGTATCGTTTATTTTCGTTTTAAAGTAAAAAATGGTTGTCTGTAAAGTCGGTTTACGGACGGTAGTTTAACGTGACAACGTCATGACAAAATATTGATGAAATGATTGCATACTTTTACTATAGATAAAATTGAATAATTTTGATTAAATTACCATTATTATAGGAAAAGGAGTGAAATGAAATCTACATTTTGATTCATAAATTAACTATGCGGCATGAAACGAGCGCTTAGGCCGATCGTGTATGTATTTGAAAATTAGAGGTGCGTGCTAGGATTTGACCTCGGGCCCCGTTCTAACCGCTAGGCTATCACTACCAATGAACTAACATACATGCTTATTATATGTATTATATTGTTAGTACATGTTATTATATTATTATTATTATTATATACTACATATTATTACATGTAAACCATAAAACAAATTACATCGCAAAAATACAGAAATAAACCGGAAAGGGGTGTATCAGGGACGCCTGTAATTTGTAAACATTCATTCGCCGAGGTCGTGATCCAAATAATGTAAATAAATAAACTGAAATTCACTTTTTAATTAATCTATTTTATTTGCCTGACCTACCTTGTGGTAAGAAAACAGTTTGATGAGACATTTTAATTGTTATTGTACAACGACAGCGTTGTAAAGGGTCAATAATAATTATATGAGATGGACGCGAACAAGGCGAGGTTTTACGGGGATTAAGTATTGCAAACTAAAAAAGCAAAGCAACAACCCATAATTGTCCTACTGCTGGGCTCGGGGTCTCCTCTCACAATGCGAGGGGTACAGGCCATAGTCTACCACGCTGGCCAAGTGCGGATTGGTAGACTTCACACACCTTTGAGAACATTATGGAGAACTCTCAGGTGTGCAGGTTTCCTCACGATGTTTTCCTTCACCGAAGCAAGTGATAATTAACTTTTAAGTATTGCAAACTAATTGATGCTATGTACCTCATCTCTTTCTCATTAATACTAATTTGGGTTTTTAATAGTTATGTTTTTAGCCACATTTACATGAACAGTTTGCGTACTTAGCCTTGCTATTTCGAAAATAATGCGAATACCGCGTACAATAATTTTAACGTGTGGGACAATATTACTAAACTTATTTAAGTTAAAATTAGTCTGCCTTGCAACAATCCGCAATTAACATGTATTATGGTATATACATTATGACATACGTCCACAGATCACCCCTAATAGATACCGCATACAAGGCAACTGACGCGCGCCAACACGTACGTGCGTTTGCATGTTCACGACATTAATTTCGACCAATACTGACCCGTCAAGTTCAAGTATGAATTAGAAATAGCCAATCACAGCGCATTTTGATGTCCCCCGCAAGCCGCACCTTCCGCCAAATTTTGTGAGTTCAAACTCTAAGAAAATTTCACTTATGCGGTATCTATTGGGGGTAATCTGTGCATGCGTCGCACCTCCTACCAGCACCAACACGTGTTTCGTCTCGAAACGGAGCATCGTCAGGGTAACTTGACTCTACAATGGTTAGTCGCAAAGTTGAATGAAACAATGGATATCCTCAAAGTAACGCCTGATACTAATGACTATAAGTTAATACTAAATTAACGTTCTTTGCAACAATCCGACCACTATTTGACGATCTGACAGTCTACACCACCAATTTGCAAAGAAAATACTAACACATAAATAAAATAAACAAATACATATTCCATAATATAATAATCAAATCAATACAAAGATATTCAAGCACAAATTATTATTATTATTTATATGTACAGACAATCATACAATGTGTACGTGGATTATTGCAAATTTAATTAATACCTAATATCTAATCACAATAGATTTATGCAAGCACAATATAACATATCGTATTAGGCATTAGCATACGCCGTTCTATGCCAACATAATGCGTATTATAGTATAGTTTTAAAAGGTTTTTAAGTTTTCGGTGGTATCTATAATTTTTATAAAGTCAAAGTCAAAATATTTTATTCATATAGGTATCACTGATACACTTATGCACGTCATTTTTTTGTAATTTTATAATGTTTGAATAACCCTAAACTGTAACTAAAATGAGCGCATAATTTCAAAAAATTAAAGTAACCTTGATTTTTATTAAATGACCATTTACCTCCCCTTTACAACACCGATACAGTTTATTTCTTACCACCACAAAAGGTAAGCCTTTTAAAGGGCGATAATACCTAATTTAGACTCGATTTATAGCCATTACGGAAGCTATTCAGATCCAAAAAGAGCCATCGCTTGTGAAGGTATTAAAAATTCTTTTAACAAGATTTCAAGCTCTGTTAAAAGTGCAAAAAACGTAAACGGAATTTAAGTGGTCGCCGTCATTTTATTCTTTGGACTTACAATTTTCACCCACTTTAATAGACTGATACTTTTACAAGCGAAAATAGTGCTCTTCTTAAAATAAGGATAGATTTATGATGAAAGTTTAATATTGTAGAAGTTTTTATCCTTAATTAAATATTAAAATTTCCGTTCAACAGTATTCACTAGTTTTCTTTTTACTAAAATATATTTTAATGCACCGATGTTTCTTAATAACGATTTATATTTCGCTATAAAGTTAATAAAATACTGTGACAAAATTCGAGATAAACAGAATTCAAACGCCTATCAGAAAATTATGGAGAACTTCATAAATTGCATTAGTTTCCCCACAATGTTTTATATGTATGTATTAAATTTTCACGCAATATCCTGTATTTTAATTATTTTTATTTTTACTCTTGCCGCCAAATCGTTGTGTTCATACTGCCTGAAGGTTGTCTGGGAGAGAATGCTTTTAGCATTAAGTCCACCTTTGTCATATGTACTTATGTATGGGGCATAAAGTTTTAAATAAATAAATAAATAAATGTTTAAAGCAAGTCCTATAAACTACATTAAGCAAGTAATTATTAATGCTGGATATCAATGTCTCCTACCAAGAAACACACATTACCAATACTGCAGGCAAAATTTTTAGGGCATTAGAAAACTTAGCAGGAGTTGGCAATCTTCAGTATGTGTTACGAATGGTGCCGCTGAAACTACTGACGAAGTGCCATTTGTCTTACGTTTCGCTTCAAAAGTTCTGCATTCGCTTTAGCGCCTCTACTGAAACATATTTATTGTGGACCTTATAGTGGCCTTCCTCTCTGTATATTGTGCAAAGTAAAGTCTACTCATCATTATCTGTTGTAATTTTGTTCATTCCCGTGATTTTATTTGAATATGTGATTCAAATTAATCAGTTTTGTTGTTTATACTTGTGCATAATAAAGGCGACTAGATCTGGCTTGCTTGTGATAGGCCCTTCGGATAGATAATATTAATTTAAATATTTCATTAATACTATTATCATTTCTATGGGGGTTTCTCTGCTTGGGGAATTTGAGAGCCAGTTCATACTCTTTTCTTACTCTTTCTAGGCCAGCATCAGTGATGCTTTTGGCGATGATAACCCCTTAAAGTGGATTCTCAGTTCATTTGTCGGCTATTTCCATAAAATAATCAAAGAAACAAGATCCTGATTCCATTGTGTGAGTTTAAATCTAAGCTTCTAATCAGAAATTCTCTTTTGTTTCTCAGGAACGGATGCTGATCTCACCTCTACAATCCCGGATGAAACTAGCTCTCGGCATGCGCAGCCTACTTTGAACAAAGTTTACCAAATGCTGCACACTACCTTAGATTTACATAATCAAACTAAACTTCTCGAGTTTAATTACTCTAACTTAAATCTTGTACATAGTTTCGACAACAATCTTGAGAGTTCATTGAATGTCGACAACAACATCAATTGTTGTAAAGATGGCGCTGTGAAAGAAAACTTACTCGAATCGGGTGCTAAATTAATTGTAGATAAGGTAGATAAGGATAGCAAGAGGAATAGAAGAAGAAGGGTTGTAAATATAGTGAGGACAGAAGCAGAAAATGCTACGTATGAAACGAGTAGTTATGGAGTTACCGAAGCACTGCTAAGTCCACCGCCTTTAGTGCTGGAAAGGAAAAGAAAGCCAGGTGAAACCGGATCCAGCTCTCCGTTGCTCAATTATATCTTTGATACATATTCTAATACTCATCAACATAGAAATGATAAGTAAGTGTGATTAAACTTTGTAACATATATTATTGTTGAAAATTATTATTGTTAGCAATGTATTTATTAACCCGGTCTTCTACGCAAAATAATTTTGTATTTTGTAAATGTCGAAAATTGAAAATGTGCCTAATGCTTTGTTTTAATGGTCTCGAACCATCTTCGCATTATTGCCTTTCAAATAAGACCAGTTTGGGGCACATCGGTTGAATGGTTTCAGAGTCTATCACGGACATCCGTACATTTTTTTCTGTTTTATATAAATAGATTGTAAGGATAATAATCTATCCTCAATCAAGAATTTTAGTATCATAAATCTATACTATAATAAAACTCAAAGTGTCTATCTGTCTGTTTGTCTGTCCGGGCATCACATAAAAACCCTTGAACGGATTTTGATGAAAACTGGTAAAGTTGTTAGTTGTTACTGATACCCTGGGTCATATTTAAGACAACTTTTTATCTCGGAAAATTAAAAGACTTCCCGGGAAAACAGGACAAAAGTTTGAATAAGTAAAAACATAATTCCGTATGCGAAGCTGCGGGCAACAGCTAGTGTTATATAAAACGTAAGTTTGATTGAAGTTGAAAATCATATACTTACTAGTTTCATAAGCCTCCATACCATATCGGTTATTCAGTTAACAATTTTCGCTGTTTACTTTCACCAGTCCACAGTTATGATTGTATTTCTAAATACAAACAGTGAACCTAATTTAGTTTAACCCCGTTGCTAGCTCTAGTAACTGTGTTTCTAATTAATTTGGTAAGCTAAGGCGGTTTTCACACCTAACGTTTACGAAACAAATATTATCAAATTATAAATCAAATTGAAGTGTGTGTCTCTCATTTTAAAATAACTGTGTTTTCTCAAGTGCTTATAGTTATTTACACGATACTTAAACCCAAACAAACTTCTTTTTTGTTTATAGGGCAACATAGGGTTTATAGTATGGATAGCCTCAGGAATCTCAGATAATTACAATAAAAATACAATTATATTCCTTCTCTTTGCATGCTTATATTTTCAATTCAATATTTTCATTATTACAATATTTTGCCTATTTTTCTAGCTTGACAATAAATGACAATCATGTTATTCTCTAATACTATGGTAACCAAACCAGGGTTGCTCATCTACAATGTACAAATGCTACACATTCAATTATAAAATAGGCTTACAATAGGTACTTTTAATCCAGGAAGTCCCACGGGATCGGGATTGAGGCGGGAAAATCATGTGTGAATGAAGTCGTGGGCACAACTAGTTTATAATATTATAACACGAGTAATATCATCAGTACCTAATTAGAAACTAAAGTGATGCAGTTTGTAAATATTATATTTACGTAAGTAATAGCACAAATAGCCCGGCGGTTTCTGTCGATCCTAAGTAATCGATAAAGTTAAGTAACAGCGGGCACGGTCGGTAGTTGGATAAGTGACTGATAGTGGCATATATTTCTTGAGCTTTTCCGGAGGCCCTCGGGCGGCATGAAAACTTCCGATACTTGGGTTAGCCACTAACTTCTCCATTAATACGTACTGGAGCAGCATAATGGCGTATGCAAGCTCTAGGCCTCCTCAAGAAGTGAGACCCGTGCTCAGTAGTAGGCCAATAGAAATAAACACATACAAAATACATAACACCACCTTGTCAATTTCACTTCAGCTCGACTCATAGGTAAACGTGTCGAGTTAGTGTAATTTGTGGAGACCCTCAAGCAACTATCGGAACAGTCTGTACTCGATTGGCATGCGGTTACAGCGGTTACCCTGAAACTATCAATTTCGCCTGTAGATGCATAATTTGGTTGAACTGATTCCAAGTCGGTTTATAGAAGATTGTACCTATTAGGCGATATTGAAAACTCGCTATATATTTTGTCTTTCCTCTCATTCATTCCCCATTCAACTAAATAGTCTTTTCTCCCCTCACCTCTCATTTTAAAGCTATCTAATTCACAATACACTCTTATCTGCTATTGTATTGTAAAGGTAATTCGCAAATTCGTTCCGTTTTTAAATAATTACCATTCCAGTTACGTTAATAACATAAACTTTTAAAGGAAAAGACATCGTTATTTTGTGAAAATTACGTTCATACGATTTTCCGTTCTTCATTCCATGAAATTCCATTCGGGAACGACAAAGGAGTGCCATCGGAGATTTGCCACGTTGCCGCGTTGGTTGAAGGATTTCATCAACCTTTTATGCGTGTCGACATTAACATTTTATAAATGAGTTTTGAGTGTGATCTAAAAGTTATGTATGAAGTACGAAAAGAAAACATTTCAAAGTACACATGGTTTTATTTTTATGCTTCGATTAAATCAGAATAAATCAGGTATTTTATCACTAAAATAAATTGTGGAGTACGACTTCAAATAGTAGCACACGTTATCATATTCTGCAAAGGATAAATTCTAGCATATTTTAATATTTTCTCTTCATATAAGTTTTGGAGTTTAATTCCTTTAGAATCGATTTTCATATTTAAGCCCGCGGTATGAAAAATTTATGAGGAGTAAAATCAAACTTTCTCCGTTACGTTATGCGTTATATTTGTAATTGGTAACACAAAATCTAGATGGCGTTGTAACTGATCAGTACTGTTAATAATAATAATAATAATAATCTTGTTACATCCTATTCTGATGATGTGAAATATCATCATCATCATCGTCGTCGTTTTCGTCGTAAATCGTAACGTAGATAATAATATAATAGTATAATAGTAACAACGCCATCTAATGTTAATAATAATCTTGTTCCTGATTTGACGAATGCAAACTAGATGGCGTTAAACTCCAGTCGTGCGTCGAAACTGACACACACAATTTTTTCTTAAGATCCCGTACTGCTTGTCGAGTGTTGGGCCCAATAATGCGGACGACAATGGAAAGTAGTCTACATCTTAGCCTACAAAACTCGCCCTGTCGGAAAAATATGAACCACTTTACATAAAAAGTTTAGTCAATAGAACCCCCCGTCTGCTGGGTCCGACACCCAATAATTGTCGTAAGAATTTTTTCGTGTATTTGTATGTTCTGTATCGTCTGTGTGAATATCTAATAATTATATTATTAAGTATACAATAATAATTATTTTTCTCCCTTAACCAGGCCAGGAAATGGTAACAGTATCTACGCTGCAGCGGCTCCTGAAATGGAAGCACTGGTGGGTTCCACTGCACACCTGGACTGCAAAGTGGATGCACTGCACGATAAACTGGTAATAAGACACCTAACACATAACCTCCACACTAAGAACACATCCATATAGTTCAAACCAATTTGTGTGATGTGTAATGGCTATCCTACACTTCCATCCAATTTGTGTAATGTGTAATGACTCCTCCTATTCTTGAGTTCAAAGTTCTTGAATATATTCTTAAAGACCTTATTAGTGGTAACTACCCTCGCTTCGCTTCGGCTATGGAATTTACTGCGAAAACGGAACTTCCCTGGCGTATTAAGCCAGCGAATTGTGCAACCCGAGATGACAATTTATGGTGATTATGATGTTCATATGTCGAGATTCTTTTGTTGGTTGGTGAACTCTATACCACCCAGCTTAATCCCGATTTTTGACATGCAACAATTTTAATTGACATATTGTAACAATTTTAATTTGTAGAAGGGACCTACCGTCATTTCCTAGAAGGTTATTATTGCTGAGTGAACATATTTATAATATTGTTTAATGAAAATGTCTAAAAGGCTCTCTCCTAAATTCTTGACTGCTTATATATTTATATCTCACAGAACATAAGGGATAGGGATCGTTATAAGCAAAATCCCTTATAACGGCCCATAATAACTCCACATTACTAATCGATGGAACTCGGGTCCTTCGAGGTAATAATAAACTTACGACTTCCAATAATGATAGTAATTATTAATTGTGATCTACGCTCCCAAGGAACGTTTTTCCGAGAAATATGTATTTGTCCTGGATGTTTATGAGATGTCTGTCTAGTCGCGATAGATTACATGACTCAATAGACTTTAAATCTGTATTCGTAGTTTGTAAAATCTCTGTCTGAAACAAGTGCATTGTTACTTTTATATTTCTAGGGTACATTAACGATCTGCCGTACTATTAGTATATTGACGAGTACGCGAATATTGTTTTGTTTGCTGATGACATATCTCTAATGTTTAAGATGTATAGACATCAAAATGAAATAAATTTTGACGATGTAAACAGAGCTCTGTCTCGTTTATGACCCTGGTTTACTACAAATAATTTACAATTTTGCAATTGCAATTACAATTTTGCTTAAAAATTAACTTAGCTATGTTAAAATCAGCTACGTCAGAAAAAGCTACACCACTTCCAGTCTCACGTTGGTTAGAAGACTATTTTGTAATACTTCTACTTTATATTTTAAAAGATGTACCAAGCAGAGGAGTTTCTTCGCCATGTCTTCTCTTTACCGAAGGTAGTTAAAAATTTACGTGCATAAGTGTATCAGTGATACCTATATGAATAAATAATTTTGACGTGACTTGACAGGTGTCATGGGTTCGTCGGAAAAACGACGAAGAGCCAATGGAGCTGCTGACTACAGGAATGCAGCAGTACACGGCAGATGACAGGTGAGCATGATAAATTATAAGTGCAAGTTAAAAGTAACTATGAAATAAATAAAAACTATAAAATTTAAAAATCCCCGATTGTTTAATTCTCCAAACGCAACTAAAAACCATCTTGATCGTATCAAAAACCGCATCAAAATGAGTCCATTCGTGTCCCATGCCTCAGACAGACAAACAGATCCATATATACACGTCTTACTTAAAACATCCTTCTTCGTGCGTAGAGGGCTACTAATAAATAACATTTTCACAAATTAAATCCCACCTCACATGATTAATATCGAAAATATTGTTGAGCAGCGTTAATAATGAAATTTCATCAAAAACCCGAAATAAGTCTCTCGGCGTTGTCGTGTGAACTGCCACACGTTGCCGCGTTGGGCGACAGGTGAGCGATATACGATACATTTGTCTCCATAAAACTGCCATAAAGACGCCGACCATTCGCGTAATGTGTTCATGTGGGCAGGCGGTAATGAATTCCGCACCTTAAATCTAATACAGTCACTATTTCCTTGTATATATAATATAATGTAATGCTGCGTGTATATTACATACACGCAAATGTTTTTAAATGAGTTTTTGCTCAAATGTAAGATTGATTGGAAATATAAAAAATATTCGCGGGCAATCAAAAAACACTAATAGTGTACTGGTTTCTGTAAATTATAATCTCATAAAGACCATAACGAATGCTTAAAAATATAAAAATAATAAAGAAGTAAAAAAAGAATAATGTAATTTATCAATTCGTGTTTTTACACAGCATGAGTTGGGGAAATAATATAGGCCATTATTTAATACGTTACAATTTTTGTGGGGATCTAGGTTTATGATTTTTTTATATAATTTCCATAGCTGATAATGTAACTTTCAAGGTGATTTTTTTAAATCATGTAGTACTTCCAATGTTAAAATGTACCTACATAAAAAAGTAATATTTCTTTTCTAACTTTCGTTTCACAATAATTATACATAACAGATACATTGTATTGTCATTGTCACTTAGACATTAGTATAGGTATCCATTTTACGTATTATTATTCGTTTTTGTGTTATACTTGTAATAACCGTATTACGACACAATACATTAACCGCATCATGTTGCTTAGGATTTACATAATCTAACTGCCAGCATGTTTGTGCTCACTTAAACCCTTCTTCCCTAATTTTGGGGTGTTTCCAGATTTCTATTGACTGTCATACTAGTCGGGAGATGTGGTTACAATTGTTTAACTATATAAATACAATCATGATAATTATCTCATCATCAGATCTGAATCCTGATAAATGTAGCCGTCTTTCCTTTCTAATAAAAAAAAATCCAAGACAGACAAGACAAGGTGACAGAATTCTGCGTTAGCAAACAAAAAAAAACCTAAACATAAACAACCTAATTGAGAACCTCCTTCTTTTTTGAATCATGTAATGAAGAAATGGCCAATAGGTATGTTACTGAGATCCGTACTTCATATACGAGGTTTGTATCAGTCGCGATACTCCATAATTATAATGTATGTGTTTTGTATTTTGTATCAGTCGCGAGTAATTAGCAAAGTTAGGTTACATCGCAAAAGTTCGACATACGAGCGCTCTGTGACAATATGAACATGACGATTCTTTCTCGTTCATTATTTCACGTACACACATACAAAGTTTAATAAAGAAAATACGTTTCCCACATTCATATTAAAATTAATTATTTATTAGTGACTCCTCTGCGCTCAAAATTCGATTGTCAACGCGTTAATTCACGCTATTTTAATATATAAAATTTATAATTCATTAATAAATGTTTTTGTAACACATAATTACATAGAGTTGAAGAGTATTCTAAAAATAATGAATATTTACTGATTACATTTTGCATATTGTACAATATGGTTTGGCTTCTTAGAAAGAAAGAAATATAATTATAATAACATTATCATTTATGGATGTCACTACGCTCTTCAAAAACAATCCTAATTATGCTTAACCTTATTCTATGTATCTACTTTGTATTTCAATAATTAAATTATGATATATACGAAAAACTTGTATTTTTTATTAATCCATATCTTGAGTAGTTTTTGGGACATAGCTTTTTGCACTTCTCTTCCCTATAAACGTATGTAAACTATATAAAATCAGACGTCTACGTGCGTTCATTATTCTTAACAACGGTACAAAGATTTTCTCTTCACGTAGTAATACAATACATACAATTAGTATGTTATTTATTTCAAAGGAAATTCACAAGATAAACAATGTAATTACGTACTCGGAGAATCTTTATTTACGTACTAATAACATGTTACTCCCACTCAGAAAGTTAAGTACTGCCGGTAAATGAGATGAACGATAATATTGTATCATGTTTGTATCACGTAACTACGATACATTTGTCTCCATAAAGGTGCCGTGGCGTAACTGGTAGGTAAGGCAGTAATGTTCTAATGGTTGCCATAAACACCAAACACATTTAAGCAATTTAATAACGCGTTTATCTTTATTATGTAATAACATTATATTGCAGGTTGTGTCTTATGTAGGACTCGTTGAATGGACCTTGACATGCTGTCCATTACTAATCATGTTGGAACGAAGTTCCTTATCGCGCGTTATGAAAGGGGGCTAGACGGAAAAAAATTCTTACGAAAAGTTGTCACGACACTTTTTGAAGTGATTCAGTAATATGAAACTAGATGGCACTGTCACGCTAGCGTGATTCAGAAAGTTGTACAGAGATGGCGCTAGTTTCATATTGCTGAATCACACTGCTGAGCGCGTAAAACAATACTTAAATCGAAAGGAACTTCGTTCCATCCGGGTGTCCCTTGACACCTCTCAAGTTTTTTATTAACTTGTATTTTTAGGTCCTATTAGTAATATACTTGCCTGTTTTATACACGTTTGTTCCTACTCCGATAAAACAAACGCAACATTTTGTTCCGTTTCATTTCGTTCCATTTTATTATATCTTTATTTTATTTAATTTCGTTCCAGTCCACGCTGTTCCATTCCTTTTCACTGTACTGTACTCGGTTGCGTTCCTTCTCATCCATTTTATTTACTTTATTATTAAAGGTGCACATGTCGCTAGGGTAATTAGTGAACAACTAACTTAACAAAACTACTTTAGTTCAATAAAGTTTTAACTGCATAGCACGATTGGGTAATTATCCAATTCTGCAAAGTAGTGAGATATCTAATCCTATTCGGAGCAGAGCCGGTTTATATTTTTTATGAGTGTAGGCCAATTAATGTTCGCCCCCCTATGTACCTTTCTAAAATAATAAATTTTCCATTCATAGTAAGGAAGGCACTGAATTAGTCACTAAGAAAGTGCGTAAAAAAACAAGAAATACAATTTTATGCGACACTTTAATGGAAAAGTCATCTATAACATGTCATCTTCTGAAATCTGCCGCCCCTAGGACGCTGCCGCCCCTAGGCCGCGGCCTATACGGCCTATTGACAAATCCAGGACTGATTCGGAGCTACGTGTGGATTGAAAATTGGATGAATTGTATCACATCGGCTCACATTTGGGAACCCAGTGCCTCGGTACCCATACTGGAAAAGTGTTTACACATAGATTCTTTATACTGACATTATCTTTGATTATTGTAAACCAAATAAAGAAAATAAACAACAAACAAACAACATATACAAATGAACAACAACAAGCTTACGAAACATCGATGAAAACCACACCCAAATCGAATAAGCCGTTTCTAAGATAAGCGAGAGTTTGCGTTTGGAACAGGCAAACTGGCATAAGTTGTAAAAATTAAACAAAAAATCTCAATAGTTTTTCTCACATTTGTTCAGAATTCTTTCATTACGTTTTACAGACATGGATAAGTTACAATAGATTACATTAATAATAAAGTTTCCATTCCATAACTCAAAATTTTATACTGTTACTATAGATATTAGCATATAAATTAAAGCTCCTTTACCAGTTCATGTTAATTTTATACCATACATTTGTATGCACAATTTCATAACAGAATAAAGTATGAACGAGTGCGGGGATATGTTAGCACTTTATTTAGCCATAAAAGTTTTCATCATCATCACAATTCATATGAGGTTATTGCTGGGTTCGTTCGGCACAGGGTTACCACACAGACGAACTGTGAATCGATTTTATCTGATCAGTTATTTGAAGCTTAAGCTTAGCGATACCATACACTGTGCCTCAGACCGCGGAAAATGGCGGCAGCTAGTCTCCGAAACATCCAATTGAGATCGGGACATCTCGATGCTCAGCAGTGAGCGTACGACCGAAGGAGGAGGATTTGAAGCTTAAGATCTTCTGTCCACGACACGCTCTCACTCGAAGTTCTGTTTCTCGAAGTTTCTGTGAAGGAACATATTGTGAGGCAATCTCAAAGGCGTGTAAAGTCTGCCGATCCGCACTTGACTTTGAGATCTTGGAGGATAGACACGTTAGTTCGGAATTGAGCATAAGAATTCGCATATAAGTGTATTATCAACTTTCGTCGTATTTTTGTAATAGGTATCTATTTCTCATTATTTCTGATAATCATTAAATAAACTCAGTCTACAATTATATTATAATATGTCAAATTTCACGCCTATTTTGGTTAACAATAACCCTATTGTTGTGCAGTAACTAAAGCAAGAAATTTAATATGCTGGCGCCATTAGTATAATTTATTAAATAATGTTCGCCAGTGGAGCAATTTTGCATAATATGAGAGTTATTTTAGAAATCAAATTACATTTATTGATGTTAATGATAAAACAAAAAATTTTTATTAAGTACTATTTTACAATGTAGCATATAACCTATTGGTAAGGTGTATCTACATGTTCGTAATTTATATGCGAACTACGTAAGTGAACTTTCAGAATTGCCTTTAATCACTACCAACCGGGTTAACAATGTATTATCATTGTGATAGTCTTACACTTATGTGTTTCTAGTGCTATCTGACTTTCTTCTGCATTCTCTCCTAATGCTATAATGAACTCTGCTACGTTTATAATATTTGCTTGGCTACACAAAACGCTTTACAAGACAAACATTTATATACTACATCATCATCACTCTCATGCTGATGCTGCAACGGACAAACATGCGTATCGTTGTTGTCATAAAACTTTGCCTTTGTCATCGGCGGTTACTGTCTCCAATTTAAAGATTGTTACGTTCTTGCGTAGGTACATATTCTTCATACTTAAATTCCACCGCGTCGCATCTTGAAGCAGCTGGCCTCTATAAGCATCTTTGCGTCTCGTCAAGCCTTTGTTTAATGCTTACTAAACTCTGCCTGCGTCTCGCGAATGAGACATATAAATCAGACATGACATAACAATCACACACTAGCCGAATACTAAGATCGGAAGGAAATTGAACCCGGGTCCCTATGCACGATTATGTTGAGTACGCAGACAAATCTATGGTTAACACCATTCAATTCTTCAACATACAATTCTTCTTCATACAATTCTTCTTATTAAATATCCAATCTTCTTGTTTCACAGATATTCCGCCCGCTTCATCCCACCAGACATCTGGAGGCTAGAAGTCAAAGAAGTCCGACCGTCAGATGCCGCGTTCTACGACTGCCAGCTCTCAGCACACCCGCCTCGGACGGCTCGCGTCACGTTACGGGTACCAGGTAAAGCATATATTATTATTATTTGGAATAAGGGACAGCCATCCCAAGGGCCACTACGACCAACCGTACCCGTTTCTGAGATAGATCTGGTCTGGGTTTGTTACTCTGTCACGCAAAAACTACTGATTTTTGTGAAATATAGCATACAGAGTTATCATGATCTGGAATAGGACGTGGGGTACTTATTATCCTGGAAAACGCAGCCAAAGCCACGAGCAGAGCGTTCTTTTATTACAAAATGGGTAAAAATATTTAACTGGGGTACGCCTCTGCTCTGCTGGAGTGTTCCATGCTCAATCCCTCAATTTTAGTAAGCAGACCTCACCCACACAACTAAACAACGATACTCACTGGCCATAACATAATTTCTGATTTAGATCTTGATAATAACAGCACTCGTGTAGTAATTGTAGTGTAGTAATTAAGTCTCCACTGACGACAAAGAGGAATGAGATACACAAGAATTGCTCTACCCATTGTTTTGAATCCGGGACTTGTCCCGTAGGAAATAAGTAACCAGTTATTTGCGTTAACATGTCAACAAGCTGTTACAGTTTTATTAAGTATCTATTCCTTGGAGGTTGGTTGATTTACTGATATTAATACACATTATGTAGTAATTTCACACATTAAATAGGAACATTTCTAAGAAAATGTCACACAATACACTGGGTATTAGGGTTGTCATTCAAAGACTACGCAAAACCCGTAACAGTACTATAAACGCTTCAAGACCAGCCATATTAAATAATCAGGTTTTTGTACTTTATAACTCTTCTAACTTTAAAACCGCAAGCTTTGTAAAAGTTAGGCTTGACGACAAATAAAATTAAATCTGCGTAAATAATCCCCCTAAACCCTTTAGCAAACTTTTCAGAATTCTTTCACCGCGAACAAGAAGGAGTCAGGCGAAAAACGATTATTTCGGTAAAGGTATGTCTCTACTGTGAGGAAAAATGAAAATCAGAATCGTGTTTATACATGTGAACGGGACTTTTACCACGTATATAAAAAAGCCAACGATTTATTAAAAATACTTATCCGACTGTGTTTACCTCGCTGGTAGGTTTTTCACGACAAAAACTAAAAATCCCCACCTATATATAATATATAAATATATCGGTGAGGCCATGAATCTCCAGTGAAGGTCCAGGGACAGATTATTATTGATCACGTAGTGTTGAAGTACTTTGGAATATTGATGTGAATGGTAGGAGAACTGGAAATATATCATGGTGCAAAGTAAAACGAATATCATTTCATAACCAATAACATAGAATACCTCCTTCTGCTACAAATACATACACTAAATATTTAGTAGAGAATAGTTTTGGAAATTTTAATTACCAAACACAAAAGCAGCAAATTCAAATCAATAAATATAGTGTCTGATATTTCTTATTTCTTTGGTTTTTGTATTTATTTCCGCGACTTAATTCGCTATTTTTTAAGGATTCATATCCTAAAAACTCCTGGGGCTGAGAAACCAGTTTTTTCTTTCTTCCTCTCTCCTTTTTTTTTGATTGGCAAACCATTGAAGATGGCTTTACATAAAAATAGTAGCCTGTTTCCGGATTGTTAATTTTTTATGTCACAGATACTTGTTTGAAGTTGATATGTTATACGCAGATACATTATCAACTTCAATATATCTCCAAGAAAATCCAACTATTCTACAAGGATGACATTTTTCAAAGTAGCAGTTTCAATTTTAAATTGGAAAGAAAAACGAAAGCGTAGATTTTCAATTTCCATATTGACGAAAGCAGAATTTTACATTAAAATAGATAATCTAAAATTTTAACAAAAAAAATGACCTACTTCAAATAAAGTACATTCAATAAAAAAAAGAATCATCGAAATTGGTTGTTGTGATATTGAGTTATTCGTCCATTTATCGCGCACATACTTAATGCAAATTTAAGATTTATATGCTTTTGACATGGATGCCATTGTCAGATTTCTTTCAAAGTGTGGCACCACACGACAAGTACCAGCTTTCGATTAAAAAAAATCATCAAAATCGGTTCACCCAGTTTAAAGTTCTGAGGTAATAAACATAAAAAAAATACAGTCGAATTAAGAACCTCCTCCTTTTTTTGAAGTCGGTTAAAATGGAAAAGTATGAGTAAATGTAATATTAATATAGTAAATATAATCCTGATTACTTCGTCTTACAGATTAAGACAGTTAATATCTCAGTTCAACATCATCATTGAAGTTAATTTTTTATTTTAATACTCCGATTTATGAAAACGGTAGTTACAGAGGAGCAATTTTAATTAAAATAATTTAGTGGCTCTTAAGCCAGGGCTTTTCTAAAATTAATTATAAAAAGTGGCACTCACGACTGGCGCGCAGATTAAAAGTTGATTTTAGGACATTTTAAAGATCTTTCCCTTTGGCTACAAACATTATAAATACGAGTAAAGCTAGGTTCCATATTTTTTACTGAAAGACATTGCTAACCCTAAAGTTTCTTAATTTAGTGAATTTATATTAGAAGATAACTAAGCCTCAAACGAAAACGTTTATTTTAAAACTGTCAACTTGCTTATTGTGAAATACTATTTGGTGCATTTCTAACCCTATTTCTTAATTTAGTGAAGTTATATTACAAGATAACTAAGTCTCAAACAAAAACGTTTATAAATTTTAAATTTACTGTCAACTTGCTTATTGTGAGATGCTATTTGATGGTGTTATAGTCAAACACTGATAATGAGTAAAAAATATATAAGTAGGTATTCGTGTTTACACAAATCATACCTCAGATGAAAACATTTTGGGGTGTATGGATGGCTTCAACCCATTAATGGCCCACTGCTGGGCACGGGTCTCTCCTATTAAGGAGGCCTAGAGCGTACTCCACCACGCTGCTCCAGTGCGGATTGGTGGAGGGGTTAGTGGCCAACTCCAGTGTTGGAAGTTTTTACAAACCGCACGAGGGCTTCCGACATGGCTTAACGACTGTTATCTTATAATAACAACCGGGACTGTGGGCATTATGTGCCCTCCGAAGCACGGAAACACTCAAGAATTTATTGCCACTAGCGGTCACCCATCCAACTACCGACCGCGCCCGCTGTTGCTTAACTTTGTCGATCACCTAGAATCGACGCAAGTCGCTGGGCTATGAGCGCTTGGGGTGGCTTTGGGGTGTATAGACCCCTCCATCTTTGTATTCAACGTAGGTACCTCCCCTCATTGGTGCACTTTGCTTAACGACCAACAATGCCGCTTTATTATGGAGTTAAATCCTACGAATATTATAAATGTTGAAAGTTTGGGAGGATATTCTTTCACGCAAAAATTTCTAAAAGGATTTTCATGAAATTTAGCACAAAAGTAGACCATTATCTGGGATGGGATATGTCCCATAATAATCCCTGTATCCCTATAGGGATCCTTTATCTTATTACTCCGGAAAACGCCGAAAAATCCGCGGATGAAGTGCTACTAGTATCTCCTATAGGAAATCCCTGAGAGTTGTACCACCCAGTATAATTAGAAAATATTACTTGTTACTAAAAGTTTATGGCAAGTTTATGGAAATGGACAGGAAAAAAAATGAGGGAATAACAGAAACTACTTTTAAAGACGTAAAAAAGGTTTTTTTAATATTATTGTCGAGTCAGAAAACTTGTCGTAGTAATTTTTATTTTTTTACAAAGCCATTACTTTTTAATATTGTCACATTTTAATTCAGACTTAAAGAGCGTTGACCCCAACTCTTACGTAGTCCTGAGCTATGTGTGTCGCAGCCCAATGCAGCAGGGCATTAGTCAGCGCGACCGCGACTCAGTCACAGCGGCTCATTACGGTCGTAGGTGGAACAAATCAACTGAACGCAATCACGGACATTGTCCAACCGTGCGTTGATTAACACGTAGTACGAATTACGATAAACTTGTAACGTATGTACGTACTGTGTTTATTATTTAATGATGCCCGTACAATTTTGTGTTTACTGTTTATGTTTTAATTGAAGTGGTTGCAATTGGCGGGCTGTGGCTAGGGGCTTTCGCTACCAGTCAAGCCTTGGTGTTATAAACATGAGTGATTAGGATTTAAAGTAAAATAATCTTGAAGATATAGGAACTTAGAAACAAATATTTATTAATATTCCAAATGGGAATGGTTTTGGCCTTTTAATATTAATAGGTATTTGTCAAACATTATTTTAGAAATCAAAGTGCTACAGGATATTTTGTTTACAACAATGGCCCACTACTGAGCACAGGTCCTTTTAGGAGGTCTAGAGCCTAGGCTCTAGGCTATGAGCAATAAAAATTCAAGAAGCTAGTCCGAAGGTAGCAGTCGGTTATATCTTATTATAATTCTGTTGCCATTTGTCAATAGTCGTCATCATTCATGTTAATCCACAGAAGTATCAGTCCGGATCGTGGACGGAGCCGGAGCGGAGGTCTCGGAGCAGGTGTGCGAGCTGGGCAGCACGGTGGCCCTGCGTTGCGAGGTCAGAGGCCTCCGCATGGAGGGCGGGCCCTCGCTGCTCTGGTACCGCCGGGAATTGCTGCTCAACGACGACACCACTAGGGGCGGGATAAGGTGAGGGTGAAAGGATACTTAGGGTGATATATAAACCGTACTTAGACCATTGAACTATTATTACAGCGATTCTATAATCGACACCGCGAACACCATGTATGTCCCAATGCATTGGCGGCACGTGATTCAATCTTCAATGGATTCGTTCGATTTTGAAAGGAGAACCGGGGCTCAATTTTTAAAATCGAATCTCCCGGCCGGGACACACATTTTGTTCGAGATGTCTGTTCTATGACATAATACTTCAATGACTTAGACTGAGTTAGCTCGAGGGGGTAATCTATGGCTCGAACCTGATAACTGTCAATTGTTTGGGTTAGTATTGGGATAAATAGACCTTCAGCCATTTCGTGGAGACCAGTATGAAAATGCTGGGCGTTCAACAGATTAATTTAGTTTAGTTTAGTTTAGTTTAGTTTCGAGATAGAAATGTGAACAAGGAACAATGCTAGATCACTGACACTGTTAATACGGAAACATTAAAAGTGATATAAAACGGATAACATTAATTTTGATTTAGAACCATTATTTTTGGAGCCTGAACCAAGCCCAAGCCAAACCTACGCGTACCATTAATGCCGTATAAACCACCACCACCACCATACCATTAATGATGACATTTACCATTGATGATGATTGATTATGACGTACCATTAATGGCGCGATTTCTCCCATAAAGCTTCAGAAAATTGATAACTATTACTTATATGTTATTGTGTAACTTCTGACATTATCTTTCTTTTCTATATTTCTTCTCTTCTTTCTCCACTAGCAATGCATCGGCAGCATCGAATCATCTTACACGTGATACCTTTAATGTTACTGATATTCATAGATATCGGTTACCACTTACCATCACAATTCGTCTGGTCCTTTGTTGGCTGTTTCCATAAAAAATCCTGATGAGAGAATCAGATAGAATGACAGAGAGAAATACCTAATGCTGGCCAATGGCCATACACAAACAAGTATACTTGTCAAGTTTGCAGCGGACTTGCGCATCCAGTAAACTTGACGGTATGATCACGATATGGCTATCTGGCTATATATCTTAGCTATCTCATGCAAACTGGACGCCGCATCAAGTCAATCTGCAAACTTAACAAGTATACTTGATCGTGTGTGGCCAGCTTATTAGTAATAAATAGATAACAAAGCAGATAATTTTATCTATTTGAAGACCCATGAGGCGCAATGGTTACCATGCCGAATTGCCGTGCCAAGAATCCTGAGTTCGATTCCCAGCGAGGCGAAAATGTTTGGCGACAACAGATATCTGTTGTCGTTTTGGGTGTGTGTTCTTGTCATTGTACGTATATTGTCCATGGCACCCACGGGGTTTCCTAGTATAGGGCTACAAGTGTATAGCGTTATTTTTCTTATTTCAGCGTCCGAACAGAGTTTGGCGCAAACGGTGCCAACTCGGTACTTCGAGTGGCGCGCGTGCGCAACGACGACGCAGGACGGTACTCGTGCAGCGTCGCGCGCGCCCCTCCCCCCGCCCCACCGCCCGCGTACGTCATTTTACACGTCATTAAAGGTAAAATATTGTCTACTTCATTATTCATATATAATCTAACATTTTAACAAAAAAATTACCGACTTCAAATGAAGTACATCCAATAAAAAAAGAATCATCGAAATCGGTTGGCGCGACATTGAGTTATTCGTCCATTTATCGCGTCGCGCACATACCTAATGCCTAAAAGACTTATATGCTTTTGACATGACCACACGATATACACCAACTTTTCCAACCAGCAGTCCAAAGGTCTGAGGTAACAAACATAAAAAACATACAGTCGAATTGAGAACCTCCTCCTTTTTTGAAGTCGGTTAAAAACGTAGTTACCATCGCCAACCTCTATGGCCTAACCTAACGACAAATGTGATAATCGTCTCATTGATAGGCAACATTACCCTAAATTTATATGAAAGTAACTCCACAGTTTCACACTGCACACGCCACGTTTTCCTTTGTCGAAGAAAATTCATTTCAAAGGCTATTCACAGTGTCACATGTTGTCTGCCCTGACAGGGAATACACTGGACCCCTCGCTTTGCAGACAGGGTCACAAAGAACTAGGCTACGATTCGTATAAATAAATCTGTTATCGGCAGTACCTACCTAACAGATATAAGAAAAGCTCCCGCGCTGTGTCACACTTTTAATTCAGAACAGTCTGTCCATAGACTAAAAAAAAGAACCAGACGTCACCTTGTCTTATCGAGAGTGACGCTGCCCGCTTACCATGTGTGCGAAATTTTTAGTACGGTCAGACGCGGTAATGGCGGCGGATTAATAACAGCATGGTGTCAATGTGTGCGTCTGATACTTATACGAATAGAGGAGTTGGTATTACTATGGTTGCTTCACTTTTGTTGCTGACAATCCGTCTGGTTCTTTTTTTAAGTCTGTGAGTCTGTCTTGTATAGTCTAGTATACTCGAACATAGAATTCTTCAACTTTATCAGCCTTTTAATTCCAGGTGAAAGTTTGGCGGAGCTCCACCAGGGGGCTGCACCAATCACAACGGTTTCCACGTGGCTCGTGGTAGCTCTCTCTCTATGCGTCGGCCGGCTCTAGGGATACATTTATTAATAAATTGTTCACATTTCATATCAGAGTTGTTTCATTTACATCGCCTGGTTTGTAAGAAATTTCGCTGAAGTATGAAATGGGAAAGTTGCAATGGAAACGCTCAGCTCTTTTTGACTTATTTTTCGTAGTTTTAATTCCCTTTTGTTTGTCACTGTGTTGAAGGAATTGATAATTAAAAGGTTTTTATTGATTTCTTTCAACACTATCAAAGTATATCAAATGGTAAAAATATGCATAGTTTTGTTCAAATAATAGAATTTATTTATTTATTTATTTTCTTTATTAGGCACGCCAACAGCATAATATACATACATTCAACTTAGGGGTAATAATTATAAACTAATTACATTTCCAGGTATATATGCCAATAACAGGCTTGCACAACATTCTCTTTCTGGCATGTTATTGCACTACATACGATAGATAAATTAATATTAATTAAGTTACTATTTGTACATACTTAAACTACAAACTAACTACATACTTTAGTTAACTTTGTATTTATATATATTTATATAAAACAGGGTAACTAACAAAGGTAAAGTAAGAATAATAATTCATAAAAGAATAAAAAAAAATCAAAAATTTAGGAACTTATAAAGAAAGAGTGTAGCTTATTTTTTAAGGCAAAGCGCGTGTCATTAAAAATGTCGATGTCTGGGACTGAAGCACATGCTTGGTTGTATTCTGCGCAAACTTTAGGAAGAGGGGAATATTTGTACAGGTTAGTTGTGCTCCGAGGAATGTGGAAGATTTTATTTATGCGTTGCCGTGGGTAGTTATAGGGGACTTTAGTATTTATGCCATGCAGTAAATCGGTACAGCCTGAATTACCAGAGATGACTTTTTTGAGAAACATTATGTTAAGTAATTTGCGGCGGTTGAATAATGATATAACTTTAAAGTGTTTAAGACGAAGGTCGTAAGTGCTGCGGTGGTAAATGCCAGAGGAATGAAAAGCCAGGTGTCTTGTAAATGAACGTTGTATTCTTTCAATTCGCTGTGAGTATGTGACATGATGGGGGCTCCAAATAACCGAGGCAAACTCTAGGTGGCTGCGAACGAGTGAGTTAAATTTGGTATTCTAATTTACATTTTAGTAGCCACTCTTTGGCTTGTGTATATTTTGCAGTTATGGACAAAAGTCCAGTAGGTAGTGCAACGGACACTACCTTGTTACCATAAAATTCTAAAACGAATTCCATGACTTCCTATCTAGTAAGTAAATTGCTATACTACTTCTTGAGTCAGCCAAAAGTTTCGTCATTTTCAGACTGGAGACTTTGGAGCTAGTTTTCTTTCTTTCTAGGTCGGCAACGCATTGATGATGTCCTTGGTGTTACTGATATCAATTATCAATAGGTAATGGTGGCAACTAACCATCAGGTGGATCGTCAGCTCCTTTTTTGAATAGTTAGATTTAAAAAAATACAAAATGCAAAATAGATACGAACCTCCTAACGTAATTTAAAAACCGGGCAAGTGCGTGTCAGGCCACACGCAATGTAGGGTTCCGAAGTAGTAAATTTATCGACTATTACTCATAAAATAAGATACTTATGATAACATAGCTATGATAGTTTTCCTAGTAAATTCATTATTATATCCTATTTTTGAATTTTTTTTACTTATCCAACTCCAACAGTTTAACCGTCAGGAGGGGAGGATACTTGACTCTAACCAAAGTTAGCACTTTAAAGTCAAATGTTTCGCAAACAAACACCTAAATCCGAAAATGATCTTAGGAGACCCATAATATTTTTGAAAGTCCTTTTCAACCTTTTAAACCTTTTCACACTATGAGGCAACGAAAAAAAACACCTCTCGTTAGCTGTAGGGAAGGTACTATGAAAAAAAATTCAATATTTTATTCCACGATTTTGGAGTTTTAATAAATATGTATAATTGTATATCCATGCCAAATTACAGCTTTCTAGCACTTAGGGTCTCGGCGCTAACCCTTGGACGGACATGGGCATGATCATTTTACTTCGGAACACTAAAAAGCAATTTCTTTAAAGTTCCTGAATAAATAACCTTTTAGAAGTCCAATTGTTACTGTAGTAAAAAGAATAATACAGTTAATCTATTCATAAAACTTACTGCCAAAGAGAATTTTGGTGAATTTCACACTTGAACGAGTATAGAATATAGATGTAGCTGTTCATTTCCATGTTTATGAGGGAACGCTAACATAATGTACTAAGAGCTATAATCGCCTGAAAGTAACGCGGATCCCCTAGTAATATAATTTCGGCGAAACGTAACAAGGGCATTATTCTCCAAATTATCATATCGGATAACCTAGTTATTGAATAAGGTGGACTGATGAGGGTCTGGAAGTTATTTTATAGAAGTTACTAACATATTAAGAACGACGATCTCTGCGTATATAGCGATAATGTCAAAAACCCAGGTTTACAGGAGAGCGAGCTTAATTAATAATAATTGCTTACAAATTGCTCGGGTAACTTCACCTTTATATACGTTAGGACCGTCGAGAATAAGAATACAATAAAATGGCCAATATAACAGCCTAAACATAATATATAATAATTGTAGACAAAAATTACCGACTTCAAAAGTCGGGATAATTCAAAAACTACTCGTCAGATCTAGCTTAAATATAAATGGGACCATGACAAGCACCAGCTTTCGAATATAAAAAGAATTATCAAATCGGTACATCCAGTAAAAGTTATTAGGTAACACGCTTAAAAAAAAACTACAGTCTAATTGAGACCCTCCTCCTTTTTTGAAGTTGGTTAAAAATGTAAATCTTTAAAAGGCTAATAAGTGATAGCTAAGCTGAGTACCGACATAATTAATAAAGTAGATATTACTTAACAAAGAAAATGTATCTGTAAATGAATGGAAGAAGTAAGTAAAGGGGGAAAGGTAGAGGAAGAAATACTGTAAGATGAACTTTTAGCATTTCAATTTGAACGATAAGAGCGAAAAGATTCATTTAACATAAAGTACAAGAAGCCTCCCTAAACATAGCACAGAAACAGCTTCATAAAATTAAATTTCAGTTTGCAAGCTATATTTTAATAACTCTCATTAGAAACACGGTAAGTACTCGACTGGCTGAAAAAGCAGTGAATGAACTACGAAATACTGAGCTCAAGAAAACAGGTCTAACGAAAGTATAATACGATATACAAAACGAAAAATTTTTAATAGATTGAGAGCTCGTAAACGAAGGTTTTCCAAGGTGATAGCGACAAAAAAGTATAATATATTTGCTTTGGTTATTGGTTTATTTTCGGTTTCTAGATGTATCGAGTCTTCCATTCTGGAGTTATAGCAAAACTTCCTTGCAAACAGAGCATCATGCTGGACCAAGGAATTCGCACTGGAGCATCGTGGTGGAGTAAGCTTTAGGCTTCAAGCAGAGAGTCGCGTAGACTTGCTAAATATTCCAATTCATCTCTTGCATAATTTTTGGGTCATTCTATATGTATATGGAGGAAATGCAGGTTACATAAATCTCCAGCTCCAACTAGCTAGTAACCAGCGAAAAGTAAACAAATGCGATTGGTTAAGTTTGAGATTTGAGAATACAAATGACCTCTATGTTATTGTTTTGTAGCTCATTTGAATTTGGCGTTTGTCTCGTCCGTTGTTTAATAGGGGGCGACACAAGGAGGTTAGCTTTGTTTAGAGCCAAGCAGTAGCGGCGTAAAGCGACCACCCAGGGCGCCAGGTATGAAGGGGCGCCGCAGGAAGTCATAACGAAACCCTTATAGTTTATGTCTGTCCGTCCGTCCGTCCGCAGCATAGCGTCGAGACCTTTAGTGCTGGAAAGGTGTAACTTGGCATGGATTTACATATTTATTATTTTTGTATGGGTTTCAATGGCAGATAGGGGTGCCGTAGAAATCTCGCCCAAGGCGCTGGTAGTGCTAAAACTAGTAGTGGACCCAAGGAGTAAACCGTCTACGTAATAATACACCACGACCAAAATCAACGAAATAAAAGAAATATTTGAATAACGAAATCCTAAATGGAATACATTAATTTCACAAACAGTCTTAAATTGAACACAGTTTACCTACGTTTTGCCAGTCAAAAACTTTTTTATTAACAGAAAAAACATAGTAGAAAGCCAGGAACCCGAACAAACAAACGGCAAAGTTATTTGCTTGCGAAAACGAAACTGTTTGTGGAGCTAATTAACTTATGTTGATTTGTCTGTCTGGTAACAGAGTTTAAAGTTGCCATATGTAACCGCCTCTGAACAATATAGGTCATAGGTAAAAGACTTCAATAAAATGTAGTTCTCAATTCTGTTGCATTTCTAATGTTTGTTACCTCAGAACTCAGAATTCAGAATTAGTTTCTAGATTTGTCCCTTTATCAAAATTTTGATCTGATGGTCCATGAAGAATTATATCCTCGTACATATGGTGTAAGGTATAAATATAGCGATAGATATTATTCTTGCTTTGCTGCTATTTTGAAGTCAGATATTTAATATTTTAATTATTTGTTTTAGTGTTAGGTTAGTGATGATGATATTGATGGCGTTCAAAAATATATTACGAAGCCATATTTCCAGACAGTTCAATTGATCTACCAGGCTTTGCTTAAAATAAAATAATAAACATGTTTCATTAAACAACTTGCATGCAATCGTCACATGAAGCGCCGTGGACAGTAGGCCTAAGTAGCATTAAATGCCCTGGAAACAACGGCTTCTATGGCGTTAATAACACTATGTACTATATACTATTGTTCCAATGTATAACCTAACGTACCTTAACATTACACGCCGCTGTGATTGATACTGACACAAACATTATTTTAGAATTAGAATCAGTCAACGTTAAACTAATGAATATTAATTACCGGTAGCATAAATAGAAGCCGTATGCGAACAGACATAGCGTCTAGAATTATTTGAAGCTGATAATACAAACAGGACCTAACATTTAATATTTCGGCCTAAACGTCATTCCGCATGAAAACACTTGTTATTATAGCTTTTGGTTGTTTCATTTGGGGAAATTAACAATTC
Source organism: Thymelicus lineola (assembly GCA_963932265.1). Lineage (NCBI taxonomy): Eukaryota > Metazoa > Arthropoda > Insecta > Lepidoptera > Hesperiidae > Thymelicus > Thymelicus lineola. The sequence continues at coordinate 3,813,406 of OZ010686.1, forward strand.
AATCAGATCATAGATGAAGAGAGAGTAATGGGGTCGGCGAAAGGCACAACTGAGCATGCGATACGTCTGTCAATATTTGCGTAGGCCCTCGACATGTTTGAATGAACTGATATTTTCGCAAATTTCCCAGTGGAATTTTCAAATAATTATACACTGTACGTAAACCGCATTTGTTCTGACTGGTAACGGTATTGAACGTGTTTGCTATGGACACAAGAACGTCTCACCAATATTATCTTATTTCATCAGTATCTACCATTTATATCACTGGTGATAATTTACCTAGCTACGTATAGTTATCAACCTCTTGACTCCTTTTGAGAAATATTTAACTGGCGCTGAAAGTACTGGCGTATTTCCTTTCTTCTTGTTAACTGACTTCAAAAAAGAAGGAGGTATTCAACAGTCGATGTTTTTTACGTATGTTACCTCAGAACTTTCGACTGGTTGAACTGATTTTAATGATTCTTTTTTTAATTGAAAACTGTTGCTTGTAGCGAGTAGTACCTATTTAATAAATCTTCACTTAAACTATGCAGGTCTGGGATAACTGGTCTTAGTCTATCAGAAAATAAAATAAAATATTTATGGTACGTAAATATCTATGAGCGGATCGAAATTTGAAGATTTGGGTGTGATGTCAGTAATAAGAATTTCCTCGACTACTACCTTTTTTAATAAACAGTTTTTGTTATTGACCGGAAGGGTGTGATCAGGAAGCGTTTTATTCTCCTATTTACTCTAGATTAGGTAATGCTGAAAGCGTTCCTGCCTTGTGGAGCGAGCACGCAATAACATAGTCTAATACTATATCTCTCCATATACATATAGAATGACCCAAAAATTATGCAAGAGATGAATTGGAATATTTAGCAAGTCTACGCGACTCTCTGCTTGAAGCCTAAAGCTTACTCCACCACGATGCTCCAGTGCGAATTCCTTGGTCCAGCATGATGCTCTGTTTGCAAGGAAGTTTTGCTATAACTCCAGAATGGAAGACTCGATACATCTAGAAACCGAAAATAAACCAATAACCAAAGCAAATATATTATACTTTTTTGTCGCTATCACCTTGGAAAACCTTCGTTTACGAGCTCTCAATCTATTAAAATTTTTTCGTTTTGTATATCGTATTATACTTTCGTTAGACCTGTTTTCTTGAGCTCAGTATTTCGTAGTTCATTCACTGCTTTTTCAGCCAGTCGAGTACTTACCGTGTTTCTAATGAGAGTTATTAAAATATAGCTTGCAAACTGAAATTTAATTTTATGAAGCTGTTTCTGTGCTATGTTTAGGGAGGCTTCTTGTACTTTATGTTAAATGAATCTTTTCGCTCTTATCGTTCAAATTGAAATGCTAAAAGTTCATCTTACAGTATTTCTTCCTCTACCTTTCCCCCTTTACTTACTTCTTCCATTCATTTACAGATACATTTTCTTTGTTAAGTAATGCTACTTAGGCCTACTGTCCACGGCGCTTCATGTGACGATTGCATGCAAGTTGTTTAATGAAACATGTTTATTATTTTATTTTAAGCAAAGCCTGGTAGATCAATTGAACTGTCTGGAAATATGGCTTCGTAATATATTTTTGAACGCCATCAATATCATCATCACTAACCTAACACTAAAACAAATAATTAAAATATTAAATATCTGACTTCAAAATAGCAGCAAAGCAAGAATAATATCTATCGCTATATTTATACCTTACACCATATGTACGAGGATATAATTCTTCATGGACCATCAGATCAAAATTTTGATAAAGGGACAAATCTAGAAACTAATTCTGAATTCTGAGTTCTGAGGTAACAAACATTAGAAATGCAACAGAATTGAGAACTACATTTTATTGAAGTCTTTTACCTATGACCTATATTGTTCAGAGGCGGTTACATATGGCAACTTTAAACTCTGTTACCAGACAGACAAATCAACATAAGTTAATTAGCTCCACAAACAGTTTCGTTTTCGCAAGCAAATAACTTTGCCGTTTGTTTGTTCGGGTTCCTGGCTTTCTACTATGTTTTTTCTGTTAATAAAAAAGTTTTTGACTGGCAAAACGTAGGTAAACTGTGTTCAATTTAAGACTGTTTGTGAAATTAATGTATTCCATTTAGGATTTCGTTATTCAAATATTTCTTTTATTTCGTTGATTTTGGTCGTGGTGTATTATTACGCGCGAGATTTCTACGGCACCCCTATCTGCCATTGAAACCCATACAAAAATAATAAATATGTAAATCCATGCCAAGTTACACCTTTCCAGCACTAAAGGTCTCGACGCTATGCTGCGGACGGACGGACGGACAGACATAAACTATAAGGGTTTCGTTATGACTTCCTGCGGCGCCCCTTCATACCTGGCGCCCTGGGTGGTCGCTTTACGCCGCTACTGCTTGGCTCTAAACAAAGCTAACCTCCTTGTGTCGCCCCCTATTAAACAACGGACGAGACAAACGCCAAATTCAAATGAGCTACAAAACAATAACATAGAGGTCATTTGTATTCTCAAATCTCAAACTTAACCAATCGCATTTGTTTACTTTTCGCTGGTTACTAGCTAGTTGGAGCTGGAGATTTATGTAACCTGCATTTCATTTTATTTCATTTATTTATTGCCATAAAGGTATAATGATATTTAGAGGATCTTATAAAATGACACAGTGTACACACGACCTAGGTTGGATACGAGGGAAGACGTACAGATTTTCAATTTCTAGATTTTTATATTTTCCGGGATATTATTACAAATTGAATTCATCCCAAGACTCCAGTTTTGAGTTAGAAACAATTTATAATTATGAATATCTACAAATACGTTTGGTTTGAGTAAATTCATCTAAAGAACAATCTACGAAAAATAAAAATAATTTCACGGAGAAAAATCTCAGCTCAGATATGAGACAAGAGGATTGCAAAAATAATCTAACAAAAAAATAACCGACTTCAAATGAAGTACATCCAATAAAAAAAGAATCATCGAAATCGGTTCACCCAGTCTAAAGTTCCGAGGTAACACACATAAAAAAAATACAGTCGAATTGAGAACCTCCTCCTTTTTTTGAAGTCGGTTAACAACTACTTAATTCAAGTATCCTCTATAGATCCTGTTCTGAACATGGTCTTTGCGCGGTCAACCTGTACCTGCTAACTAATCTAACTTTTGTTTGTGAAGTGGCCTCTAACAGAACAAGGATGCGCTTTTATAGCGAATTCAATTAAATGTTCCGAAAATAAATAAGAAGCAATTTAACTAGACGGTGAACTAGAAGCTTGTCCGAGCACCTTCGCTACGTTTGTACCGAACCAGTTTAGTTTTAATATTTAAATTCAAGTCATATACTAAGGCTTTCCGTACAATGTAGATACAATACACTTACTAACAGAATTCTCATATTCACTAGAACTCCTTTAATTGTTATTCAAAACCCATGACCAGAGAATAAACTGTTTCCCGACGAACTGACTTTCACTTTGAATATGTGGAACTTGTACATACTTTGGTTAGAAATAAATAATTTAAAAAAAGAATTTATCTTCAAATCTATCTATCTAATCTATCAATGTCTTGCCCTGATCGGACGTTGGACTGAAGGACGAGTTCTAAAAAAACTGCACTCTATACTCAAAATAAAGAGAAAAATTATCGGATTTTCGTGATGAATGTGCAGTCTGACGTTACTCTGTGTTTATTCACAGGTATTAAACAAACAATGAAAATTTTATACGCCAGCTTTAGTTAACCATTCTATAATCGTGCTAATTTATGAGGTTTTAAACGCGAAAGCAAATATGGGGGGTATTTGAGGGTATTCTCAAATCAGTCGTGTTATACCTACTTACTTTATTGGATTATCAAATAAATAAATAAATAATAGTAATATAATAATGTTTCAAAAATAACTATAGATAAATAGTAATAAGCTAAATAGAAATGTCCAATGACTAGCCTGTTTTGGCTATCTATCCATGTGGAATTTATTCCAATTACAAACGGCGTCTCTCCTCTCTGCCTATATCAAAATCGTGAACCTATCCCTGGAGACTAGAAGGCAAGGTCACGGAAAAAAATTAACCAAATTACCACGTAGGTATTCCTTGGACAGGTTTTGTGTACAAAAAATATAGACCATCCGAATAGCAGTGATATGTGGCATAAAATGTTTAGCCCTGTAGCTAAGAGGCTTTATCGCCATTTGCCTACGGCTGTACCCTGACGTATAAAATATACGATCGACAAAAACTGTTCCAGTTTGCGGCAACTTTTTGTAACTATACCGTAGACTTTATTAACTAACTCTTGGTAAATAACGTATGTGATTTACTGATTCATTTATTATATATTTAATTGCATTTACGTTATTTGAGTTATAGTTACGTTAACCTGAATTTATTGGAGTTGAAACACAGATTACCCCCAATAGATACCGCATAAGTGAAATTTTCTTAGTTTGAACTCACAAAATTTGGCGGAAGATGCGGCTTGCGGGGGACATCAAAATGCGCTGTGATTGGCTATTTCTAATTCATACTTGAACTTGACGGATCAGTATTGGTCGAAATTAATGTCGTGAACATGCAAATGCAAGTACGTGTTGGCGCGCGTCAGTTGCCTTGTATGCGGTATCTATTGGGGGTAATCTGTGAGTTGAAATAATCGACAAAAATGTATAAACTGGGTTTTCTGTTTTTCAATAAACCGTACGTGTTTTAGTTTCTGTTTTTGTGAGAGCTATTAAGGTCGTATGCAATAAAGCCAAAGATATCATTGACGCATTGCCTATCTAAAAGGAGCAGAGGCCCCGCATTATTTCTGCTCTGACAGGCTGAAATGCTTGTGCGTAAAAACCCTTTTACGGTTAATTCTAGAAGGTAGGTAGAATATCCACCTTATGTAAGAATTCTTGAGATTTAATTGAAAATGACCAATATGAACCTAGCTTCCATTACCTTGCCCGTTGTCAAGTTCGGAGCAGTACATCATGAGTAAGGGAGTGATAATATCGCAAGATTTGAATTAATTAGAAATCTCAATAATTTTTAAGTTTTTTATATTGTAATTCAATTTTTGAAAAGTTATAGCAGTTGGTATAGAATATTCGGTATAGGAGGTTTGATATAGAATAGCATATAATGGTAAATGCCATCCACATTGAACAAATGAATGGTGAATTAAGCAATTAAATATCTTACATCTGTCCATGAATACTTTTAGGGTGTTTACTGTGATCAATGTGTATATGTGTGAGTAAGTTTGGAGGAAGGAGATTAACCTCCGATTTTCTTTATAAGATGTCTTATTAAGGTTTCAGTTGAGAGACTGTTTCTATACAAATCTTGGGATGAGTAACTCAAACCACCCGTATCTTTTAAAGTGGATGTTTGTTTGCTGTTAATAACAACTTGTTATTAAGCTGCAAGTACAAGCTCAAGTACAATCTTCGCATTTCAACATTATGATCAGATGACGGGATACGTAACCCAAAATATATCCAACTATAAGTTGTGAAGCTTGAGCTACATTTTCATAATTGAGCATATTTGCGAAGATTTCACAGTTGCTTTCAGCTTCTTAATCTGATTGAAGAGCTTGTGTAGCACTTCATGCCTTATTATCGTGAGGGTTTAAATTACACGTGCTATTATTTATATTTTCAGACGATGTAAGTATAAATATTTAAAATGATGTCAAGGAATGCAGTTGCCACTGAACGATGACCTTAATTCTAGATGATTCAACATTTTTTTATAGGCAGCCCAAAATTATAGAACGTTGGGCTTGGGACTAATTATAAGTTTTTTTTCTACTAATTAACTGTATAGAGTCTTTAACGATTCAATGCAGATGCTCCAATAAACCGGTTTTATTTGAGACCACAATTTTCTTCTTCGTGATATTCAATACGATATTGGAAGTTGTATTTTTCTTTTGATAATTCTTTTTAATTTCATTTGAAATTGTACCTGAAGTATAAACGACGTCACTTCATCTAGAAACGCAAAAAAATCCGGTTTGTTTTTTCATCTATTGGACGCTTAATACCATAGAATTGCTTTTCTTGAATTGATTATATCAAAAAAGTTATTCATCAAAGTTATGTTTATTTGAAGACTCCACAATTTTCTTCTTCGTGATACGATGTTCTATGTTGATTTTTTCTTTTGATAATTCTTTTTTATTTCATTTGAAATTGTAGCTCAAGTATATACGACTTCACTTCATCTAGAACTTTATTACCATATAAATGTTTTTTTCTTGAATTCATGATATCAAAAAAGTTATTCATCAAAGTTATGAAGTTAACACTAGCTAAATAATTGTTTTCCTTGATTTTAAATCTTCATTACAGAGGTTTAACGCTGCTGCTACGCTCATGCCGTAGCGAGCTTCACTTTCATTATTTTGATTGCGAAAAAAATGTGACGCGGTCATTGAAGTATTATTTCTTGTACGTTACTGTATTAGTTCATTGTTTCTAGCGTATAGAACCGACAACACGAACACGATGTTTGGCCCAATGAATTGGCTGCAATGGGCGTCAGTTTTCAATGAATTCTTTCGATTTTGAAATGAGAACGGTTGCTTGATTTTGAAAATAGAACCTCCCGGCGTGACACAAATTTTGGTCGCGATGTCTATTCTGGTACTTTAGTACATTAGTAATACTTCAACGCGCGGTGTCAATTTATTAGCAAATCGAAGACCTTCATTTTGTTGGAGCTCCTTTAAATTATAATAATTAGTGGTTGCCACTTTATTCGTCCATTATGTTTATCAATTATCAACCTTTTTCGTTCAAAGGTGTTTCTAATCAGTTGTATTATATGGCAAGGGTACAAGAAAATACATACTTTTTCTGACATATAAGGATAAAAGTTAGTCTTTACATTTTTTAAATCGGTCAATTGACATCCTAAAATGACGGCTGTCATTAAATTCGTAGCACAACCATCGAATGTGAGGTTAGTAACAATCACATCAACTTCATAGCATTTTTCCAAACAAATTGTAACTAAGTTTGCTTTTTCTTCAACATTAATGCCGGATATTAAAAAATATCCAACTGGCAATTTCCAATGTTCATTCAAAGATACTAGCAAGATCAAGTTTACTTGTCAAGTTTGCAGCGGACTTAATGCGGCATCCAGTTTGCATGAGATAACTATATTGCCAGATAGCCATAAACCGTCTAGTTTACTGGATACTGCATCAAGTCTTTTGCAAACTTGACAAACAAACTTGATCGTGTATGGTCAGCTTTATAAAGCTACATTTACTGCAGCGTCTTCGGGTAAACCTGTCACTGGACCTACCAAGATTGCGTTCTTTATGAAATAACTTTTGACTTCTAATTGCGATCTCGTTAAATACCAAACAACATAGCACAGGCTTTTTGTTCAGTTGGCTTTTATTATTTAACACTTTAAAAGCTTCTTCTGTAAAGATCGGTTCAGCGTTTAACATTGAATACCACCTACAGGTTGTTCTGGTTTGGGGAAGTGCTTTATTTTAAGTTTATCTGATGTATATAAATACCTATGCCTATAAAGGCAGCTGGAGAATAGTGGTGCAAAGTCACGCAAAACAAAACAATCTAGTTCATGGCGTCGGTTCTATACGCTAGTAATAATATTGTAGTTCAATGTACTCCTACCTTATTAGCTTATGCGCACCCTTGTCTTCTCTATCTTTCTCTATGCTTCCGAAACCTAATGTCTCGTGTATGGAGTAGGATAGATGCATTCGAGATGTGGTGTTTTTTTTATCCTGTATGCATTTATCTCCTTCGGCAGGACCAAAGACCTTGAATACAATGATATCAAATCTCTTAATACTAATTACGATCCTACAATAATTAAGAATAATTAAGATTATATTATATTATATTAAGAAGTATACATAATACAATAATATAAACAAGAACATCACAAACAAAAAAATGTGAACATTTTTTTACTCCATACTAATTTAACTAAAATTTTGTAATTTAACTAAAATTTACTGATATCAGTAAATTTTTCGGCAGATATTTGTCTGGAATTTTTTTTCAATCGTATACAACACTGTTGTATATGGCTATATATACTGTGTATATGGCTGTCATTTTTTGTATAACCTTAGTCACATGTGACTTGAACTTCAGTTTATTACCGATGATGACACCTAGCAGTCTGAGTTCTTCAACAATCTGTATTTCAACGCTACCCATGTGTACAATTAGGTTCCCAACATTTCGCTTTTTGGTAAAGATAGCTTTTGTTTTATGCGCATCAAATTTCAGTTTTTGGCTGGCTCCCCATTTGGCTACCCAGGTCAGAGCTCTATCCGCTGCCCCTTTTACTTCTTCAACCGAATCGCCAGACAGGAGCATTATGACGTCATCAGCAAATACTTAGCAATACATCCCTGTGATGTCGAGTCCGGTCAATAGAGAGTATATTATTATTAGATTCCATAAGGTCGGCGCAGGGCCGACCTCTGTATTATGCAAGCCCTTCGGTGTCGGAATGGTGAGCTCACATCCTGCATAGCGAATACGAACCGTTCTCTCCTTTAGATATGAGATTTAGAAGTAGTCCTACCATATTTTATGCGAAACGAGCAAGTTGTGGTCACAACATTTTCATCATTTTTTAAATTTTTTCACCAATGAGAGTGAGAGGTTCTAACTTCTTAATTTTTACGAACCTTGAAATATTATCTCTCAAACTGCTTCTCTGTTTTGTGACGATTTCAACATTTTACCACACAACTGGCAGCAGGTTCAAATCTTCTGTAACTTTTGGAACACCTCTATAACTGAAAATTACACCTCAATAAATACAGTACACTTAGAAAAAGTTGCGGTGAAGTGAAAGTTGTATGTAACAAAATTGGTAACTTTTCCAATATTTTACCTGTCAAATCGTTTCGGCCTCAGTCGGTAGGTACATATTGTACATCTATAAGTTATGGTTTTGTAAACATCCGGTTTTATATACAGTTGATGTTAACATTGAAAAACCAGTTTATCATGGACCAACTAAGGGTCTCATGGCGTGTCTTGGAGACCAAAATGTGTAACTTCTGAACTTATGGAAACAATTAAACAGGGTTAAAAGGTATTTGTTGTTAGTAACGTTAACAATGCAAAACCAGTACATTATTGACCAACTAAGGGCCTGATGGTGTATCTTGTAGATCAAATAATAATATGTGACTCCTGAACGAACGGAAATAATGGAATAGTTTTCAAAGATGTTTGTCGTTGTTAACGTTGAGATAAACGGATTTCGATTGAAGCCTCATATTGAAGCCTTGTCAGGGAGGCTCAGTTCCGCTGCTTACGCTGTTAAGAAACTAAGGCTCTTGACTGATGTAGAAACAGCAAGATTAGTTTATTACAGCTACTTTCATAGTATAATGTCCTACGGTCTATTGTTGTGGGGCTCAGCTGCAGATATTGAGTCAATCTTTGTATTACAGAAAAGAGCAGTTCGCGCTATTTACAACCTCAGGCCTAGGGACTCTCATAAAGAACTCTTTAAAGAAATCAAAATACTAACTCTCACTAACTCTTGCTGTGGGGCAAAGCAGCCAATATAAAACAAATTTTCATACTCCAGAAACGGGCTGTTAGGGCTATTTATAAACTTAGGTCTTGGGAATCTTTGCGTGAAAAGTTCAAGGAAATAGGTATACTTACAGTAGCTTCCCAGTATATCTTCAACAATGTAGTTTTTATACGGAAGAATATAAACGCGTATAAACAAAATTTTGATATTAATAATCGCCATACGAAAAGAATGCATCAATTAGTTACGCCTTCGTTCCGCCTAAGTAAAGTGCAGCGATCTTTCATAGGGCTTGGTATACATTTCTATAATAAAATCCCAAAATTAATACGTGACTTGCCAATAGAAACTTTCAAAAAACGCGTAAAGACACAATTGTTAGGCAAGGGATATTATAGTGTAGACGAGTATTTAAATGACAAAGACGCATGGAAATGACCAGCTCTGCAACCAGTTCCGCTCAGAATAGTAAATACTTTTGTATTATTATCTTTTTTTTGAAATATTTTTTTAAAAGATGTGCTGAGGAGTTTCTTTAGGCTTTTCTTCTCCTCCACGACAAAGCACCTTCCGAAAAGCCAAAAAATGACGTGCATAAGTGTATCAGTGATACCTATATGAATAAAATATTTTGACTTTGACTTTGACTTTGACTTTAACTGTTATTTCACAATACATTTTGGAAAATATTATGTATGTTAAAAAATACTCCGATACTTTTCTTAAAAAGTTCACAAGTTCACAATATTAACACAAGAAATAAGGCTAGACTGATTGTGCCTAGTTTTATACTCAGAAAAACTAGTGGCTCGTTCATGGGTAGATGTGTGAAAATCTATAATAAAATCCCGTTAGAATTAACAGAAATGCCATACTGTAAATTTAAAACTCATATAAAAGATATTCTCATGAAGAAAGCATATAACAAAGACGATGAGTATTTAAATGACAAGACTGCTTGGACTTTTTTTTATATCAAATATTGCAATAAGTAGTATTAAGTACTGTCTTTAACTGTAAGTAGGAAAAAAATAATACCCCGGGAGTTTCTTGCCGCTTCTTCTCCCGGGACTACTCACGGTAGGGATATGTTGAAGCGATGGCGTTGAGTCACTTTCGAAAACTGTTTGTAACCAACCTACTTCGAATAAAACTTATTTCATTTCATTTCGATGAAAGGCTCACTGATATTTAATATTGCGCATTAAATCAGTATAATGGGATAATATTTAAGTATGGAGGTTTTTTATCGGTGTATAACCCAATTGTGAAGTCCACGCAGTCGAAGTCACGGGTAAAAGCTAGTGTATAATAATTATAAAGTAATCATGATTAAAAGTATTGCTAGTTATTACCTACTACTATACAATTTAACTAAGTAAATTCATGAATTTGATGTACGAGACGAATGCTACTCGACGCGTAGACAATGTAGACAATTCTCACGCCAAGCTCAATTTACGGCCGTACGAAGTAGGTAAACACCAGAATAAAATACCGAAAGGCTGCTAGGAAATTGCGTACGCTACATCATATATTTTTTTCTCTAAACAAAATATTAAAACCTTCATAGAATGAAAGTTGTTTGACGTGTTCTCGCTTTTTCACGTAAAGTTTTTGTGTTTCCACGCGAATGTTGAGGTAATATTTTAATGCAGGTATGAGTATGGAACTTGCTTGTTCTAAAATAAGCTTTTAAGTATAGGTCTATTTATCGTGAGCGTGGCTTATTACTTTGCTGAATAAGCTCACAATTTGTTTGAGGCCGAACCATCCGTGAGTCAGAAAGAACCTCATCGCCCCTGATGTAGCCTGTTAGTTTTGCTAGTTGCAAAATTAGTTGCAGTTTACAAAATTTTGTTTGTAGTTATAATATACAAGGAAATCGCCCTCGCTTCGCTTCGGAAAAAATTGTAAAAAAAAATATAATATAGCCTATGTCACCCGGGGATAGTGTAGCTTCCCAACAGTGAAAGAATTTTTCAAATCGGTTTGGTAGTTTCGGAGCCTATTCAATGCAAACAATCAAATCTTTCCTCTTTATAATATTAGTATAGATTAATGTAAAAGATGCGCTGAGGAATTTCTTATGCCGTTTATTCTAATATCAAAGCACTTTTCCAAAAAAACTGTAGTAGACTCAAAAATGATGTTCATAAGTGTATAAATAAAATTAACACGATTAAATCATTTTGAATTATTGAACGCACATGTTGTGTACTTACTCTAATTTATACATTATTAATTTTATAACTACTACTCCAACTTTGTAAAATACACCCGTTTTCCATGGTGCAAAGTGTGACTCAAAAAAATAACCCATATTATCAACATATAATATCATTGCATATTATACATTACCCATTATCAAGCAATATGAACCGCCTGATAAAATTGATTCAAGGTATATTTCAAATACTTTATGAAGATTATTTCCGTAACATAAGCGGGTAGTCTAACGCACATAATATAGAGATATAGAGTACCTAGGTAATAAGTATATAAGTAGGCGATATAGAAGCATCGAGAATACACACGAAAATATTCAGCAATATACCGGGTCTTCCGATACACTATATTACGTGTAAGTACTCGCATATCGAAAAATTATAGTTATCACTGCCGAGAGATTCGATATCGGAGATAATATCTGGATATTTTCACAGGTTATCGGACGATATAGGTAAAGTGGGTTATAACATACTTGCGAAAGTTGTGTCGAGGTGAAAAGGTCGATACGTGTTTTAGACACCTATTTCTGAAGAAAGAAGATTTCTGATTAGAATATCCCTCGAAAGATTGACGAATGGATGATGAATGAACATGAGCCCATAAAATAAAGTAGGTTAAGGTTTTAAAAGCAATTGGTGGTAAAATGTTAAAGTGACTACAGAATGACGGCCATTTGTTGACTCGTACTATTTATATGCTACACTAGTACTCTGGTTGCGGCTTAGTCCACGTTTTTCGAGACAGGTAAGTATTTATGTTCTCCCAGATCATGGTTTTTATGTTTGCAAAATTTGATCAAAATCCGTTTAGAAGTTTTTGCGTGAAAGGTAATATTAATTCATACATCCTCATAAACAAACTCTCACATTTTATAATATAATGATATAAGTAGGATATTAGTACGACAAAAACAAATCTATTTATTTATTTACAATTTTGAACCTTACAACTGTGTAAAAGGTACAAAGGCGGACTTAACGCTAAAAGCATTCTCTGCCAGTCAAATTTCGGGAAGTACGTGAAACATCGATGGCAGTATTATGAATTAATTTAAATTTAATTAAAACTATGTATTAGTACTACATAATAAACTTAAGAATATGCCTACGGAGGTCCCTTAGCGCTGTAATAGTCCCTAACGAAATCCATCATGTTTTATATTTCAACTTCACCGTACAACTTCTTGATGTGGAAGTTTTTCATTTATGGCTCCAAATTGAGTTTAAAACACATAACTTTCCCCAGCTAGCTATATAAAATTTCAATTTTTATTCCATTGAAAATTCAGTAACGAACTTTCTTATTATGATAAATAACAGTTGCATTTTGAACAACTTGTTTGTGAATGTGAAGTGTGGTGTATGTGACTGTAAATTATTTTATTCGTCAGTTTAGTCTTCTGTTATTAACCACGGTGATATTAGCTTATTTTTTATTGTAATAACAATATGAGACAAATTCACCAGTTTATACTTAAGATACCTATATTATTGAGGTATAATTATAATTTAATTTCTGATCTAATATTTTAACAGCTATAAACCTTACAAAGCAAGAATGTAATCACGAAGTTTTGCCACTAGATCCTTGGACTTGTTTCTTCATAGTGAACCAAGCAGACTATAGGGAGATCGAAGAGTTCCTAATATTGTATATATCTTACGTTGCTAACATAAGATTCATTTTGTCAAGTTATGACGGACTGACGTTCACAAGCGGCGTGGATTGTTTTCTTGATGGAAAATCTCCAACTTACTACTCCCTATTCCCTATTCTACTCTTTCATTTACAAACCAATATAAAACTCACTTTACGTTAGTGCATTTTCTAAGTAACGAAGTCAGTCAATCTTCTTCACAACTCATAAACGAACTCGTTTAAGTAACATAATATTCCGCAACATTTTCTTCACGTTTTAAACCATAAAGCAATTTTTCCGCTAACTCTCGTACACTTTCTATAATAATATGACGTTAACGACATGACTTAGATAGTTTTATTACATAAAATATAACCACATACTGTTTTACGACAGCTTATTCTCGCCGTTATTATGTTTGCGACAGTCAAGATTTTCTTTTAAACTTCAATCGTTGACGGTCAGATATGAATTTTAAAAAACATTACAAAGTTGCATTACTTTCAAGAATGAACCTGTACATAATAATTTTGCGTGCCGATCGAAAGACCCTAGTTCTGATCCGACAAATATTTATGTTACTGTTTAATATTAGTGATATTTTTGTGTCCAACGTCCACCTACGATGTCCACAGGGAATCCTAGTGCGTAGGCACGAGCCCTTGAGCGTTTATAACGAAAATATATTCTGATCCTGTCTAATCGTATCGTGGTCAATGAGCATCATTAGTCAATTAGTCATAAGCTAATAACATCAGAAACTAAATAGTAACTGTTGCCTACCAACTGTGCTTTTACACTTCATATGCTAGGTATGAAAAGTACCTAGGTACTTACTATCACCATCCATGAGTATCTCCGGGATTAACCGGTAAGACAGGTGGTACCTGGGTTCATTTGAAGTCTTATCCATTTTTCAGTTCACACTAGGAACAGAGAAGACTCATTGCAAGTCAAGGTTGAAAGAACGAAAGTGGACTAATGTATCGTTAAAAAACATATTTCACAACGCGTACATAAATAGGTTTAAGAATCATCAATCAATCATCCTATTAAAAGTTTCTACGCATCACCGCAGTACAGCCGTGACCACGATCCAGAAACCGTCTTATAGGTATATCGTGTACCGTTATAGGTATATCGTGAGTACCCGTATCATAGTAAAAAATAGAAGGTTTCAAAACCTTCAACGTGATGATTTATAACAAATTGATAGGTTAAACATGAACACAATATCTGACCTTCAATTTGAACGGTCCTATAAGCACAATGCTGTTAGTAGCGGAAGGTTTAGGGCTCAATAAATTGTGTTCCCATACTTCCTGTCAGTCTGTCCGGCTCACCGACCAAAAGGGTCAGACCCGAGTCTTTTATAACAATAAATAAAGAAAAATGCTTTGTGCTTTATCGTTAATGTCAAACAAAAACGCCTTCCTTTCACATATTTCTGGCAACCGAAACTTTAAAATATTGTTTGGTATATAAATGTATTGTTTTTTTATTTTTACTATGGTCTTATGCAAAGAGCGCTAGGCTCTGCTTGCAGATGTCAAAATTGTCAAAAACTAACGCCTACAGCAAACTACAAATCGAAGTTGTTTCATTTGACACTTCTGTATTAGTGCATGCGTGCAAATTACATTGCTAGCCTCTAGAACAATATTCACTTTTCCAATGCCAATGATTTAAGTTAACTGATTGTTATTAATTCACTGTACAGTGACACACACTGACACACACAGTGTACACTGTGTGTACACACTAATACTACTCTATTGTACAATATATAGTTTGTCCATCAGAAAATAAGTAAACTATTGTAATGGTTCAAGAGCCCAGGGCCACCAGAGTTTATTAGTGTTTATTAGTGTTACACACTAATACTACTCTATTGTACAATATATAGTTTGTCCATCAGAAAATAAGTAAACTCTGGTGGCCCTGGGCTCTTGAACCATTACAATTGATAACTGTCCAAAAGTAACCATCAATATTGTTCTACAAGATTATCGAACAAAGCAATTTATTTGTGCAGAATGTCAATTTTGCAACGTTTAAGTATAATAAAAAAAATATTTTCACACAGTAGGGATTTACTTAATAATGAAAGACAGGTACAGTCGACAAAATAATTAAGTATACAGGGCATGATTCTAAAACTCACCGTAACATTTGATATAACATATTTTTTACGTTACTATCGATGTCAAATTGTACCTTACGTATACAGGTATCATTTAACATGGATAATGACACAAACAATCTGTAATATCATTAATTACAGAAGGTTTTAGCATCATGGCCTGCATACTTAATTCTTTTGCCGACTGTACCTCCAGCGAGGATCGTTTGATGTTTTCCGGATGAACCCTGATAGGAAATTTCAAATACCCACAAAAGGCCATGTTAATCTTTCTTAAAAAATGAACGCCGTTCGATTTCTTTATTTAACTTTGTTCCACCGCCTTTGTGTCAGAGAAAGGAATTGCTTTGTAACAAAATACAAACTTAATTCATGATTCGGATGCTTTTACCGAGAAATCGATAAAATAAAAGTCTTCCCGGTTTGGGAAGATTTTTGCATAATATAGTCATAGTCACAACCTATAATTGTCCCACTGCTTGGCTCGGGTCTCCTTTCACAATGTGAGGGGTATAGGCCATAGTCTACCACGCTGGCCAACTACAACTTCTTCTACAACTTCTTGATGTGGAAGTTTTTCATTTATGGCTCCAAATTGAGTTTAAAACACATAACTTTCCCGAGCTTGCTATATAAAATTTCAATTTTTATTCCATTGAAAATTCAGTAACGAACTTTCTTATTATGATAAATAACAGTTGCATTTTGAACAACTTGTTTGTGTATGTGAAGTGAAGTGTGGTGTATGTGACTGTTAATTATTTTATTCGTCAGTTTAGTCTTCTGTTATTAACCACGGTGATATTAGCTTAATTGTTATTGAAATAACAATATGAGACAAATTCACCAGTTTATACTTAAGATACCTATATTATTGAGGTATAATTATAATTTCTGATCTAATATTGTAACAGCTAAAACCTTACAAAGCAAGAATGTAATCACGAAGTTTTGCCACTAGAACCTTGGACTTGTTTCTTCATAGTGAACCAAGTAGACTATAGGGAGATCGAACAGTTTCTAATATTGTCTATATCTTACGTTGCTAACATTCTTTTAAGATTGCTTCATTTTGTCAAGTTATGACGGACTGACGTTCACAAGCGGCGTGGATTGTTTTCTTGATGGAAAATCTCCAACTTACTACTCCCTATTCCCTATTCTACTCTTTCATTTACAAACCAATATAAAACTCACTTTACGTTAGTGCATTTTCTAAGTAACGAAGTCAGTCAATCTTCTTCACAACTCATAAACGAACTCGTTTAACTAACATAATATTCCACAACATTTTCTTCACGTTTTAAACCATAAAGCAATTTTTCCGCTAACTCTCGTACACTTTCTATAATAATATGACGTTAACGACATGACTTAGATAGTTTTATTACATAAAATATAACCACATACTGTTTTACGACAGCTTATTCTCGCCGTTATTATGTTTGCGACAGTCAAGATTTTTCTTTTAAACTTCAATCGTTGACGGTCAGATATGAATTTTAAAAAACATTACAAAGTTGCATTACTTTCAGGAATGAACCTGTACATAATAATTTTGCGTGCCAATCGAAAGATCCTAGTTTTGATCCGACAAATATTTACGTTACTGTTTAATATTAGTGATATTTTTGTGTCCAACGTCCACCTACGATGTCCTCAGGGAATCCTAGTGCGTAGGCACGAGCCCTTGAGCGTTTATAACGAAAATATATTCTGATCCTGTCTAATCGTATCGTGGTCAATGAGCATCATTAGTCAATTAGTCATAAGCTAATAACATCAGAAACTAAATAGTAACTGTTGCCTACCAACTGTGCTTTTACACTTCATATGCTAGGTATGAAAAGTACCTAGGTACTTACTATCACCATCCATGAGTATCTCCGGGATTAACCGGTAAGACAGGTGGTACCTGGGTTCATTTGAAGTCTTATCCATTTTTCAGTTCACACTAGGAACAGAGAAGACTCATTGCAAGTCAAGGTTGAAAGAACGAAAGTGGACTAATGTATCGTTAAAAAACATATTTCACAACGCGTACATAAATAGGTTTAAGAATCATCAATCAATCATCCTATTAAAAGTTTCTACGCATCACCGCAGTACAGCCGTGACCACGATCCAGAAACCGTCTTATAGGTATATCGTGTACCGTTATAGGTATATCGTGAGTACCCGTATCATAGTAAAAAATAGAAGGTTTCAAAACCTTCAACGTGATGATTTATAACAAATTGATAGGTTAAACATGAACACAATATCTGACCTTCAATTTGAACGGTCCTATAAGCACAATGCTGTTAGTAGCGGAAGGTTTAGGGCTCAATAAATTGTGTTCCCATACTTCCTGTCAGTCTGTCCGGCTCACCGACCAAAAGGGTCAGACCCGAGTCTTTTATAACAATAAATAAAGAAAAATGCTTTGTGCTTTATCGTTAATGTCAAACAAAAACGCCTTCCTTTCACATATTTCTGGCAACCGAAACTTTAAAATATTGTTTGGTATATAAATGTATTGTTTTTTTATTTTTACTATGGTCTTATGCAAAGAGCGCTAGGCTCTGCTTGCAGATGTCAAAATTGTCAAAAACTAACGCCTACAGCAAACTACAAATCGAAGTTGTTTCATTTGACACTTCTGTATTAGTGCATGCGTGCAAATTACATTGCTAGCCTCTAGAACAATATTCACTTTTCCAATGCCAATGATTTAAGTTAACTGATTGTTATTAATTCACTGTACAGTGACACACACTGACACACACAGTGTACACTGTGTGTACACACTAATACTACTCTATTGTACAATATATAGTTTGTCCATCAGAAAATAAGTAAACTATTGTAATGGTTCAAGAGCCCAGGGCCACCAGAGTTTATTAGTGTTTATTAGTGTTACACACTAATACTACTCTATTGTACAATATATAGTTTGTCCATCAGAAAATAAGTAAACTCTGGTGGCCCTGGGCTCTTGAACCATTACAATTGATAACTGTCCAAAAGTAACCATCAATATTGTTCTACAAGATTATCGAACAAAGCAATTTATTTGTGCAGAATGTCAATTTTGCAACGTTTAAGTATAATAAAAAAAATATTTTCACACAGTAGGGATTTACTTAATAATGAAAGACAGGTACAGTCGACAAAATAATTAAGTATACAGGGCATGATTCTAAAACTCACCGTAACATTTGATATAACATATTTTTTACGTTACTATCGATGTCAAATTGTACCTTACGTATACAGGTATCATTTAACATGGATAATGACACAAACAATCTGTAATATCATTAATTACAGAAGGTTTTAGCATCATGGCCTGCATACTTAATTCTTTTGCCGACTGTACCTCCAGCGAGGATCGTTTGATGTTTTCCGGATGAACCCTGATAGGAAATTTCAAATACCCACAAAAGGCCATGTTAATCTTTCTTAAAAAATGAACGCCGTTCGATTTCTTTATTTAACTTTGTTCCACCGCCTTTGTGTCAGAGAAAGGAATTGCTTTGTAACAAAATACAAACTTAATTCATGATTCGGATGCTTTTACCGAGAAATCGATAAAATAAAAGTCTTCCCGGTTTGGGAAGATTTTTGCATAATATAGTCATAGTCACAACCTATAATTGTCCCACTGCTTGGCTCGGGTCTCCTTTCACAATGTGAGGGGTATAGGCCATAGTCTACCACGCTGGCCAAGTGTAGATTGGTAGACTACACAAAACTTTGAGAACATTATAAAGATCTCTCAGGTGTGCAGGTTTTTTCGCGAAGTTTTCCTTCACTGAAGCAAGTGAACTTCTGATTCGCACATATTTTTTGAACCACGCACCTCTTGGTGCGTGCCAGAATTAGAACTCGATGCATAAAATAAACTTGCTCAAAATTGAGACATAAGAAATTCGAAAATGAAATCTCAATAAAAAGTTGGCATTGTATCTAAATCTCAATTTCAAGTTAACAGGATAATAAGTTATTGCTATATATTGCTATGCTAATATTATAAATAAACTGGATTTTAAGCCGATTACGCCAAAAATTATTTTACGTATGATTTCAACCCTTATTTGTAGGCCATCTATTTCTGCAGAACTTCTAAATGACAAATGGGGCATATTGTTGGAAGCATTTTTTCCGTTAATAAAAAAACCGTAAGTAAAAAAATAGAGGTGTTGTGATGGGTATCAAATAAATATCCCTTTGCAATGCGTTACAGATTTTGTATTCACCAAAAAATATTAAAAAAAATACATATAAGGTAAACACCCCAATTATGGACAGTTTAACAACAAATTTGTGGTATTTGTGAAAATTTACCTATAGGTATTGTGAAAGTTACGGTGCTGAACGTACTTAAAGTGTAAAGTCCTGTGCTTATTCAACATTTCTGCTGTATTACGCGTCAGATACTACAATTGGTTTAAGTTTAATTAACAAATAAAAATTATACCTTTTTTACCCAGTTATGGACACCAAGAACCCAGTAATGGACATATGTAACCCAGTCATGGACATCCAGTAATGGACACGAATCTAATCATATAAACCTAATAGGTAGGCTAGTTATCGACGAATCTATGATGACAATGCAATAGAATAATTAAGAATAATTATTAGATAATATCTTTTTAGGGTTCCGAAGTAAAATCCGAACTCTGATAGATTTTTCGTCATGTCCGTCCGTCTGTACGGAGCAAAGCGCAGAGACCCTTAGTGCTAGAAAGCTGTAATTTGGCATGAATATACTTATTTATTAAAACTTCAGAGTCGTGGAATAAAATGCTGAAAAACATTTTTTTTTAGGGTACCTCCCCTACAGGTAACCTGAGAATGATTTTTTTATTCGTCGCGTACCCTATAGTGTGGGGTATCGTTGAACAGGTCTTCCAAAAATATTATGCTTCTTCTAAGACCATTTTTGGAATTAGGGATCCGTTTGCAAAATATTTGGCTTTAAAGTGCTAATTTTGGTTAGAGTCAAGTGTCCTCCTCAGCTGGCTAAACGGTAGGAGTTGAATAAGACAAGTGAAAAAATTCTCAAAAATAGTTTATATGATGAATTTACAAGGAAAACTATCACGACTATGTTAGCACAAGTAGTCAATGAAAGTAGTCGATAAACTAATTACTTCAGAACCCTACTTTGCGCGTGGCCTGACATGCACTTGTTTAATCAACTTTTCATGAAACATTCACATTAAGGAATTTAGTTAGTTATAAGTTTTCTAAATTGACAATGAGGTTAGCATCAAAAAAGTGAAAATTATTAAAATTGTACTCATATTAAGCTTTTTATATATTAATAAGTAATTTACGAACGTAAACGTTATCAGCCTTTAATTATAACTACCTAAACTAAACTAAATTAAGTTACAAATATTACTATAAAGTACCCAATATAGTACACATCCACACCAACATTTTCATAATTTGCAACTAGCTCATAGTAAAGAATAATACTAGGAGTAAAATTGGGTCAAATTCTGAATACACAATAGCAAAGATAAATTTCGATAAAATTATGTCCATTACTGGAACTATACAATTATAGTGCACCAGTTATGAACACCAACAAAATATCAACAAATATAACTTCTCGGAGTAACAACACTGTGTGTTGTTGACTTAAATTTCATGGTTAACCCAACAAACAAAACACATTTTTATTTAAATAAAGCAATACAAATTTACAGATGAAACTTTTTAGTTACCGCACTAACAATTTCCTTAAGAAAAGCCGCTAGTATAAATTTACAATGACAAACAATTTATAATTCGCGCCAACTTGTGTTCTAACAGACCGAATTGAATAAAATGTCAAACTTAGGCAGTTCGATGACTACAGTCTATGACACAGTGTAAAAAATACATAAAAAGGGGTTCATAACCATATTCTAGCGGATTTCTTTTTTTTTCGTCCATTACTGGTGCCTTGTCCATTACTGGTGCACTTACGTTACTTAGAAATAATTTTAATATGTATGTACATTATTTGCACGATTTATTTCTTTCGAAGCCACTACTACTTGCACTGATCAGTGACCAATAAAATTACATGAATGAATAAATGAATGAATGAATTAATTAATATTTATTTGCAGAAATTGTGGTTACATAGAGGTCTTATTTTAGATTTTGTGCACTTCACAATGTACCATGTTGATGGTGTGCTTTATAGTTAATAAAATGTATTTACATGGTGTTTAATTACTTAACATTAATATATAGGTAATAATTATATGATGAAATCGTTTATTTCCATTACAAATAGGCATAATAAGTACCTAATTTTAAGTTACAGTACTTTTCTAATCTAGGTTATAATACTTACTAGGTTATAATACAGTAATTCCTAAAAATACCTAATTTCTAAAGATACCAACCAAAAATAAGTTAACTTTTTGTTACAAGTATAACTTCTATAAAGGGATTGCTGTGGATTGGTGTATGTATGTTTTTGGATGACATTCGTTTTATTTCACGCCAGGGATGATAGACAACTTTCCCAAAATTGCCACGCGCGCGTTATATTTGTGAGGTTGACGACAAAATGGCTGGACAAGCAGTCTGATTAAAAATTTTTCCCTGTTAAATGTTAAAAATACAGTAGGTAGTATGTACATATACGTACAAATGTAGGACTTATTTAGATGAATTATAGCTTTCTAATTCTAGATAATTATCTCAGTGACCATCTAACAGACGTTGAGCATGATTGCATTTTCAAAACTTTCTAAAAACAACTTTAAAGGAGAATGCCCATTTAGTACGGAAAAATGTACTGAATTTAACATTTTTGTGCCGTGATAAAAATACCTTTATTTGGTTATATTATATAACTTAAATTCAATGCTAATCGTACAAAATACGAGAATTTCAACAAAATTAAAACTCACATTAATATGGAGTGTACTCAGGTGTATTAAAGTCGATTATGTATGTAATGTCGTTCTTTTAAGTTTCAAACTCATTTGACAGTCCCCAAACGCCACTTACCTAGTTTGTAATGTATTTTAATAATTTTTAAATTCATTTGACAGTCCCCTAACGCCATTTAGTTTGTTGTATCATAATCATAATCATAATCGCAATCAACGCAACCTATTGGCCCGAAGGACCTTAAAAGATTCCTGATTGACCCATACCCAAACATAAATGGCCAAATGGTTTTATTTTTGAAAAATGGAAATAAAGTTGCTTATTAATTTCAGAAATTAAGCCTAAGAAGGACTTTTATTAGGAAATAGGGTAAAATACTTGAAATATTTTAATTTAATTTTTTGTCCAAAAATCACTGTGACACAATTATTTTTTTAAGAGTACTGGCTATGGGCATTCTCCTTTTTATTAACCTGTGTCGCAAACTCGCAAGCTAAAATCTAAAGTCAAAGTAAAAAAGCTACTAAATTAACAAACAGATAAATCTAGTCTTATAGTAGATATAGTATATATAAATACGCAGTAAGTCTTGTAATTTCGTAAGGTCTTTAGATAAAACAAAGCATAAATATTAAGGAATTACTGCTTTGTGAGTACCATTAGTATTGGAAACGTGGTTTCTGCGCATTTAATCTACAGTTGTCGCAATTTTATTGCCCGTTAAAAGATCTTGTCGTGTATTGCGGGAATATAATCTCATTTGCAATTTAGGTGAGCGGATTATACAGGAAGATGGATGGCACATCCTTATTTTTATTATTGCTTTATTTATATAAATCACTGTCGCAACTCAAGAGGAATCTCATATGGGTGGAGCAGCGTAACAAGCTACGTTTTTCAGGCTACATTGGATTAAAGAAATCCCTTATTTTGCATACTTATAGGTTACCTACTTAATTGCATTCTAACTTTAAATTTAATATTTTACATTTTTTTATTTAGTTTTGGTTATTTTGGAGACGGCACAAAAAATAACTTTAAAAAACGTGACAAGTTTTTTAAAAATTTAAATTATGTTACGGAGAAATAAATTGTATTCGTTAAAGGAAATATATTTTATTAGCTTAAACAATCCGAAGTATGATTAAAATATTTAGATACAGATTCCCCATGAAAACATACTAAGGATGGTTATTATTGTTACTAGACCGTTACTTAGAAGTGAAGATTTGATACAAAATAGTTTTGATTTTTTAACTGTCCACAATGAACAGCTAGTTTAATTTATTTTACTGCCCAATAACTTTATTGACTTACCCGTTTAAATATTTTACTGCTCAATTAATACAACTTAATAACAAACATTCATTTGTCCCCGCTTTAAATGATTTTCATAATAATGTATGGCGTAATAAGAATTAACGTAGAATCAAATCGAACTTGTGAAAAATAAGCTGAAATTAATTTCGTACAGTTATTTCTGCATTTAAAAGAACATAGGTTATTATATTTGTAGGTTTGTATCGTCAGCTCATTTGTCGGTAAGTAAGGGAACATACCAAAACCACGTGCCTCATTTAGGGGGGGGAGGGGGGTCTTCAAAACACCACGATTGGTCACAGAGGGGAGGGGGGGGGTTACGTTTTTGTCACGTAGTCAATATTTTAGCAACCATTGCGCCACAAAGTCGTCAAATAAAAGCAAAATTATTATTTTTTAACTCTGTTTTTGCAAAAAAGTATTGAAAACCGTATTTATCAATTACCACGTGAAAACTAGGGGGGAGGGGGGGGGTCTTCTCATATACTACGGATGGTCACGAAGGGGGGGGAGGGGGGTAAAAAGTTGGAAAAAATGGGTTACGTGGTTTTGGTATGTTCCCTAATATAAAAAACAGGAAATAGATACAGCTCTACAAGTTAATTATAATTAGGACTAGTAGCTACTTAAAAAAATAACTACTCGTAATAAAAATAAGCATTACCAAATATCCTGTAATAAAAATAAGTTGAATCCAAAAAATTTTTTTTTTTTAAACGCTTTTATTTCAATTTTTTTTTTGATTTTCGTGTATTGTCATCGGAAATACACATGTCTGCCAAATTTCATCAATTTTCATTAAAGGGAAGTCATTCAAATTAACGTTACAAGATTTGATCCTCCGAAGTGAAGCTAAATATAAACCTTATTGCCGTGTAAATAGAGTAGCATTTTGATCGATTTGATGCGTTGATCCACCGAAGTGAAGCTAAATAAAAGCGTTTAAAAATCGAGTAGATCATTTCAAAATCCCAATCGTACCATTAGTGAAGTAGAACGTAATTTAGATCTTTTATACTAGCGTTTATACACGCATATAAACAAAAGAGATCTCCCAATTGGGTTCTAAATATGTATAACATTTAGTAAGTCAAACCTCTGAAAACACATCTCTATGCACACTTAATACATAATACTCTTATTCTTACTCACTCTCTTATATTACTCTTACTCTCGCAAAAATTTATCAAGTCCACACTGGTTAGTGTGTATTGCCCAAGACTGCAAAAAAAATTAATCTACCAATTTCCAGAATCTCCTATGATTGCATTCAAGCAAGAACTTTTGTTTAGAAAAACATATGAGTCAGTGTAAAGGAGCCAAGAGTTATAACAGTTTAGCAAAATAAATTGAAATCACAAAAATAAGCAAAGAATAAAACTTATTAAATCAAGGATATAAGTTATAAGTTTAGTAAGTAGTAGTAAGCGCATTCTAAAGTACTAATATGAAAAAGTCCTTACTGAATTACTCGAATCACCTTTTATACAGAATTTCGTGAATTGGTCGAGAGGAACGTGATCTAGAATACAAATCTAAATTGACCTTGCTCCGAGGCCAGTTTTTTGTTACATAATTTTTTTTTATTTTAACATTTCAATTTTGTAAAGTGAAGTACGATAGAAGATTTTATTGTTAGTGAAAAACAATACAATTGTTCTCTACTTTGTTCGATACTAATTTTAAAGCTTTATAAATTTTTATGAATAAGTATTGAAAAGAAAATATTTTAACCTTACACCTTGTTTTCAATCGCTACTAGACCTTTATAGTCGATGAACTAATATACTAACGTACATTTATAGTTATTTACAAGCAGTAAGAATAATCTGAATTTTTAGTTTGTTATTAGGTGAAAGGGCTGCTGCTGATACCGTTTTCTTGGTTTATGGTAGGTTGGGGGAGAAAAATTTTTGGGCCATATCTGAGGCGTAATTTTAAAAATTATTCTCAATCAAATGTAAGTAAAGTCTTGAGCAGATAATATTAACTATATATTTTTTTTAAATGTGATAGTTAAGCCCTTTCATTTGATTCAGATCAAAATATATTTTTTATATAGTGATGTTGACCAGGTTTTGAATTTTCGTGCTGCCATAGAAGCCAGCTATGTGGCCTAATAGTGAAGTCATCAAATTTGCCTAGTATTGAAATGTACCTGGCCAATAATTATGTCCTTCACTCAGCGAGTGGACATTCGTAAATGCCGCTAAGACCCACAGCAACTACCCATTCGAAAATTGTCACAATACTCAATACAATACGAATTAATATTAATACGAAATATTTTCCTATGTAATATGTACGGTTCCTATGCATATATAGAGAATAGAATAGTACATTCCAAATAGGTTACAGTAAAAATATGTACGTAGTGGTATCTAAAAATAGCGCTCTTCACCATAGAACGATCTATTCCAGTCAAGAATTGTTTAGCGTATGTTTATTAGGATAGTAAATAAGGATAGGTGTATTGACATTTTAGAAGTTATAAGATAACTCAATATTTTTCGACCATGATATAAAAAACTTGCCAAGTCTAATAAGAGTTTGAGAGAACAATATTGTCTTCCCCCGGGGCCACTAAAACAGACGCGGGGAAAAGTTTTAAGAAGTTTTTTCTAGGTCAAAAAGAAAATTGGGGATTGGAGTGTGTAATTCTAAGTTAACATAAAAATCCAGGCAATTTATTTAGAAAATATTAAGGTAACTATTACGTTTGGTGAAGATGCTTGCTTGTTTCATTACTAAGTGAGAGTGCTAAATACCGTGCATACGAATAGAGAAACACGCGTTTTCATCCCGTGTAAGAACGTGCTACTTTGCGTAACGTTTAGATCACAATAATATAAATTTTATTTCTTGTATTATTATCTCTGTTTCAACGTCTTTCTAATACAAAATGTGAGGAAAGTACCTGAATTATATTTGTTCGTAAATGTTATTGCTAATATTTAGATAAACAGCTAAAGAGACCCTTTAATAGACTGATAAGTGTTTTCGAACTGAAAGCAACATAAAATATGAATAACTAGACTCCGCCCACAGCTTCGCGCGTGGAAAAGTGACATAAAGATACCCAAAGAATAACACAATGACATAGTACATCACATAATTAGTAAAATTTTAGTACAATAATAATATCGAGAATTAACCAGTTAGGTTGATAAAAATCAAACTATCAACCTTCACATTCTTAGATAAATACATTACTAATACTTGAATTTTTACTACACGCCTTGCACATTGTTGTATTACATAAGTTAAACTATTTAAATATACTATGTTTACCTAACGATTGATTTCTTACAATAAATCTCACGCTCAGTGGAAAAAAGTGAAAAATTTACATGAAGATTTCTTGCACAAAACCGTCAAGATTAATGATAAAAATAAAAATAAAAATTGAGCTTTTTTTTCACTGAGGGTGCGAAATATTCACGTTGGTAATTTATACATACATACATATATTAATTCGGGAATACCTTTGTATCTGCCTCTATTTGCCCGACTGCCAGGAAGGATTGTGCTTTCCGCGCGTATCTTGTATGTAGGTATGTATGTACAGTAGACCCGCGGTAGTCCGACAAACGTTTTGCAGGGCGATGTCGGATTATCGAATTTGTCGGATTATAGAGTACTGCCTACTATACTGCCTATGACCCTCTATAGTCCGGAATTTTTTAAATAAGAGTACCTTGTAATCCGACAAATTACAAATCAAAGAATACATTTGGACTTTTATTAATTGATTTTTTATGTACAATCAACAGTGATAGGCGTGTCGGATTACAGGGGGCGCCGGATTAGACAGGGTCCGGATTACCGAGGGTCCACTGTATGTATTTATGTATGCATGTATGTATGTATGCATGTAATATTCTTTATTACCTCACATCTCCCAAACATCGTTAGATTCGTCTTGATAAGTCAAGTGTCCTTAGATAAGTAAAATTTAAATAAAACAAATATGGTGGCTTAGAGATGGCATTGTATGGTATCAAATTAAAGAGGTTACGATAAGGATTTCTAAAAAGAATATCATGATTGCTTTTTTGATAGCAGGCGGGTTTTTAGGGTTCCGTACGAAAAAACGAAAAACGCCGTTCACACCCAATTTACTCCGAAGCTACTGGACCAAATGAATTAAAATTTAGTACATACTCATTTACTTTTTTGTAACCCAAAGACGACGGTATAAAATAAAAAACATAATTTTGAAAAAAGTTATCGAAATCAAAATTAAACAAAAACTGTTTTGCAAACCGTATCGTGTTGTATGTCAAATGAAAGGGCTTGTTATAATGATTTCAAATATGTTTTTTTTATAGTTCTAAAATGGATAGTTTTTTAATTATTCAGGAAAGAACGAAAATTAAAGCTAGAAATTGACCATCCCCCCTTATCTCCGAAACTACTGACGCTAGAATTTTGAAAAGAATACAGAGAATAGTTCTTTAGTTACTTTAATATTACAGGAAAACCTATGAGAAGTCTATGGTCTCAAAATAAACGGCTAAAATAAATAAACTAGAAAAATAATGGTAAATATGTAGCCTTATGTAGTAGCCAGCTGACAAACAAACTGATGGTAAGTGGCCGCTGTCGTGTTTTCTTTCTTGTTAATCACATAGTATACTTTTAAAAGACTTATTTTTTTACGATATTATCATGTATAGATATTGTTTTATAAACCCTTAATAGAATGTGTAAATAGAATATGTGTTATTTTATAATCCACAAAAAATATTCATTTACCAGTATAAAAATCGTAATTTGCATCTTATAAAAATTTGTACGTGCTACTCGCACAGACATTCAACCAAAAACATAGGAGAAAAATCCTGTAACGTGGCATACCAAAATTAAAAATTATAAAATAGTATTCAACGTACAGATAACACGTTACAATTATTACAGTTTACGGTATCTTACTCAAGTTCTATTAGTATCACATATCTGATTTTACAAGTACCCGCATTCATTGAAATAGATTTAGTAAATAATGCGACAGTAGTTGAATGACCCGTGACTATTGTTATACTACGAATATTTTTGTGTTTGACTCAGATGTTAACATTCATGTCCTATCCGTATGACTTCATAGTCGGGATATTTCAGGGAACGATCACTCCTCCTGTGGAGCCTAGCGAGTACCTATTCCAACAAAGCGGATTTGTTGACGAATTAATCTCGAAGGCAAATACACCTATTCATTCATTCATTCATTTATTTATTTGCCATAAATGTGGTACATTGCGAGTTGGTAGTTATTCATATATTACACGTTTCTCACATTTAGCTACTTAAAAGCATGCAAATATTATATATAAGTCAAGCACAGATTATTATTATTATGGTAATATATGGTACGAAAATGCCAATAAATAATAATGATGAAAAATACTAGCCAACATTGTCATACCATTACTCACTTTATGAATATAAAACCATTTTCCATAAAAATAAACAACACAATTATTTTTCATTAATATCAAAATTCATGAAAGAAAACCACAGTGACAAACAGACATTACAATTAAAACCTTTGTATTAATCCTCCTTGCGTTATCAATGCAATGTAAATAAACCAGTTTATATGCGGGTGCTTATAGATTATAAATAATAAGTGCATACACTATAAGTATAATTTAAAACCATTACTTGTTTTATGAGACGCCATGCGCAATGACGTCCCTTAAACTTAGTGTTTTCCTAGTTTTATTATCTTCAATACATTCTTCTATTACGGCTCCAGACAGGGTTTATAAAGATTATAAAAATTACAAATGGATCAATGTAAATGGTAACAAGGAAGGCCTTCAATACTTAAAAGAGTTCATAACGAACCAGACTCAAGACGTAAGTACCCATTTCGACCCCAGAACGGAAATACTGTAGTCTACGTCAAATTTATACATACTTTATAAAAATAATTCTTATATTATTTTACTAGCTGTTACCCGCGACTTCGTACGCCGAAAATAAAGATCCCTTCATTATAAAACATGTTTTTCATAAATTGACAGCAAACTTGTCCATACTATGAAGAGATGAGACCCGTGCCTTGTAATAGTCCATTATGGGTTGAAGCTAAAACACCTACACTTAGTACATATATCGTATTATGTAAATGAGTAAAATATTAAACAAATCTTTAGTGTTGATAATGAAATGATAACTACGATCTGATATTGTAGCGTGATTGGTAGTCAGCAAGATACTAAACTCTTCACCAAAATTACAGCAAAAGTGACATGTTCATAGAACCCATTAATTACCCATCGGGAGAAGCATTCATAGCCCGGGCGCAGCGGCTTGTGTCGGTTCTAATAGTAATCGATGAAGTTAAACAATAGCGAGTGCGGTCGGTAGTTAGATAGGTGACCGCTAGTGGCAAAAAATTCTTGAGCTCTCCGAGCTTCGGAGGGCACGTAAGGCTATCGGTCCCGGTTGTTGTCGTAAGGTAACAGTCGTTATGACATATTGAAGGTCCTCGCCCGGCGTAATGACTTCCGACACTTGGGTTGATTTCTAATCCCTCCATCAATCCACACTGGAGCAAAGTGGTGGAGTATGCTCTAGGCGTCCTCAAGAGTGAGTGTTCAGTAGTGAGTCATTAATGACCCACCCATAGAAAAGGTCCCAAAATAATTGAACTTTTTAGAATTTAGAGGTTTAAGTCAGGGCCTGAGAGTTTTTGAATTTTAAATTTACATTGTAATTTTACAGAATACACAAAAAAAATATCTTTCTTTTCTTTTTGGGCAGCAGCAAATCAGTAATTCCTTTAGCGTTGCTAATATACATTGGCGAAAGTGACCACTTACCATGAGGTGACCCATCTGTTCGTTTTACAACTTCTTACTCCAAACATACTCTAAACTTACAACCTCTAGTTTTAGCCCTTAGGGAATGTATTACCAAACAATCATGTTACAGTTATATTTGTTTTATGTAAGATTACATACTAACTACCAACTTTCACAGTTTTACCTTAAAAAACCGGGCAAATGCGCAGGCCACGTGCAATATTGGGTTCCAAAGTAGTAACTTTATTGACTATTACTCATTAACTACGATACTTATGTTAACATAGCCTTGATAGTTTTCCTTATAAATCCATCGTATAACCTATTTTTGAGAATTTTTTCACTTGTCCAACTCCAACCGTTTAGCCGTTAGGGGGGACACTTGACTTGACTTGGGTACCCAAAATTAGCAATTTCAAGCCAAATATTTCGCAAACGGAACTCTACATCCAAAAATGGTCTCAAAAGACCCATAATATTTTTGAAAAAACTTTTCAACGATACCCCACACTATAGTTATGAATAAAAAATAACGCTCACGTTACCTGTAGTGGAGGTACCACGAAAAAAAAAGTTTTTTCAGTAGTTTATTCTACTATATTGGAGTTTTAATAAATATGTATATCCATGCCAAATTATAGCTTTCTAGCACTAAGGGTCTCGGCGCTTTGCTTTGGACAGACAGACAGACTGACGGACGGACATGACGAAGCTATTAGGGTTCCGATTTTACTTCAGAACCCTAAAAATGACGGAGTTTCGTATAAACATTCCCTGAATTAACCCTTTAAAGATTGATTTTTCAAATTATGTTAAAGTTAATTTTTGTTTATAACAGTCGAACTGAGAACCTGCTACTTTTTTGAAGTTGGTTAAAAAACCGGCTAATACCGTATCAGGTCACTGGTAATATAGGGTTCCGAAGTTCTAAGTTTATAGAACTCAATAACTACGTATGCTAATAATAATATAGCCATGATAGTTTTCCTTTTGATGCTATTGCCATGAATTTTTTTACGTGTCTAACACTTACGAATATTTCGCAAACAGACCCCTCAATCGAAAAATGGACTCAGCAGACCCATATTATTTTTGAGAGACCTTTTCCACGATACCCCGCACTATGGGGTGCGTGACGGAAAAAAATATCCCTATCTAGGAGAGGTATCCTAAAACCATATTTTTAAAAATGTTATTCTACCAGAAGTTGAAATAAACATGTATATCCTTGCTAAATTACAGCTTTCTAGCACTAAGGGCCTCTGCGCTATGCTACGGACGGATAGATGGACGGACGGACGGACGGGCATGATGAAACTATGAGAATTCTGTTTTGACTTCGGAACCCTAAAAAGAGTCATAAAAATCGCTTCATAAAATATAACGAATCTATCAACTACATATAACAAAATTTGACCTTATCCCTCAGGAACAGGTCTGTTTTACGGGATAAAAAGTATCCTATGTCCTTTCCCGAGCTCAATTCTATATCTGTACTAAATTTCATCGAAATCGGTTTAGTGGCTTGAAAGAGTTATCCCTCAGGAACAGGTCTATTTTCCGGGATAAAAAGTATTCTATGTCCTTTCCCGAGCTCAATTCTATATCTGTACCAAACATCAAAATCGGTTCAGTTTTTTAGGCTTGAAAGAGTTATCCCTCAGGAACAGGTCTATTTTCCGGAATAAAAAGTATTCTATGTCCTTTCCCGAGCTCATTACTATATCTGTACCAAATTTCATCAAAATCGGTTTAGTGGCTTGAAAGTGTTATCCCTCAGGAACAGGTCTATTTTCCGGGATAAAAAGTATCCTATGTCCTTTCCCGAGCCCAATTCTATATCTGTACTAAATTTCATCAAAATCGGTTTAGTGGCTTGAAAGAGTTATCCTTCAGGAACAGGTCTATTTTCCGGGATAAAAAGTATCCTATGTCCTTTCCCGAGCTCAATTCTATATCTGTACCAAATTTCATCAAAATCGGTTTAGTGGCTTGAAAGAGTTATCCCTCAGGAACAGGTCTATTTTCCGGGATAAAAAGTATCCTCTGTCCTTTCCCGAGCTCAATTCTATATCTGTACTAAATTTCATCAAAATCGGTTTAGTGGCTTGAAAGAGTTATCCCTCAGGAACAGGTC
The DNA here is from genome assembly GCA_963932265.1 of Thymelicus lineola. Lineage (NCBI taxonomy): Eukaryota > Metazoa > Arthropoda > Insecta > Lepidoptera > Hesperiidae > Thymelicus > Thymelicus lineola. The sequence continues at coordinate 3,846,140 of OZ010686.1, forward strand.
TATTTTCCGGGATAAAAAGTATCCTATGTCCATTCCCGAGCTCAATTCTATATCTGTACCAAATTTTATCAAAATCGGTTTAGTGACTTGAAAGAGTTATCCCTCAGGAACAGGTCTATTTTCCGGGATAAAAAGTATCCTCTGTCCTTTCCCGAGCTCAATTCTATATCTGTACTAAATTTCATCAAAATCGGTTTAGTGGCTTGAAAGAGTTATCCCTCAGGAACAGGTCTATTTTCCGGGATAAAAAGTATCCTATGTCCATTCCCGAGCTCAATTCTATATCTGTACCAAATTTCATCAAAATCGGTTTAGTGGCTTGAAAGAGTTATCCCTTAGGAACAGGTCTATTTTCTGGGATAAAAAGTATCCTATGTCCTTTCCCGAGCTTAATTCTATATCTGTACCAAATTTCACCAAAATCGGTTCAGTGGTTTTGGCGTGGAATAGTTATCCCTCAGGAACGCGTCTATTTTCCGGGATAAAAAGTATCCTATGTTCATTCCCGAGCTCAATTCCATATCTGTACCAAATTTCATCAAAATCGGTTCAGTGTTTTAGGCGTTATTGAGTAGCAGACAGAGTTACTTTCGCATTTATAATATTAGTATAGATTAAAATTATTCCTTCTATAAAAAAAGGCAAAAGGCATTCCGGGAGTGCCGACAGAAGTGAAAACTTACGTTTAAGTATGTTTTTAATCGTCAGGAAATATTTTATTGTGTAAGAAATACTTTTAAATGAACTGTTTTTTTATTCATTACATTTTTAGTGAGTACACACTCCGCTGAGAACACATTGTTGAATGATCTGCCTGAAATGTTTAGAAATACCTCGTAAAAAATATTAAAAAAAAATGTGTCAATAGTTCAATCGAACCTCATTGTCTTAGTACTCCATAAAATTTTTTGTGAAGTTAAAATTAAATTGAATGAAACATCGTTCCAAAAAATGCGACTGTGTTTATAATACGTTCAGTCGAACCTCCTCGTCACACATAATGTCCTGGTACTCCCAGTACAAATTCATTAAAAATATGTTTTATTATACAGAGGTGTCGAGTTGAACGGTGTCGATAACTGTTTTGCGCGTTGAATGGTTTTTTCCCATCTCAAAAATCATACAATGAATTATGGCGGAGTTTTTATTTATATATTTATTGGATTAACAAAACAAGATGTAGTATGAAATTATAGGTAAGTATGTAGTGATCCCGGGTTCCATTTTTGACGGGAACAGACATTTATAAGACAGATAAGTATTTGTTCTCGAGGATATTTGTAATGTCTCCGCATTTACCCACGACATAATCCTATTTCGGGACAGAATGAATGTATATTTTGCCATGATATTATAATATTCATTGCTGTTAATTCAGCAGATTGTGAAATTATACAGATTTAAATTTGAATGTCCCCAAACTGATTTTTTAGTCCAGTCAAGCATACAATAATTAGGGATACGCGTAGGGATTCTGTTTCTGCTCATCATTGATTTCAGGATATAGGAATTCAAATTCATATCTAGTTATTTAAGGAATATTATGTTTAAGTGTGACTTGATTGGGGTGCCCTTTGAGTTTTTAATCTCATAACGATACAATAATTATGTTTCAGAGCTCAATAATTTTCCTGAACCTAAACGATGCGTCCCAAGTTCTCCTGCCACCGGAACTATTCCCAGAATTCAATAAAATTGTTAATAACAAGGAGTTAAGAACCAATATTGTTCACGATGATATCTCCGAGTAAGTAGCTAAGTATAATTTTTAACACCTGTTATGTGTCCACATAGACGCATGCCATATCATGCACGCACGTCAATTGTTGCTTGTCTGCATCTTGCGCTTTGAGTATAGATGTAAAGGAGAAATTACTCTGCTGTGCAAAAGTGTCCGTCAAATTGCATTAAGTTGGTGGCATCACGGTAGTAACAGAAAAAATTTGGACTACATAAACAATTATTTGGTATACAGAACTGTCACTTCAATTCGTCGACAACTGTTACAATAAAGCCCACTGTAACGCCAATTTAGTGCTTATAAGCTGGACACTTTTCCAAGTTTCCTCCCATATGAATCGGTTCTCTTTTACCTCTATCATCCATGATCTTGCGTATATGCTAGTAACACTACAAATCATTCCACGGAGCGGCATAGTCACGTTTGCCTAGGTACTACGTTTTATTATGCAGCTTGGGTGCAATGGTCCAATCAAGCGCCGTATTTAATAGACCTTAATTTGCAATTCTATTCTACGCGTAGTTCTATTGCAACTGTCATTATTATAACACATTGTACTTTACCTATGTAGTGCAAAAGAAGCAAGTAATTTTCCTGCTATTATGATGAAAAGGTGCACGCGATTCGTAACTGAAAAAAACATTATGTCGATACTATGTCGTTTAGAAGTAGGTACGATCTGGAAAAAACGATTCATCCAAGGGGCAGTCACCCAATTCGACAAAACACTTAAGGCTTACACGATGTATATCTTTTTCAGAATTATTAACGAAGAGAAGCAATTACAACAACGCTATAAAAATAAGTTTTCATGGAAAGCTTATTACGACGTCGACGATGTGAGTTCAATTAATTTTAAACTGATATCGCGGATTGTATAATACATAATATTTGTAGTATGATCCAATGTTATTTGATCTGTCGAAGCCGCTCAGTAAATTAATTAATTATTTTTATAATCTACTTCATAGCCCAAATCATAATGCTCACTTTATATATCTGGGAAACAGATATCTGTGGGATAAAAAAAAGTACATAATATAATGACCCAAGTTTAATAATAGCTGTTTTGTTTCGCTATTTATTTATTTTCAGTATTTTTGTTATAAATATTACTTATATTTTCGAAAGAATCATGAAAATAAACATAAAACAGCCAAAAATCGATGTATCCCTCAAAATATTGAAACATCAACTCTGAATACTGGAAGATAACTTTGTGTTCGTTTCAAGCTTATTGCGCGCACAAAAGGGTGTGAGCGCAGAAAACTAAAACTTATATCCACCTGATACTTGGTTTATGTCATATAAATACATCCAACATTGTCGTTAATACCTACGTCATGGTGCCTCTCACAGATATATCGTTATCTCAAAAATATGAGCAGCTTATACCCGGAATGGGCGGAAACGATCGAAGGTGGTAAAAGTTATGAGGGACGGCAGATATTAGGATTGAGAATCAATTCTCTTGGTCAGAACAACTACACAGAAGACAAGCCCGTTTTCTTCATTGAATCAGGTAATATTAATAAGTATTTATTTTCTCCACTTCGTTTCAATGTCTCATATTTGGTTGTAAGTGCTTATTTCAACTCTTCATCATACAGGTCCCAACACTGCAAACGAAAAGTTTTAAACACATTTTATGATTTAATGCCAAAGGAAGCACTTACTAGTCTTACTACTTAATTATATTCCACTAATGCCGAACGGCAAAGTTTCCCAGCACTCCCTTCGACATACCTACCTACTTTCATCAAATTGATATGTTCGGGTCAATGTAAAACCCGGACGGCAAAAACCGATCGACATTTTTATTGCCCGGCCACAGAGCCAGTTCTTTCTTTCTTTTTCTTCTTTCTTTCTTGGCCTGCAACGCATCAGTGATGCTTTTGGTGTTGCTGATGTCCATGGGCGGCGATAGCCATTTACCATCAGGTGGATCGTCAGCTCGTTTGCCGGCTATTTCCATAAAAAGGCCCGGCTACAACATATATGTTCATATGCCGAGCAGCGTTTTATCGACCGGTTGGTAAGGCTTAACGAACATATTATGTTTAGCACACCTTCTTCAGCAAGTTGCAGTGTATGCTTTACGTACAAATATTTAGTAGATGAAGAAAACTAATAACAAAAACTGTGTTTGTTTGTTCACCAACGTTAAATTTCCAGGCATCCACGCCCGAGAATGGATCGCTCCAGCCACAACAACGTACTTCATCAATCAGTTACTGACAAGCTCTGACCCCCAGATCATAGAGTTGAGAGACCAGTTTGATTGGCGCATCTTCCCCACCGTCAACCCTGATGGCTACCACTATAGCTACGTTTACGTTAGTATCTCATTACCATACTCTTCTATCCGAGGACGATTGAAAATTACCTCACAAAGAATTTTTCTCAGAAAAGATTTCAGCAACTAAATAAGATCTATCTAACTAGATTTTAATATCAAACTACGATTAAGTAACTATGTACTAAAATCTGGCTATCTTGAACAATAACACGCCATAACAATTTAATTAAGTAATTAATTAATTAGTTAAATTTTGCAAGTTCTCTTACTCCTATTAATATGCATTTCTGTAGACGTTTCTCTAATATGAGGATGTCAATCAAAACCTTATAATTATGTATTTCTTTACCAGGATCGATATTGGAGAAAAACTCGATCTCGTTCTGCCAATGGCTGCAGAGGTGCCGACCCTAACCGGAATTGGGATTATAATTGGGGACGTAAGTAATCGTGCTACGGAAAACTTGTAGATTGTAAAAACACAGAGATAAGTATTCAGGAAAGTTATCAGTAAAATTATCTTTTTTAAATTTGGAAATAGCCAACAATTAGCAGGAGTCTGCATGTTTATGGATTAGGAGAAACTATTTTAGTCGATGAAGACCATAACACCTTTATAAAAAAGTCTGTCTTGACCAGGGTTTTTTCATTGCGATCTTTATATTCTACCAGCTTATTATGACAAAGCTTCGTTATCGTAGATAGGCAGCTGACTTGTTCTTACACATTCCTGAACCATAGTTATCAGTATCGATTCATGTATCTTTGACTATTAAAGTAATCAGGCATAAACGTTGAAATATTTAATTTTCAGAACACTCAACTTCTAAAGACCCATGTGACTACCAATTGTACGCGGGATCGAAGCCCTTCTCTGAAATAGAAACTCAGACGCTATCCTCCTACATCTCGGGAATCGACAACCTGTTGGTTTACGTCGCATTCCATTCATACGCGTCCCTGCTTTTAGTACCTTATTCTGACTCTACGGTACACGTACAAAATTACGAGGACCTGGTAAGAAAATTAATGAATCCCTTGAAATCTTTATAATATTAACAAAAGTCACATAAATGACTAGAACAGGACTTCTTTTTCTCCAAACGACGATGTATGGTGATTATCCGCCCATTCTAATAATTACTCCTCCAGTATAGTTGGAATAGACGACGCATTTACCTTCATAAGGTTATGCAATCCTCAAAGGACTGCTGGATTGATTAGCTTATGACGGTTACCCGTCCGGCTATAACATGTAAGGTACGAAAATAAAGTACTATTAATAAACTATATTATCAGTTGCCGGCAGGAGAGATTCTGTTAACAACGTTGACATCCTGAATATTCCTCTTCTTTTTTTATTTGAAAATAGCAAATAGCTCAATTTTCACAACATTTACAAGGACCGCAAAATATCCGATAAGACTTACTTTACAGCAGATTCTTTTAATTTCACATTTTAAATGGGGAAACATGGGATAGAGAGGTTAGTTGGCTTCTCTGCTTTTAGAGCGCTTTCGGAGTCAGAGTTTTTATTCTGCCCGAATGCACCCAAGATGACAACGATTTAAATCTAATAGCAACTGATGACTTAAGAACTGATCCAATGCAGGAAAGCATTTAGAATTATTTTCCACTAATGGTCACCCATCTGTTTAACGTTTTAATTTAGAGCAAGATAATTAACTTAGTCGATCGATAATTGCCACAAATCATCTTTGTTTATTGAAACAATTAAACTTAAACAGCTACGTCAGCTCACGTAAATCATGTGAACACTAAGGTACAAGGTACGAGTAAGGTAAGGTGAAGTCCTACTCCTAAAGGAACTGCTTGAAATTCCTGCAACTGTTTCATTTCAGGTACAAGTTGGTAAAACGTCGTTGAAATATGGACAAGCAGTGTATGGTAATAAATATAAAGGACCTGGGACAGCTGCCGAAACCTTATGTAAGTTGTAAAGCAATTAACTGTATAGCCATTAGCCACTGTACATCCATACTACTGATCATTCACGATCACGATCGAACTCTTCGCTCCTCAAAAATCTGCGCTTTGCTACTCCTGCGCATTCTTCCTTCTACCAACATTCCTTCACTGTCACTGCCATCCGTCTCTGGAACGCCCTTCCCAACTGTATCCGTAACGCAAGTATATTAAATTCTTTCAAAAACCAGGAGAAAGCCTCTCTCTCTAATTAGTAATTAATCAATTTCCCTCCTTCCTTCCCTCTCTCTTTTCTTGCTGTTCTTGTCACCCTTAATCCATATTTGTGTTATTATCCTAAATTTTACTGTAAGTTCCTCCTTATTATTCATGCACCTTACTTCATTTAATCTTACTCTAATCACCACTCCACATCAAGGTTGTATGGAAGAGATCGCTGTGTACCGCCTTTTTTACTTCGCGTTCTTGTTTACTTCTAGATTGTATTATGATTGTTTACTTCTTGATTGTTCTGTGTTGTCTATTATTGGTGTATAATAAACAGTAAAATAAATAAATAAATATACCTTGTGACGGAGGATTCTTACTTTAGTGGCTTCAAGGTCATTAAACATTTTTTGATACTATAAGCTTTTAGTAACGGATTCGTTAACTTTTTATTCTTTTATAAATTCAACGTATTCATAACACATCGTCAAATTTTTGCCGTCTTCACACCTTCTCCAATTCAACTTTAATTTCACCAAATCTTATTTTTGTTTTATTTCTGATAATCGCTTTTAGACAAAGCGTCTGGCGGAAGCATGGACTGGGTTCACAACAAGCTCAATACTCAACTAGCATATACATACGAGCTGCGGGGCTCATCCTTCCACTGGCCAGCCTCCAGGATCTCCGAGCAAGGGGACGAGGTCACGCAGATGATGCTGGGACTGGCCACTGAGGCCCGCAACATGGGATATTATTAGACCTTGACATTATTCTAAAATAAAACACGTTATTCAGTTTTTTGTTTATTTGCCTTCAACCCATTAATAACCAAGGATATTTCAATATTCTATTTTCTTCAATAGATACAATTTTAATACAATATTATTTATACATAAAATGTTGCTTTCTGCACTTATATAAATAAATAACCGACTTCTACATAGCTCCATTATTTTTAAGGGGTACCAATGATTTTCCTTCACCTATTTCGTTGCGTTGCAATTGGTATGAATAGCGAGAAAGATGGAGACAATTATTCCTCTTATTGGTAGTATCGATACTGTTTATTCCCTAACATCTTCATGGTACTTATTAAAACTGTTATTTACTTTATTTTACAAGAAAGTAATAAGACAATTTATGCCATTATCCGAGAGGATCTTGTACACAAACAGTCGACAAGTGGAAGAAAGGCATTCTTTTCTTTACTTTTTTATTTCTATCTACTTTTTGATGATACTTATTACTTTATAATGAACTGTTATTTTAATGAAATTATATAATAGTAAACAAAGAACATTGCTATTAGTTAATGAAGAAAATCAAACAGATATATTATTGTAGTTTTAAAAATTTGGTCGAAAAAAATTAACATGAAAGTGTGAAATAATAGTAAAACCTAATTTTATTTTTAGATTGGTGCAAGTAAAGCCATCGAATTATACATCCCCTTTAGATTTAAATTGTACCTTATTTAATAATGAAAATACTGTTTTTTATTTGAATCTTTACTTTGTCATTCAGATTACAGTTTTAATTTCGGATGATATTCGGATGGTCAATAAATATAACAACAAAGTGGTGTACAATTTATACAAATTATATAGTATAAAACTAAATTAATTCAAAAAATATTTACATGACGTCATTGCAGCCTAATTATTAAAACTATGTCAGGAAAATAGAGGAAAATATTATGATCACTAATTAACAATATTAAAAAAAACCCAACATCATTACAAAATTAACATATTATGACAATATTTTTACATTACCACAATAGCTCACTTTAATAATTTTATATATATTTTTAATTAATGAATTTCCTTCTTCAGTCTTAGTGCCAATTATACATTTTGAATGTAAGCATGTTATTTATTTAACGACTAACATATTTTTTGTATTTCCCTTGTTTCTTGCCCTCCATTAATTTCATGTGCCTCATTCGTTTCTTGTTTCCCGTTCTGTTCATGCCTCTCATTTATTTCTTGTCCTGCATTTGTTTCGTCGCCCTCAACCTGAATACAATCCTTTTATTGTACATATATAAATATATTTAATTTAATGTATTTCCTAATGTACAAAACTTTGTGCTTTAAACTTATAGAGCTTTTAAATTCAGAGCTGCATAATTCTGTCCCGACACAAATATAACGACAATAAAATGTATGAATGATCTTTAAAAATATTTAAAAGCCGAATTTCATTAATATTAAATGTTAATAAAAAAATCTTACGATAACCGGATTCTTCGAAATTAATACGAATTCAGAGGGATGCAGTCGTTTCTGAAATAAAAAAATATAGGTATTTATTTACAACTTACAACCGATAGTTGCGATAGTTTTTGATTCGATGTTTTTTCAAAATAATTAATTATTTGTTTTATTGTAGACTAGCTGTTTCCCGCAGCTTCGCACGCGAAAATTATGCTTATTATATTTATCTCCTATTACACCCCTTGGGGGTTGAATTTTGAAAAATCCTTCCGTAGTGAATGCCTACGTCATAAGAGGAAAACGTGTGCGAAATTTTAAGTTTCTAGCCCTTAAGGGTTTAGCCTGTGCATTGATACATCAGTCAATCACTTTACCTTTTATATATACAGATATAATATACCTACTATAAAAATATCCTCTACAACTATATAACATTACATTTTATAGATAAACTATAAAACATATATGATAATACATATAATTCCTTACAATACTCTGCTTGCGTTCTTCGTGTTTCAGTTTCTCCAACATGGTTTTCTCCGGGCGCATGAAGAATCCGCTCTGAAAGCATCATTTACACGATTACTTTTTTCACTTAAAAAGCAGCGAAACACATCAACATTACGTCGGAAACTCTGAAAGCGTAATGTCTTAGACTTCAGCATTTCCATGGTACACGGCAGGTTTATATGTTGGAATTTATTTGTAAGATTTAATTGTTATTCTAATTATACCTACAAATTGTAGGCTACAATTTTATTATAACTTTACTGATAATAGGTATGCGCATTTATGCCCACTATGATGCTATTAGTGGACGCCAAAATTTTTAGAAAAAGAAAATTAAAGCCAACAATTAGAGAGAATAGCTGTTCTTTACTTAAATATTACAGGAAAACCTATGAGAAGTATACGGTTTAAAAAAACGACAAAAATAAATAAAATAGAAAAATTACGGTAATTAGATAATCAAAGTACGGAACCCTCTCCAAGCGAGTTTAACTCGCACTTGTCAAGATTATTTAAATTATACCATAGATTAATTGTTTCATATTTCCAAATAACTTCCAACTTACAATTGTCATTGAATAGTTTATGTTTAGTTCGTTGAACTATTGAGACTTTTAGGGCTACAAAAACCTTAAGATTGGGTACAATGGAAACAGTGTCCGCAATATTTTAAGGAAGTACTTCAACTTTCTGTTACAGTAAAAGAGAAAAAACTTCTTTAAAATTATATTTACAAGTAATAAATAAAATATATATATATCGGTGAGGCCATGAATCTCCAGTGAAGGTCCAGGGACGGACCTCTTTATTCTACAGAGCTTGCCTGATGCAGAGGCTGGCATATAAGAAATGTCATGTCATATTTAGATTAGGGAATTGTCAAGAATGTAGAACAGATTATTATTGATCACGTAGTGTTGAAGTACTTTGGAATATTGATGTGAATGTTAGGAGAACTGGAAATATATCATGGTGCAAAGTAAAAGGAATATCATTTCATAACCAATGCCATAGAATACCTCATTCTGCTACATATACATATTTCTTCTATTTATTACAGCTTCGTTTATATTACTTACGCATATTGCTTTCATGGATTACTAGCGCTCTGGCCGCGGATTTGTCCACTATTACCACTTTTACTTTTATATAAGTAAACTATGTCTCATTCCAGATGATTTTCTATCTGTGTGCTAAATTTCATGAAAATTCGTTCTGTCGTTCAGCCACATGAAGTAACAAACATCTATACAACCTTTCCATCCATCCATCAGCCCTTGAAGGTCCACTGTTGGACATAGGCCTCCCCTAACTTGCGCCACTCTGACCAGTCCTGAGCCTTCTGAATCCAGCGGATGCCCACTGTCTTCTTCAGGTCGTCAGTCCACCTGGTCGGGGGGCGTCCTATGCTCCTTTTTCCGAGACGTGGGCGCCATTCGAGGACCTTTCTTCCCCAACGGTTATCGGTCCATCGCACTATGTGGCCATATTACCACTTCAGCCGGCTAATTCTTTGAGCTATGTCGGTTACCCTTGTACAAACTTTCATATTTATAATATTATTAATAATATTTGTAGATTTTACGATAGCCACTTACTATCAGGTGGATTGTCGGCTATTTCCATTTCTTTTTGGATTATAAATTTTTTTAAAAAGGTATATGTCTTATGGTCGCTGCATATGTAACGTGGATGAGACGAGGACGGGACGTGGACGGGGCATAAATATATGTGCGTGCCCCATTCCCGTCCCGTACGTGGCGTATACGCTATCGTTACATGTTCTATGAAACGATGTTTTCAAAATTTCACGTCCCGTCCCGTACGGGGTAAAAACACGTTACGTATGCATCGACTTTTATTCGGATGACAATAAACTGATCCATATAAAAGGCTTAGTATTAGTAACCTTAGTCTTTGCCTTACCATTGTTTTCGTGTGCACCTTGTTAAGCTATTGCATAGCTTCTATCGGCCTTGAGCGTGGAGACCTAATCCAGAAATTCCCTAACGAATATAACCTAACACACGTATCGTAATAGTTCTCGTAATAGAACATAGATGGTGTTTTTACAAGTATTAATATTAGTGTAGTCAAACTATATGTTAAGCGCCATCGCACTTAACACATATAGTTTGGCTATAGAGATTCGTAAATTAAATTATTTCAAAATATTAATTAATTTTTATTTAACTCAATGTTGAATGATACTACCTGATACTGAATTTTTAATGATAACGTGTACCTATGAAATAAAATTCCTGAATAACCTACATGTATTGTTAGATAATAAAAATATTTTAAACGATATTAACTTCTCATTTATTCAATAAAAGAAAAAAAAATGTGTCACACGTCTTTTTTTTTATTCAAATCAAATCAATTTATTGTGGAATATAGGTAGGTAAACAGGTAAGTATGTTATATATACGTAGGTACATTATCCGCTATATCCCTGACCACATATGGGCATACAATAATAGTTCGTTTTCGAAGCAAGGTCGTAATAATATAATATTGAAATAATATCGTAATAATGATATTTATATTTAGACAGCGGGCATCCGCTGGATTCAGAAGGCTCAGGACCGGTCAGAGTGGCGCAAGTTAGGGGAGGCCTATGTCCAGCAGTGGACCTCCAAGGGCTGATGGATGGATGGATGGATCGTAATAATGAAATTTCTTACCTTGTACAACACATAAGTTAAGGTCATCAAAATAATAACTGATAGTAAAACAGCAATCGCGATAATAACGATCTTGTTCTGTGCCAGACCTTTATCTACGCGGTAGTAAAATGTATTTGTTATCCTTAAACAAACAATCAATCGTTAAAAAATTAAAAAGGTATTGTATCACTTCCAATAAATGAATCCCGATCCAGTGGGAATTCCGGGATTAAAAGTAGCCTATATGTTGCTCGGACAAACAGAAAAGCAGACAGACAGACAAAAATTAGAGTTTGTGTTTAAGTATCGTGTAAATAACTATAAGCACTTGAGACAATAGAAACACAATGATTTTGGAATCACAGATTGCTTTTTAAGCATACTTACTCATTAATTTTCTTAAACCCGACTTGCAAGTCCAACTCAAAATTCGATGACGTAATCAGACATCCTTTTTCCAGGTTATCCTCTAGAAATACATTTAAAACTTTAAATATAAAAGGACAGGTAAGAGAGAAAAAGTGAGATAAATATCGATCAGCTAAAAAATTCTCATGCTCACAATAATTTTACACGCTAGAAAAAAAATCATACTTACGAAACTTGTCCTTGGCAATGTCTAATGTAATCACAATCTTTAAAAACTTTTCTAAATTAAAATAACAAGCAAATAAAAATATTTCTTCGTCTTCCTTTTCTTTGCAATTTATTGAATCTAATTTTGATATCTGCAACAATAAATATTCTTTTTAACTGAGTTCATAGCGGGAGGTCCTGTGCCTGTATCCTGTTCGACCCATTTTTGTAAGTTTCATAAACTACTGATACAACATGGTTTTCGTTATTCAAAATATATTTCAGTGTTGTTTTTAGTATTCGTATACAGGGTGTCCAGTTACGAACTAGCGATCATTTAATAAAAAACCTAGCTGACCGGGCGAACTTCATATCGCCTAACAATTGATCAGTTATCGAGCGGGATGAAAAATGATTAAATTACTAAAATGACTATTAAAAAATAGGGGTTGGTGATAGAAGGGTGAAAATTTAGGGTTGTATGTATTTTTTTATGCCAAATTATAAAAAAATTGACCAAAAAATTAAAAAAATGTTAGGGGTGGACAGCCCTTATCACTTAGGGATATGAAAAATAGATAGTAGCCGATTCTCAGACTTTCTGAATATGCACATAAAGTTTCGTAAAAATCGGTCAAGCCGTTTGGGAGGAGTATGGTAACTAACATTGTGACACGAGAATTTTATACATACGATAACAATTTTTTGAAAAAATACCCACATGCGTTGATTTAGCTCTCTTCCTGTTGGTATGGCCATCATTTATTTTTTTAGATAACTAACTTTAACTAACTTTTTTAGATAAAAATATTATTTGAAAGGTAGCAATTTGATACCATCTATAGTTAATGAAAAAGATCGAAAATTTTCGACTTACAAATGTCATAAAAAATTCGTTTACTCACAGAAAAAAATGGCACTTTAAAAACTTTAAAACGAGTTGAACTGACTTCATAAATATTACCTAGAGTAAGTGAGAGAGTGTCAAAAATCTACTGATAACATCAAAACTCCTACTAACACAAAAAGTCACTTACATGATAAGCTTTGATGAATTTTTCTTTCTTTATCTTTATTTCCGCGTTTATCGATTTCCACATTACACTGCCATTATTGACGATCTGTAAGAATAATTGCACATGCAAAATTTATACAAATTTTAATTGTATAAGTTTTAATAATATTATAGAATCTTATCTATTCCTAGTCCTACATGTATTGGAAGGTTTTACAAATTATTATATTTATCTCTTATATGAATTAGTATCTCAAGCAACAAAGGAGAAAAAGAACTTTAAAAAGGCAAATATCGTTAAATCTTTTGACGCAATAGAATTAGAAGATGGCAATTCAGCCATAAAAATTTCAGTTACAAAAAATATTAAACAAATTACATTTTTACTTACTGTATATATATGGTCGTCGGTGATCAACGTACTTTTAGTATCTAATATTTCTGTGTCCGTGATATTTTGATGTTGTGAAAAGCTAAAAAATATATTTTAATAAGATATTATAGATTACGAGCATTATTTAAAATAAACTACACATATGTTAGAGCAAGACCGGTGACCGCTCTATTAAAGCTTATAACGTTATAATCTTATTAATAATACATACCCATCAACAAAAATATCTTTTGTACTCAGAACAAAAGGAAATTCTTTTTTGCGTTCAGTAAACTCGCCCCTATTACAAATATTAAATAAACGAGCTGTGATTAGAAGTTTCTTCTCTAAATTGGTTTGTTTGCTCATATCTAACTTAATTTCCATGGTATGCTGGAAAAATAATTTAAAGAAGATAACAAATTTAAATGTAAAAATTGTATAACAATAAAATATAAGATTTTTTCTTTCAGTAGTTTAGAAAGACAGTATAATTAAAATGAGAATAAATGGCTAACTGGAATACATAATTTGCCAAATACTAAAAAGTTTTGTAACTGAAATCATAAAAAGAATAAAAACTTACACTAGCACCCTTTACAAGGGGTGGTAACAAATATTGATACCAGCCTGCGGAATCTTGTTCTGCATTCATATAAAGTACCTTAAAATACAAAAATGTTAATTAATTAATTGGGTCTGGTTGGAAGACGTTTAAAATTTTTACATTTCTGAGTTGGAGAATGATAAAATTTATACACAAACAAACCTTAATCCCCTAATTTTACCCTTTAGGAGAAGTATTTCCAAAAACTCCAGATACAGTAAATTTCGTTTCTTTGTTAGGTACATCTAAATTTTCATATCATCATTTCTGAGTTTGAAATGACGAAGTTTCATACAAACTTTTAACCCCTACTTTTAACCCTTAGGGGATGAATTTCCAAATGAAATTGTTAATACTGCCTGTGTAATAGAGAGATTCAATAACTTCCCGACCGGGTAAATATTGATAGAAAGTCTAAGGCTGCGGGCACGGGATTTGCGGCGGGCGGCGCGATGGCGGTTGCGGCGCGGCGCGATTTGAAGCGATGGAATCAACAGTATGGCGTACTATGGGACCGGGCACGAGACCCGCGATTTCGAGCGGCGCGATGCGCGATGCACGGGCGGTGCGGGGCGATGCGCGGCGCCGCAGAAGAGATGGGAACAAACTTGATTGATAGTACATAGAATTGTATTGAATTATAATTTTAAAGTAATAGAAATTTATAATGAAGAACTAATTTCATGTATTTCATCAAAAGCTGCTATATGGGACAGTAAAAACTTGCACCAAATAAATATTCTCTAAATATTCTCTAAAATATTATTAAAATGTACTCATTCTCGTATAGTTTTAATATTTCTGAATGACACCTTAGTTATAAAGAGTAGAAAATTCGTCTAAATTACTTCTTTCCTTTATTTATTGGATGAACACCATTTCTTGGTAAAAATAATTCAGCTCTCATCAGGATACTAGGCTCTAATACTCTCTACTAGGCTCTTCGACGTAAACTCATGTTTTTCACAACCGAATAGATGAAACATGTACCTTTCATCTGTATGAAAACCAAGTGTCACTTTATTCCGAAAGTCACTTTACGCCATCGCTTCAACAATAAAAGTATAAAATAAACAGATTATAATATTATCATTCTTCACAACACTACTTTTAGCGCGATTGATCGACCGTTTTTTCGTGCCCCGCAAGACACCGCTGCTAATCGCCCCGCGCCGCGCCGCGCCGCAACCGCCATCGCCGCCGCTCGCCGCAGATCTCGTGCCCGCAGCCTTATGCATAGTTTATCAAAGTGGAACCACAAATAGATAGAAGTAAGTGCTTAATTTTAAAAAATAAGGTTTTTCCAAATATTTGTTAAATTGATGTAATTTTGAGAATAGCTATATTTAAAAATAATTAACTAATTAAGAACCTTTAAGAACTCTTTTTGGGACGTCGTCGGTTAATAAAAGAAAATTACAAGCAAATTGCTTGGGTTACCTCAGAACCTTCAACGAGGATCTTGACACAAGAATCATAAGTCACATCGCCCTTATTAAGAATCATGACTGTCACTGTTTCTGAAGAAGAAGACCCTAGCACGTAGGACTTTCTGTAACAAATACAATAAATACATGAAATAACGCTATACATTCATAGCCCCACAGTAGGATACACGCTGTACTGTATAGCCTAGCGGTTAGAACGTTGGTCTCCCGAACGCGGGGGCATGGGTTCAAATCCTGGCACGCACCTCTAATTTTCAAACATTATGTGCCTATTACAAGTTAATTATCACTTGCTTCGGTGAAGGAACCTGCACACCTGAAAGTTCTCAAGAAAGTTCTCAAAGGTGTTGAAGTCTACCAATCCGCACTTGGCCAGCGTGGTAGTCTATGGCCTATACCCCTCACATTGTGAGAGGAGACCCCGAGCCCAGCAGTGGGACAATTATGGGTTGTTGCTTTGCTTTTTTTAGGATACACACAGCAATAAAATTGTTGAAATCGGATCCAATTTAGTCCAGTACTCATTGGGTGATGTTATTTTATACAAAAAATTGTTATATTTTACAGACATATCAAACATCTAAAAATTACAGTTTTATTTTATAAAATGTAACCCTGAATAATAGTTTTAACACAATACTGTTACAACAATTCTGAGCAATACTGAGTGTGGTGTATACAGTTCGCTATTTTTTAAATAATAGATAAACAATAGCTTACCTGCCAGAAAACTCGAAATATGGTGAAAGAATCGGCACACAGTCCTCACCCTTATAATGCCGACTGATTTTTACTGCAACCGTCGTGTTACTGTATGGACTCAACAAAACCCTGGACTTGTTAAAAACTGAAACAAAAACATTGACTTATTATATATTAATTACTGCGTAATGACGAGGCATACATATTGGTGCTATTAGACCAATGATTATACTATTCGTAGCACGCGCGCGGAGATTCGCGGTGAGGTTGTCTTACACAGTTAATAAAAGAGAGTATACCTATTTTGATTTTTGTGTGAAATATTTGGATCATTATCATTACTTTTGAATTATTGTATAGTTGAGTAATAATAGGTCTTCACCTATGAAACTGGAGATTTGATAACCTTGTAATGTTTTTTTTACTTATAAGTTTATGCATTTTTAATAGTTTTTCATTGCAACCGCCTTCATTGCTGTCCAACTGCCCTAAGGTTGACTGGCAGAGAATGCTTAGCATTAGCATTAAGTCCGCCTTTTGTCCTAATACATTTTGTATGGTTCAAAGAAGTTTAAATAAATAAATAAACCAGCATTTTCAAATTTAATTATTGTGGATTGGAAAGCCGTGTTATTTTAATTTCAAATTCAGTCATTTGTTTTAGATAGTGTTCTGTTTTTGTGAAATTGTGTTAGTTTTTGGTGCCACGGATAAACTGAAAAGTACAATTTTCGAATATGAGTTTCTACGTGGGAATACCGCTTCGCAAACAACACGGAACATTAACGACGTGTACGGGCATAACACTGCTTGCATAAACACGGTTATTGTTTCACACACCATTATTGGTTTAATTGTTTTAAATCTGGAAAATTTTAAGATGAAGAACGAGCCTCGCGGTCGGCTGGTAACCATCGACAACGACGAATTGAAGGCGATAGTGGAAGCGGATCCAACTCAATCTACGGCTAAGCTTGCCGCGGACTTTGGAGTTAGTGTCAAAATAACTTTGAAGCACTTCGTAAAATTGGAAACATAAAAAACCTAGATAAGTGGGAGGCACACGAACTAAGCGACCAACAACGAGACTTGCGCGTCGAAGCATGCATAGCAATATTGAATCGGCGTAGACACGAGGGAATTCTAAATCGAATTGTTACCTGCGATGGAAAGTGGATTTTGTACGACAACCCTAAGCGTTCGTCTGAGTGAGTGGACCTGGGTACAGCACCTAATCATTGCACAAAGTTGCACAATTGCACAAATTACACAAATGAAGATGATGTTGATTGTGGATCAGTGCTGGATTTGTACATCACAGTTTTTTACCGAATGGCAAAACAATGACGTCAGATGTCTATTGCCAAGAATTGCAAAAAATGATGGAGAAGCTCGTAGTTCAACAACCAGGACTGGTCAATCGCTCTTTCCCATTGCTTCTTCGCGACAACGTGCGAGCTCACACTTCACGACAGACTATCGCAAAGCTACAAGGGTTACAGTTGAAAGCTCTCCGTTATCCACTGTACCTTTCCCCAATAGGTTTCTACTTTTTTCAAAATTTTGACGTATTTTTAAATGAGAAAAAGTCCAACACCCGAGAGGCAGTACAAAACGCTTTAGCTAACTTCATCGCAGCCCGTCCGGTAGACTTCTACAGTAAAGGAATAGGTAACTACTTTAATAATAATGATAATAATAATTATGTCTTTATTTTCTGGTTATCTGGTTGCAGTACTTCTGTCAAGTTTAATGTAATTCTTTACATTAAACTTAAAATATAAAAGGCACTTTAAAACAGAAAATAGATTGAAAATTGTAAATTATAAAAATATTAATTTTTAAACATTGATTAGCAAAAAATAATAAAAATTAACAAAAAAATACCAAAACTTTATATTTTAAAATTTTCATATAAATCTCCAATTTCCTAGGTAAATACCTAATACTTAACGAACTACATATGTAATAGCCGTTAATCTGCAATAAGGGATAGATAGATTTGGATCTCATATTTATGTCTGTGTTGGTGACGGAACCGCTTTTCTAATGTTATTATTTTATACTCGTAGTATCTTATACTGCATTACACTATTTTATATTTATGTTGTGTACATTACCTCCATTTTCATTGTAACGTTCCAATGTAACGTTCGCGTTAAACTGATATTCACCGGGTTCAGAGTTATTCTGTAAAATGTAAAAACTTAACTAAAATAATATATAATTTAACTTTGAATATAATAAATAAATTGTAAAAAATGCCTCCCTGCCACAAATAACTATATTAGTAAGAAATATAGATTTTTTCCCGACAGCGAGAGTAAATTATTTTCAATGTACTTACAAATTTAACGACGATGTCTTTCTCATAACTTGATTGTTTACTATGAATGATTTGCTTTATACTATCACCACCATCAATTGCTACATCATTTCCCACGACATTCATAGACACCAACAGTGCTGTGAAAAATATAAACAAGTTAATACCGAGTGAAAAAAACTCACTTTTATTGAGTCAGTGTACCTACTAAAGCAAAAAATACTCGCTTTTATTGAGTCAGTGTACCTACTAAAGCAAAAAAATACTCGCTTTTATAGTCATTGTAGCTACTAAAGCAAAAAAATACTCGCTTTTATAGTCATTGTAGCTACTAAAGCAAAAAAATAATCACTTTTATAGTCATTGTAGCTACCAAAGCAAAAAATTACTTGCTTTTACAGTCATTGTACCTACTGAAGCAAAAAAAGTGACTGCTGTTAAAGCAAAGCAACAACCCATAATTGTCCCACTTCTGGGCTCGGGGTCTCCTCTCACAATGTGAGGGGTACAGGCCATAGT
This sequence comes from Thymelicus lineola, assembly GCA_963932265.1. Classification (NCBI taxonomy): domain Eukaryota; kingdom Metazoa; phylum Arthropoda; class Insecta; order Lepidoptera; family Hesperiidae; genus Thymelicus; species Thymelicus lineola. The sequence goes on from OZ010686.1 coordinate 3,865,301, forward strand.
CTACCACGCTGGCCAAGTGCGGATTGGTAGACTTCACACACTTTTGAGAACATTATGGAGAACTCTCAGGTGTGCAGGTTTCCTCACGATGTTTTCCTTCACCGAAGCAAGTGCTAAATTAACTTGTAATACGCACATAATATTTGAAAATTAGAGGTGCGTGCCAGGATTTGAACTCGGGCCCCCGCGTTCGGGAGACCAACGTTCTAACCACTAGGCTATCACTGCTTGCTGCTGTTAACCAAGGAATTCCCTCGTGTGTTCGTGTTTCCATGAGTTAAGTCATGCTTAGCACAAAAATGTATAGTTCTAAATAAGCTTGTAAGAATTGACTCTCACGAATAGGGTAAGCAGTTACTTTTTAAGCGATAGTTTTCAATTAATAATCATCGATTTTTCTATTCAGATTATGATGGCATTATACATACTTTCAAATACCTCTGGTTTCACAGGATACGTCACAATGATATTCAAATGAATGCTGCAGTTAACATCGTTTTGACGTACGTACTAAAACAAAACAATTAAATGAAGTTATAAGTACATACTCATACAATGAAATATCGTAAGATTTATAACAAGAAATAGGGTGTATCTGTATAATCATTGAAGTATTATTACTAGCGTATAGAACCGACACCGCGAACACGATATGTCCCAATGAATTGACGCCACTGGGCTTCAATCTTCAATGGATTCGTTCGATTTTAAAAGGAGAACGGGGGCTCAATTTTGAAAATAGAACCTCCCGGGCGGGACACACATTTTGTTCGAGATGTCTGTTCTATGACATTATACTTCAATGTATAAGCCATTAATTTTGGGTAATTTTCAGTGAAGTTTTTCCTCTTCACTTTGCACCATGCAAAAAAAGTAATGAACATTAATGCCCTCATGTTGGAGTTCACTGGACTTTATAGCATCCAGTTAAAATTTGTTCCCAAATACATCCATCAATGACGATTCAGTAAATAAGATGTTCACACTTTTGAGCCACAACCGATTTAATACGGCAATTCATAATCATAACTTCGTGTTATTATAACGCAATTATCATTCTTACAATTCGTGAGTAAATAATTATGCTGATCAAAATTTATGTGTTTAATAAAAACTCGCTTTTATTTTTTAACGATCCGGAAAAATAACGAATCGTCTTATCGAATGAGTCGTTAGTTTCGGTAAGGTTAAATAAATTTTATTTATGAAATTCAATCCTTACATCACGGTCAATAACAGCCGATACATTAACGACAATAATTGGTATACTACGGTACAGCAATACTTTTCCAGACTTAGGTGCACCCACAGCAAGCTCTGAAAAAAATATAATTATGAACATTGAGACAAAATGTACTAGAGTATTAGAACAGACATCGCGAACAAAATGTGTCGCGCGGGGAGGTTCTATATTCAAAATCGAATCCCCATTCTTTTTTCAAAATCTATATTGATATTATGAATGAAAGCATATCGACGCTTGAAAGATAAAAGCGACATTGAGCTAACTTTACAGGAGAGCAGTTTAAAGTTGAATTTTTAGAAAAAAAATTGTATATTCTACAATATAATGATAAAATAAGGATTCCAAAATAGTAAGAATAACGTCGGTAGGAGGAGTTCAAAAAAATATATGATGTTTTTTCTAAAAATTCCAACTTTTAACTGATCTCCTGTAAAGTTAGCTCAAGCGTCGATAATAATTATGTACTATTATTTCTTCTGTGATGAAAGTAACATAATTTAAATATTCAAACCAATAAAAAACAAAGTACATAAACACTACGTCAATGAATTACAAGTGTTTGGAGTACTTTATTAGATTAATAGTTATGTACTCGTATATACAGTGGAGCAGCGGTAATCCGGACCCTGTCTTATACGGCGCCCTCTGTATTCCTACACGCCTATCACTATTGAATAAACATAAAAATTCAATTCATCAAAGTTCTTTGATTTATAATTTGTCGGATTACAAGGTACCAAGGTACTTTTATTCAAAAAATTCTGGACTATAGAGGGTCACAGGTCATATTAGGCAGTCATACTCGTAGTTTATTAAGTACTCTATAACCGAAATTCTATTATATCCTATATTCGACATCGTTTGTCGGATTACCATGAGTCATTTGTGGCGTTCATACAATTTCCCAGTTCGGCTAAGGGTTCAGATTAAATGATAACACCCGAATTCACAAGTTAACATACAGTCTCGCATCACAAGAGATTCGTGCCGCCTTGTCAGTGACGTGCGTCTCTCTTGACAGACAGCGTCACCGAGGAACATCACTGTCAATACGTCACACCTCTCACTTTTTATTTAATTTGCTTTTGTTTTACATCAATTACTTAATTCTTTAGAATTTATTTATTCCGTTCAGCTGAATAAAACTACATTCTCATTTTAACAATGAAGTTAATTAATGAATTCTAACATTAAGTATTTTGGATCCTTTTTATACTTTACTAATTTCTTTAATCTGAGCTATACCTACGCTTACATTAATGACGTTGTTATTTTTCTTTGTTCCCTCATCTAAATAATAATGAGAGGTTATACACACCGCTGCACCCATTGTCATCAAGATCCGGCAATGGCTGTAGACTGTAACCAAACCACTTGTAGTTAGTGTTTTGGACTCTCTGTGTCAGCTTGAAATCTGTCAGCTTTTGCACAGTAAATGGCTCAGTTTTTTCTACAAAGTTCTTTATTTCTTGTCCATTGAAAATGTAAACGGCTCCATTCCCGGAATCCTCGAATGGTGCACTGACAAATACTTCTGTGAAAAATATACGCAACGAGTTGATAACTTTTTTGAAGTCGGTTAAAAATATGAAACTTTGAATGCGTTTAAGAAATTTTAGTAGGTAGTAGGTACATACATAGGTATATTATCCAACAACTATATTCCCTTTTATAAACCTACTCAGCTTAATATAGTTAATCAGAAAAGTCAAAGTCTTAACTTAAAGGAAAAACCATGTGATTTTATTTTGTACTTCACGTAAGAGGATGTATTACGAAAAAGAACTGTTTGGTAAATGTAAGAAATCATGAAACACTGTTTAAATTTTTGATTTGAATGCAAATTTTTGCGAACATTGAATCGCGTATTGAAAATTGCTGTAGGTAATTAAATAAATTCTAATAAAACCTGATATTTCATCTCCGTCTACATCATTTGTTGCAATTGTTCTGCCAAAATGTCCTCCAGATTTAGTGAACAATATTGATCGCCTTTCCTTAATTTTATTCTGAAATTGATAAGAAATAAGTAAGTAGAATGTTTGATTGTTAGCCTGACGTGTTAGCCCTACGTCAAATCCTTTTAAAGTTTTTTTATTATTTTTATAATATTCAAATATCAGGCGAAGGTCCACAGTTCTCAATATTCAAAAATTCAAAATTAAAAATAATATATTCAAGGTACCACTAGTACAGTCATGCACGTATTTTTTTAAACTATCAGCTTTTCGGAAAGGTGCTTTGTCATGGAGGAGAAGAAAGGCCGTAAAGAAACTCCTCAAATTATCTAGTGGACTATCAGTCCGCAATGGGCCAGTATAAATAATGTCCTTCGATCCTCACATTTTAAAAGAACCCAGCAATAGGAGATTCATAAAGGTTTTGATGATGAGTCAAATTACTAGTACAACTACTTAAAAGTATTTTGAGGGCATTGACCAATCAGACTATAACCCTCTAGCTTCCTTTTTAATCTATTAATATTTGATTACCTTTATCCCGCCTAAAAATATGTGTACTGCACCAGAATCATAAAGAAGAGAGTCCTTTCCACCTTGCGCCGGCGCACCCACAAGTAAGTCCGAAAATCCATCAGCATTCAAGTCAGAAGCATAGAGAGCAGCACCAAACATGGATCCAACCTCCGTATCTAAGGCTTCTATGTACAGGGGTATATTTCTATTAGTGTTCTCCATTACTTCCCACACCCCTGCTGCTTTCTTTGGTCTTTGAAGAAATGCTACCTGAAAATAAAATTATAACAACAAAGATTAACTTTTATTCGTTAGATAAAATATATAATTTTTGTAAGAATCAATTATATTAATTATATTTTTATTTATTTATTTTAAGGTGATTTATTTTTATTTATTTTATTTATTCCCTACATTAGCTAATATTAAAGACAATGTGAGCTAACTCAACAAAAGCATGTCACGCGGCAATGCGAGTTAGTTGACCGAGTTGCTCCCCGACAGCCACGCGTTCTATATTAAAATCATTAGCGAATAGTAATTTTATTTACAATTGAATATCTTGTTTAAATCAAGCAGCTTTTATTTTATGTGTAAACCACATAACAGTGATACTTATTTAATTTTTTTTAATATAACTTTACGTTTGCGTCTCAAAAGTATTATCACATCAATGACGGACTTACAACACCAATCATTCTTTTTCTCCGCGAGGAAAAAGCGTACGTTACTTTTTTATCTTCAAAAAACCTTCCCGATGTGAAAGTGCCTGAAAGTACATTACGAAATTATTTAAGGAACAGGACTATATTCTGTCAATCTTCGATTTACAGGGCTTTTTCAAGTGGGCATGGTTGGCAAAATCCGAAACTATGAAGAATAGCGATAAGTGGTCAAAGGATTCTCGGGGCTGATTTTGATGGAAACTAAAAATGCATCATTAGATTTTTGAAAAAATAATATTCCTTGCCAGGAATCGATCCCGTTGATTTTGAAAAAAACTCACCCGTTCGAGAGTGTCGCTAACAAAGATCGATTTCTTGTGAAGTAATGACATATGGAAAAAAATAAAAATTCGCCCCGAGACCTCATTAAAAATATTTCGCTATTCATCATAGTTTCTGATATGGCCATCCATGCCTATTGCAAAATTTACCCCGAATACGAGTAAAACAGGTTGAAATTTTAGAGTTCATTACCCATTACCTATGTCTTTAAAAACATTATTAAACGTCTTGTATATCCTCATGAACTTCATAGAATCCAGGGGAGGTACTGTATCTAAATAACCAATATCAGTTTTGTCACTGAACGGCGATAATGATACAAATGTTATATTATTCGCTTCGTCTATAAAAGTACTCCAACCGCTGCCGCCATATGCTTTTCCTGCAATTAAAACGAAATCTTAATAGATTTAGTTTACAACAGAAAGAGCGACTCTATGACTTGAAAAATAAACTACCTACTGTTGCTTTTTTTTAAACTGACCGCGCGACCGTAAAATGTTGGAACGAAGTTCCTTATCGCGCGTTGTGAAAGAGGGCTAGACGGAAAATTTCGACACTTTTTGATTTTAAGAATGACCACACCTCTTTTTGAAGTGATTCAGATAGTTTTACAGAGATGGCGCTGTACTGTACAACTTTCTGAATCACGCTTGCGTGATTCAGAAAGTTTTACAGAGATGGCTGAATAAACCCGAACCGAACCGACATTCATGTCATTAGGTCGATTACTTTAAATATGTTTTACAAAGAATCTCAACAGCGTGATTCAGAGTACATTTTTGTAGCGACATCTATTATTATTTGTTAAAATGATATATTATGTTCTATTTACAAAGTATTCTTTATTTTTTGAATTCAAATCATATTTGACATTCCAAGTTTCTACAATGGCGCTGTACAACAAAACAATACTTAAATCGAAAGGAACTTCGTTCCATCCGGGTATCCTCCGGGGTCTTTGACACCTCTCATTTTATTTATTTTTTCCTGTTTCGGTCTGTGTCAGAAATATACCTATACAATATAATTGGATGACCCGTGTGGGGCAATGATTTTATCATGCCGGACGGTAGCTGCGGGCGTGCCAAGGATCCTGGGTTCGATTCCCAACGAGGCGGAAATTTGAATGACGAGTTTGAATTTCTGTTCTTCATCTGTGTGGGTATTTGCCTTTATGTGTGATCCATGGCACCCACGACACAAGGAATCCTAGTGTGGGGCTATGAGTGTGTAGCGTTATTTATATCCTTTTTTGGGCGGCAACGCATCGGTGATTATTGTTACTGATATCCACGGCTCGTCTGCTCGTATCATGTTCTTGGTATACAAGTTTTTATTTTATTTTATTTATTTACACTTTATTATACCCTTATATCTAAGTGGTACAAAAGGTGGACTTAATGCTATAAGCATTCTCTGCCAGTCGACCATAAAGACACCCTGTATCATGTAAGTATATAATAGACACCCTGATTCATGATTTCTTTGAGGGGTCAGTGATCATAAAAAAACTTTTTATGTCACCCAACAATAGGCTACTACATGATTCTTATCCAACTAGATCTATAGAATCCAATGGCGTTAAAAATAGAAACAGCAGTGTTAAATTCTTACCCAATATTTCGTATACTTTATTATTTTCTAATTGTGATAACTGCTCAAAAGCCCCTTTTAACCGCTGGACCGTGTTTGTTATAACGAAGCAAATACCATATGTGCCATAATTTAATTTCATTGATTTTGTACTGTTAATCACTGTCCTCCAAAGCGGTGCACAAGTCTAAGATAAAATAAAACATAGTTAAAAAATGTTAATATAACAATAAACCTGTGATACAGGGTTTTCCGCTTCCACCGAGAAAACGAAGAATAATTTGAAACTTATAAGTATAAGCTGTTTCGGAAAATTCCAAAAGTAAATAAACAATAACTTATACATTACGGTAACACATATTTAATCCCGTCGGCACTTGTGTGGTACATACCATCACTGGTGGTTAAACTGGTTTAACGCTTAATATTCAAAAACCCGGATGACCGAGCTTAGCCGATTTAATGTTCCTTAACAACGCCATCTACTGAAATAGCTTTAGTGTTGCTACCCACCAACAGATGTCAGGAAGAGTCTATTGAAGCAGTTTTTCATTGCCTAAAAACACGGATAAAACGACATTCTCTAAAAATGAATCCTAGCTAGATCGATTTATCGCCCCCGAAACCCTCTGCATACAAAATTTCATGAAAATCGTTGAAGCCGTTTCCGAGATTCAGAAAGTTTATACAAGAATTGCTCGTTTAAAGGTATTAAATACCGCAATAACAACGCAGGTATATAGCTGGCTATGTACTTGGATATCATGATTTTGTTAGCAACTAGTACTTAACTAGTAACGCAATAATAAGGGGGACCTCTACTTTCCTTTCGGCTAGCAACGCTGGGTATGATATGATACCTTTGACGCTAATGATTTCCATTCCTACCATGATCAGGTCAATCATTAGCTAGTTTATTGGCCGGTTACTTTAAAAACTTACCAAAATTAAATCAGACGCGACAGATATGGAGGAACCCAGAAGAAAATTCTGATCAGGAGCTAGTTCTAAAACATAATATAATATTATACTTTATAGTATAAAAATTACTTTTTGTCTTAAAAACCCTAACAACTTTTTATTGTATTGTTAGTAAACAAGCCTAGTTTCAAAACCTAAATTGGTAATATTAATACTAAAACAACATTACCTCAAATTTTACTTTTACAGTCTAGGACTTAACTTACCTTTGGTGGTAGCATAAAATTGAACATTTACATAATCTCATATGGTAAACATGTCACAGCACTTAGACTAAGCCGCGATAAACTCTAAAGCTTGGTACTAAAATTTGAAAATTAATGCCTATCTGTATTACAAGTCCTTCGCTGACTGACTCATCAAGGCCAATCCCAAGCCTTGGAGTTAAAAAGCTGAAATATTTGCTCACAGGTTTTCTTTATAATGTAGATAAGTGTCAGGCCTGATTTTCCAAAACTACCACGGGCTATAGTTGCTTTATTTCCATTATCGTATTATAATTATTAGATTTATTAGGTAGACACTTTAAATTATCTTTTTTATTTACTAGGGATAGACAGACAGCATTTATTTTTGCATATCTATTTTTAAAATTATATATTTAGATATTTAGTGATAAAGAGCAATACATACCGCGACTATAATCGCCGGCTAATTTATCCATATCTATGTCAATTTCAGCGCAGGATGCAGCTTTACTAAATACTTCCTTTAAAGAGCATTGGAACACTTTTCCATTGGAATCGTAGCGAGGTGCGCCGATCACTGAAAGGAAGATAGATACATTCTTCACCTTAATAGAGATCGTCTGCTTTTTATTATCGTTTTAACGTTTAATTTGGCATTTAGGAAGCATTTTATACAAAACTAGCTGTGCCCCGTGGTTTTACCAGCCTTAATTTTTGGAAAAAAACTAATTACTGAAATATTTATGATGTTTTAAAACCTATAGCCTTCCTCGATAAATGGACTATCAAACACAAAAATAATTTTTCAATTCGAACCAGTAGTTCCTAAGATTAGCGCGTTCAACCAAATAAACAAACTCTTCAGCTTTATAATATTAGTAGTACTCGTAAATATGAAATACATAAAGACAAATATTTCTACTTCAATGTTGTATTAAATAAATATAAATGAATGACATTTATCTAATATCTACACTTACAATTTGTAACAATAATATATTATAATAAGATATATCATTATAAACCTGCAACTGGACCGATGTCCATGGAAGAAAAATATTTGGAAAAAAATCGATGAAGTTATATTGCGTTTTTTCCCGCTATTATTAGAAACAGCTGAACTATTTTGGATGCAGTTTTCACTGATTAGCAGTAGACTTGGGCTAACACTGATTCGTTAATTTTACTCGTTTTACAAATATAATAGACATATCAGTCTTATCTTGTGTAAACATTTTTTCGAGTGTACCTTTGGGCTCTGTGATAAAAAAACAAATATAGACACGAACCCAATTCACTTTTTTTGCTGGAGTACGCCATTGAAAAACTAAAGTCGGTTCCATCACGCAGGTCTGGAGATTGTATTTCTGTGTAAGAAGGCTCGTGGAAATACGTCACTTCGGCTACAGCCCAGCTGATTATGCATAAAAGGCACAGAGTCTTCAAAGCACCTGAAATTACGAAAGATATATACAGAGATGAATTAAAGTCCCTAAGACTGCTACCTGATACATTTATTAATAAACAGTAGCTCGAGGGGTGCAAAGTAAACTAAGTTATCTGCAAAGTAGCTGTTTTGTAGATAACACTTTTTACTTTGCACCCCTCGAGCTGTAACCTCAGACGCATTACGAATTTTCATATGAGAACACTTATCGGCCGTGAACTGTCTTTTTGGTTAGAAAAAAATCATTTAGGTAGCTATTACCTTACGAAAGACGTACCACGGGTGGATCTAATGCCTAGTATTATTTATTACCAGTTATCCCTTTGAGATGGAGAGAAGTTGTAGCAGGTTCCCCGCTTCGTTGATATCTTTGGCATTGCTAATGTCAATGGATGGTGATGAACACGCATCTGATGTGTGCTTTTATGCACGGGAGGAGAATAGTCCTCAGTATTTAATTTGGGCTAATTAGGGGCTTAGTTACTCCGGCGGCAATCACCAATCAAAAATTTAATGCATAAGCATTTTTCCCAAAAACTACGTTTAGGTATCACACATGTAGACCTTGTTCCGGAATCACATTATATCATTTTAAATACTTTTTATCTTGCTAAGATATTATCCGAAACCAACTTAATGCCAAATTGCGAGATAATAGCGACTATCACACATATGTACATTCCCTACACATTTAACAGGCCTATTGGCGGTAGTTCAAAGAACATTGCACACATAACCAAAACATTATTGTAACGTATATTTGCGCCGAATGTAAAGCCACACATGCATTATGATTAGCTGAGCATTTCGGAGAAACATGGTTCAGATTGGTGAATTTTCCGTATAGCACCCGGTGTAGTTTTAGTGCCTAGTATTTAGTGCCTAGTATTTCTATAGCACACTACGAGTATAACAACTATGCTACGTTATGAATGAGACGTAGGTTCAAATAATGTTTCTATTAAAGCATAATGCCCATTAAGTATGGTAAAGTTACTTATTAATTTCAGAAAATTATTCCCAAAGAGGATTTTTTTAGGAAATAGGGTATTTAAGTACTTGAAATATTTTAATTTAATTTTTTGTCCAAAAATCATTGTGACACAATAATTTTTTTGAGAGTACTGGCTATGGGCATTCTCCTTTCAAGTGTGATATTTTGTCTCACATTTCCTGTATATTATGACGAATACTAAGGCAAAGTATGCGATACAAAGACCACGTACCAAATTAACTTAAATTTAATATCTTACGCCCCAACTTACAGCCACTAACGGTTACTTTAATCGCTCCTTAGGAAAGAATCGCTATACAAACTCTGTACTAAGGAGCGATTTAAATTAAAAGTCAAATTGTTTATTTGCTAGAACATAACTTAAGTAATCATTAATGACTCTGAGTTAGGGCGTACAGTAGTTTTTTTGCATAGAAATATTAATAAATTAATACTTACAGTTCATAGTCAGTTAAGTAAAAAATTTCAAACGACACACAAATCTATTTTTTTACCGTTATTAGTACTTTTTACTTATGTTTTACTAGTTTGGTCCAGAAGAGGATAATACGTATTGATTGTCATGTAACTTTATTATGTATATTTTGAAGTGTTGTAATTTGTAACTATATTTGAATTGAGGAAACTGTTGCATTAATTACGTGTTGTGGACAGGCACCAAAGACAAAATGATTTTTAGTAGGTATAATGTAATTTAGTAATGTCTACGCCGTGACTACGAGACTACGTATGCGAACACAAATTATATTCGTTGCAACTAATTTTCTTCTTTTTAATGCGAAAGCTCAGATTCTTTAATCTGAGTGCGAAACCAATACGAAACAAGTAAATATGATAGCCGCTGGCCATATATCAAGTATACTTGTCAAGTTTGACGCGGACTTGATGCAGCATCTAGTAAACTTTGATGCAGCATCTAATAACCTTGACGTTGTATGGCTATCTGGCTATATAGATATTTTATGCAAACTGGATGCCGCATCAAGTCTGCTGCAAACTTGACAAGTAAACTTGATTAATAGAGATCCTCAGCTTCATTTCAGCTGGCATACGTATCAGTAATGTCTTGGTGACTGATGCGACGGTGATTAGGTAATTACCATCATGCGGTTGACATACTGTAATGGTGAGCTTTCCTATTCTATCCTATTCATAATGATAATTTTACTGATGAAACTATTTTTAATTAGCTATTACAGGACTTTAATACCTAACTGCATCTCTGCAAAGTTATAAACAGACAAGTGAGTCAGTATATAAATAGGTATATTTGAAGTAGGAAAATCGCTGTAAATTCAGACTGAAATTATTAACTAATGACAGTATTTATCAGTGCCTTGTATAATTGCGTTCATCTGTTGTAATTATAATTCTAACAAATTTTAGTTCTTCCCTAATTGTGAAATAAATCAATTATTGTATTTTTATATAAATTTAACTAAAACAATTATAGTTTAATAAAACAACAGTCTGCAATATGAAACGTAAGTACTTATTTCGTAGTATCGTTTTTATTTTATTTGTGTTTTTAGTTGGTTATTATGACTAATATTAATTTGGCCTTTCATAACAAACTTAACCCTTAAAGATCTTAAATATAATCAAAAAAGATTAAAAAATCTTATTATGGTAAGAAATAAGATGCAATGATAAACTGATATAAATAAAATTTTATATTGAAACATGGTTTGATTTTACGCCATTAAGGGGCGTGGCAATAATTAAACCAATTTTTTAAGTAAACAAATAAGCTAAAATTATAAATGTCCTTCCACGCTTGATTCCACCTACCGTAAACTCAAAAACTCGAGCACGTAAGGATTTTATTAACAGAAAAAAATTGGTTAGTAACATTTTGAAAAAATGCGTAAAAAGGCAAAAAAAGTGTGTGAGACTTACATTGGGATTAAATTGGATTACAAAGAGCTTAGCAACCTCTATTAGGAAGGACGCCATTGTCTCGAGTTCTTGACCTTCTTCAATAGGGCCAGCAAGACTTCCGAAAAGCTGGTAGATTAAAAAATGACGTGCATAAGTGTATCAGTGATACCTTTAAGAATAAAAGACTTTGATTTGATTTACTAGGATTCAAGGTTAGATAAAAACCCTTTTAGCCTTTAACGTTCCTTTTTACCCGACTTAGGCGAAAGCAAAGGGAGGGTTATGATTTGGGAGTTTGTCCAGTATCCTGAACTATATGCATCCTCAACAAAAATCATAAATTGAAAAAAAATGGATTTGGGTATTTCAAAAATTTTGTAGCTTTTATTTTTTACACTTACCACAATTTTTCATTTTTCAGGATCCCACGGATGGGAAATATGGCTGCTGTTAATATGTATAAGCGCAACAAATAGCTTTTATCACGAGCTGTCAAGGAAAATTATTACATATCCAAATTTGGCAAATGACTCTTACTTCGGCTACAGTATTTCTTATCAGCCAAATAGAAGAAGGTATTGAAACAATGGGATGTTGACACTAAAAGTAAATTATTATACTAAAGCCTTTTCAGAGTTATTCGAATATTTCCGGGTTAACTCTCTTTGAAGTCGGCTAAATATTCATAAATATTATTTATTACCACATGAGAGGCTTTGACTTCGAATTTGGGTTTGAAATATATCCAAAAAATAATAAAATAAAAACTTTCATTAAGCATACAATTTCTCTGCAAATTATGCATTCTATTTCAATTACTTTTTATATTAATATCACAAAGCTCCATTTTGGAACCCAAGTTAGTTTAATAACAAAGTCACTTAATTAGATGATTTATCAATAGGTACATTAATAATTTCGGAATGATGTGTTATATATAATATATGTGTTCAAATATTAAATAAAGCAAGTTTTTCGATAAATGTGAAGATAATATGTCAAATTTTATTAAATTCTTTAAAATCAGATCGGGCAACACTCTTTTCTGTGAGTAAGGGGGGATACTATGACATACCCCCATATGGTAGGGTTATACTATGACATTTGTCGTATCAGATTCCTATCAGTTTTTTTTTATAAAATAAACATGCAATTATATTTATCCTACGCATTATATAGGTAATACAGCGCACCCCTCATACACTAGAATTGTCACCGGTGGCACTGAAAACCAGCATATCCCGTGGAGTGGAACCATATTCGCTACCACCTGCTTGGTGCTGCAACATCGTTGGATAGCAATACATCTGTACCTACATGTTTTTATTATACTAATTATAATTTATAGCACTAAAAATTTATTGCCGTGTCTTGTAACTGTGGAGAAATAAAAATGTGTTTTATTTACATATGTCTTAAACCTGTGGAGTTTTCAGCTTGATAGTGGGCGCGCCAAAAGCAAACGTCATTGGAAGCGTGTACACTGTTGACATTGAGAGCAATGTCGTCACACAGATCGATCCACCAAAGAGTAAGTTGATATAACATAGAGTAATTAATATGACTTAAACCAGATTATATGTTTTAAAGAAAATATTTGTAACCGTTGACATCGCCAATGGCTGCAAAGCGAGCTTAAAAAGTTTTTTGGCTTAAACCCTCTCTTGCACCATCAGAAAAAGAAATCTTTAAACAGGACACAAAAATTAATAATGTAATTTAGAACATTTCAATACGAATGTAGACATGTCTTAATTTTATAACATCTAAATATGTTTACAATTTTTCAGTTAAAATATACAACAAGGGAGGGTTTTTCGTATATTTTAACCGCAGCTAACTTTAATTTTAGCTAAAACCGACCGAATGTCAAAAGGCGCGAGCCAATAAGGATGGGAGTCATAATTTTAATGGCAACCCTATTGGCTCACGCATTTTGACATTCGGTCGGTAATAGCTAAAGTTAAAGTTAGCTGCGGTTAAAATGTACGAAAAACCCACCCTAACAGTTAAGTTTTAACTAAAACTCTTAACGGTAACTGACTCACAGACAATGCACAATCCTTAATGGCAGTAAATCGGGAAACATAAATCTTATAGAGTTCTATACCGGGTGAAATTTTTTAATGCCACCTGGAGTGAATGTACTCTAAATACTGGAGATAGCGAATTTCACTGAAAGGAAACATTCATTTGTTTTTGAAAAGGAACGAAACTGCATTCATAGATTTTTCAAATATGCTTGCCATACCCGGGAATCGAACCGACTAAAATTCGAAAAAACAACACTGTACGTTTATGGCATCAATCGAGATAGGGTCAATCATAAAGATCAAATCACTTTTACAAACATAATAAATTAAACTTACTCTAGATTATTTATCAATATTTTCTGGTTGCAGTTTTGATCGACGATTGGGAAAAAACCAAGACAAATGTAACGTCACATAGCAATTTCTTATATGGTGCAACGGTAAAGGCTGGACCAAATTCGTTTGTGGTAAGCTACCATCTAATGATAAACACTACAAACCTAACAGTTTCTTATCGAAGAAAGCTAGACAGGCTGTTCTGAATTAAAAATACGGCATAGCCTAGGGAGTTTGATGTCTCAGCGATTTGGTAATACTGATCGCTCTTATGTGAAAGAGAAGAAAGAGTGAATGTCATGTCATGTGTGTGTCATGGAAAGAGTGAATAGGTACTTGTCAAGTTTGCAGCGGACTTGACGCGGCATCCAATAAACTTGACGGTGTAAGGCTATCTATGTATGGAAATCCGCTCATCTAAACTGGATGCCGGATCAAGTCTGCTGCAAACTTGTCAAGTACACTTGATCATGTGTGGCCACTGGCCAGCTTAAGCAAGATAGTAATGATAATGAGTACCCTAATTTATTTGTATTTTTTTTTTGTTGAAATTAATTTAAAATTTAGTTACCAGATAAAAGAAGTCCATGGCACCCACGACAGGGAATTCTAGTGTGGGGCTAAGAGTGTGCAGTATTATTATTATTAATTACTATTTTTTGAATATTTTTTCAGACCTGCGCACCGAAACATGCTCAAATATGTAAGTTTTTCCTATTCTCTATATTTAAAATAATAATGAATGTTTCAAGTGACTCTAACGTTTTTATGATAACATTGAGTAATAATCAACCAAATTCAAATCAATAAAATGGTTTTACTGAACAAGACCTACATGTAAACTATTATAATTATATTACAACTAAAATTGTACCTATAGTCCACAATAAATAGATTGATTGATTGATTGATTGAAGTAACAAACTCAATATTTTATAAAAATATATTTTAACAAACACTTTTTGAAATTTATTGTTACGCTATTACTTCAACAAATCCCTACCGTAAGTGGTACCAAAAAAAGCAGCCAAAAAACTACTGAGATGTTTTTTCTACATACAATTACAGGTTTTCAATATTCGCAGTGTCAATAACTCATTAATGAAGATCTTACGATAATATTTTTTCTCTTGCCCATATCTAAATTTTCACTCTGTCATAAAGTTTCTAATCGTCTATCTAAAGGCTTGCGTCCACTAGGATCGCAGAGCAGAGTTGGAGACCACAGTGCATCTCTGGCAGCTGGTTTTAAAGTACTTACTTTAGTAATAGGTACCACATTAATATACTTATTAGGATAATGACAGACTACAGTTCTCAATTAAGTTGTATTCTATTTTTTATTGTTATCTGAAAGGATATGCTTTCAGATTGGTTTGATCCGATGATGGACGAGGAGTTGAGGGAACTCCTGAAATATTATAGGAATACTTACATAATATCCGCGATCTTGATATATCGAATATGTTCAATGGTAGGTAATTTCAGTGGTCCATTTTCGAAGACTGTTGTAAAAATTAGATTATTTGTTACAGTTACACTTATAGTGAAGGGAAAAGCACTCAGCAATACTGTGGTACTTGGATTATGCTTTAATCACCCATTCGATAGTACTCCTCGGGTATTGGATGGTGAACCACCAAAACTAGGTATGTAAAAATTCAAAAAAAAAATTAATTTCTAAAATCCAAAAAAGAACAGATAAAACATTTCCTACGCACGTCTGTAAATCCTCCTTACTTCCTGTACCAGTCTTAGCTACCACCCTTGAGCATGAGTCAGCCGCCAACCGACTCGTCGTGTTCCGGCTGGAGGCATGAGAGCCAGTTCTTTCTTTCTTTTTCATTTCTCTTTTTTGGCTGGCAACGCATCAGTGATCTCTTTGGTGTTACTGATGTTCATGGGCGACAAAAGCCATTTACCATCAGGTGGATCGTCAGCTCGTTTGCCGGCTACTTCCATAAAAAGGCCGTATTGCAATTACTTATAAAATTAGTCTACAGGCTTTCTTCATAATTGTATTCTTTGGTGTATACAAACAATAAAGAGGTCACCTACATTTATTATAATAGGTACTTCGCATTTTTAATTTTTAACTTCTACATTTTCTTTAAACTAAGAAATTGTATTTGGAATAGTATTCCAGAAAATAAAAAAGGGACAAAAAGACTCATCGATAACAACATAGATACAAATGATGATCGCAGGAAGATAATTTTTTGGAAGAACCCATTACTTTAGTAAGAACTACTAGTAAATTATATAGCCTACTACTTAGTAAACTTATAGTTTACCTACGTCCAGCAGAGGACCTCCTTCGGCTCTGCTGATGGATGAATGGAATAATACTTATAATATAATAATAATTGTATGTATCTATTTCAGGACTAATGTTAATGCCATACGGATGGAGTTTGGATATAACTAAAACAAATGAAATCTTAATTGGTGGACCAGGAGTTTATAACGGTAAGAAATACAGAACTAGTCGAGTAAGTCTTAATCTAAAATAACAATATAAAGAGGAATGTTTAATTTTGTAATGAATGAACTGAAGAACCATTGGACTGATTTCAGAAATTCTTTCACCAATATAGTGGCCAATCCAAGTGTCGGAAGTTTTTATACCACCCGAAGGTCAGACATGGTTTATCGACTGTCATCTTACGATAACAAACGGGACCAAAGATTTAACGTACCATCCTAGGCATGGAAACCTCATCCATCAAATGGATGGACCGACGGCGGTCACTGTTGCTTAACTTGTCCATCAAAGTCAAAGTCAAAATATTTATTTTATTCTTATAGATATCACTGATACACTTATGCATGTCATTTTTTGGCTTTTCGGAAAGTTTTATTGTCATAGAGAAGAAAGGTGTAAAGAAACTCCTCAACACATCTTAAAAAAAATATTACAAAAAAAAAGATACTAATACATCTGTTGGGGTGAGGCTAAACAAGCGTATTTTTTTGAGCTGTCAGTCGCGAAAAATGAGTCACGTGCATTCGGTTTCATACTAAAGTCCTGTTTGTACGACACGGCGACGCAGTGAGTTTGGACTTTAGTATGTAATCGACTCAATTCATGCAAAGCACAGCTCAAAAAATACGCTCGTTTGTAACTTATGTTTCTATTAATAACTTTTTGTTGTAAAAAATTACAGGCTTTGCAAGAGTAAACCAAGATAATACATATAAGACATTAAAAACTAGTGGAGTGGATTACTCATTCGGTAAGGTTTTTCTTAAAATTTCTTTTTACAGAATTAAACCCGGGTTACCGTTATGAGTTTAAATGCGTTGTAACTAATTATTTAGAACTAGAAATATTGAAATTCATATTATAAATATCAAAATTAAAATGCAAAGCAAAGTTTTATTTTCATAAAATAGGTCACCATCTCGATCATTTCAGCTGATGTTAAACAATAAAATCATCAAAATCAGTCCATTCGTTTAGGAATTACGAATTACGATACTACAGACTACAAATAGACACCTAATTTTGCGAAGGGTGTTAAAACGGTTTTGACTGTAATCAGCGAGTTCTTTATAATACAAATAGATACTGTAATAGATACAAGATACGTTAATCTTATTATATTGTTATTACTTTACTTAATATGAAAGCGACTTCCAATTAATTTTTCAGGCTACAGTGTGGCGTCAGGGAATTTTTTTGATGAAAAAGACCTAAGAAGTTTTTACTATGCTGTAAGCACACCTTACGGTATGACTGGGACTGGAAAGGTACAGTCTAAATTATATTTCAATTGCATATTGTAATGAAGCAATTATAATTAACAACTTGAGTAACCAAACTACCAAATTAAGATCATTTTAACAACCTTATTTAACCGCCAATATTTATTTATTTATAACAAAATCCACAGCTTTTTTTACAATGTTATAATATAGACAAAACTAATTACATAGGTCTTTAAGCCAATTACGGATTTACATTTTTCTTATATTTCTTAATTTGTCACAAAGTAAACACCACATAAAACAAGAAAAGCAATATGAGGATTATTCCCGTTCAGTCACACACATATTTTAAATAAAATAAATATTAATAGACATTTCAGTTTGTGATTTATTTAATAAATATTTACAATAAAGGTGGGCTGTTTGTACATTTTAACCGCAGCTAACTTTAGCTAATACCGATCGAATGTCAAAATGCGTGAGCATAAGGGTTGCCATTACAATCATAATTATGACTCCTTTCCCTATTGGCTCACGCATTTTAAAATTCGATCGGTATTAGCTAAAGTTAAAGTTAGCTGCGGTTAAAATGTACGAACAACCCACCCTAACATTTTGAAACAATAATATATGTATATTTAGGCTTCCCGCCCACGTCCGATAATCGGTGACCGATTTTTTGTAGGAGAAAAATAGAACGTACTGATAGCAATGGTGCAACGCACACGTCCTACAAAAAGTCGGTCAGAAATAACACTGACTCACCGACAGTCGGTACAAAAATCGGTCACCGATTATCGGACGTGGGCGGGAAGCCTAATGGGGGCACTTTTAAAGTCGATGACAGTTGTCCACAATTTGTAACAATGTTAATGAAAAATATTTTTTTACGATTTTAGGTGTTATTTTTCAATGCGAAAAACTTTAAGCTAGAGGACAAGTACACTATATACGACTATAATTTGGGTTCGTCGTTTGGTGCCTCGCTATGTACTGTGAAGCTAGGTGACCGTCGGGACCACTTGCTGGTGGGAGCTCCCACTTACTCAGAAGGCAACAGCATCGACAGTGGAGCCGTATATCTCTACGTTGCCAGTAACAAGGTAATTTTTTTTTTTTTTTTTTTGCGTAATTTCACTGTCAATCGTGTTTAAAGACTACTAACGTTGCAGCTTTGTCCGCGTTCAAAATTCAAAATAATTTATTCATATAGGTAACACTGATACACTAATTATGCACGTCTTTTTTTTATTCTTTTTTTTTGTTCTCCGGGATATTAAGTACCCTGGCCTATAATTATGTTATTCTGTAGCGACCCTACATTTGTACATTGCAAATAAGCAACCCTATTATTTTGCAGTTTAAAGCAAAAGCTTTCTGTTATATAGGTAGAATGTGATATTGTAGTTTAATGAACTACTGCTTTTACTGGAATCCGTGACAGCTATAGAATAAAAACGCCATCTATAAATTAACTGGAACTATTAGAAACAGTAAAGAGCAAAGCGAACGTAGAAAATACTTCTTCATAATTCTGTAATAGATGATATTAATTAAACATCTAAAAAACAGAGGGTGCTAAATTCAAAAATTGTTTTACTGCTTTACAGAAATTCAGCCTTTACAAGACAATTGAAAGCCCATCAAAATCAACCGTATATTTCGGTTACTCTATAGCTAACTTGAGAGATTTGGATGGTGACTTTAAAGATGGTGAGAATACTGACATGTATTTTTTGTAGGATCGAATAGACTTTCATTAAATTGAATAGTGAAGAGTTATAAATTGTAGACTTTGTCTTTGAGCCTTGAGGTACCTATTACCTATGTATCCTTTAGTCTGAGATCAATGTATTCTATTATAATTTTTATGAGTTATAAAGCTAAAAGAGCTAAAACTCTGTACATATTATTAATTTCGTCCAAAAGATATTTGAAAAAAGTGCGCTAGTTAATACATGTGCTATTGTCCGATAGATGGCACTGTAACAAATTTAATATTTATAAACTGAAATTATAATTCCATGATAATGAGAGGGATGTGTGTATTTGATTGGTTTATATTTTTAGTGCAGACAAAATAATTATACCGATTATTATTTTCATATTTATCTTTCCAGAGGTCGCAATTGGGGCCCCTTACGAAAACGAAGGTCGTGGTGCCATATACATCTATTCTGGGGCTGCTCTCATTGACTCCAATAAACAGGGCAACCAGATGTTGATTCAGAAAATCGTGCCAAAATCGAAGGATGGAATAATTTCTTTCGGGTTAAGTCTTACTTCTATCCAGGATTATGATGAAAATGGATGCAATGGTAAAAAAATTTACAAAACAAACCTGTACCTAATTGAGATAATCTAACATTAGCTTTTGTAATGTTGGTTGATTTTTATATAACTTTACCTGTATAATTTTGCCATGGACATCACGCGCACATCACACTCTCACACTAAGTTGCAGATTTTCGCTTTTTGTTATTATTTTTATTGCATGCTTATTTTGGTAACTTAAATTGTTAAACTGTTTTTTCTTAACTTAAATTTTTGAACATCAAAAACTATGTTTATGTACTTACCATGTCACTAATACAATGTATTATAGTAAACGGATACCCTTTGGGAGAGTTCAGTTGCCTATATTACAGGCCTAGCGCCCAGTTTAGGCAGCTGACGATCAGTTAGTTTGGTCATCATACTTTAAAAATGTATTATCCAACACCATGTACATAATATGTAAACATATTCTTGATGAATAAATGATTTTAATGATTTGAATTTGAATAGGTAAATAGACAAGACACTAAGACAACAACACACACACAGACCAACAACAGAAAAAGGAGAAGGGAACTTTCGTCCAGCGGTAACCATTGCGCCACACATGTTATCACTTTATAAAAGATGGTCTAGTTTTTATCGTAAGAGTCTTAGTAATCTAAAGCAGGAGTTCTTGTCCTGCTCGCATCCTTACTCATAATTTTATAATACCTAAAAAAAGTTTAACTATTCGATATTACGTATGTAGGTGGATAATCAAATCATTTATCCACAGAACCAAATTGTCAGAAACTATTGTCACTTTTTAAAATAATATTGCCGTAGTAATGGTAATAATAGTGACTTCTTGGTCCCTAAAAATACATGTTTTAAATCATAACGTATCAATTTCTATATTCTGAGTTATTCGCATCAGAATCGGTTTATCATGACACCATATAATTTTCGTCAAAAACTGATTCCACGGTGAAAAGCTGACTTAAATGTTTCGTCTCTGTGACAGGTTCACCGATCTGTAAAACCTCAGCTCTCTGTTTCTTCTTTTTTTATTTTTCACCATCTATTTTTTCAGAATTAGCTGTTGGTGCACCAGAGAAAAACTTGGTCTTAGTATATCATTGTTTTGCATATATAACAGTTAAATTACATGCGAAATTTCCGACAAAAGTTCAATCTATAAAGGTGAAATATTAATTTAATAATATTTTGAATGCCAAAAAATGTATTTCTCTGAATAACAATCCACAACTTTGTGCATAAATTATCCACACGTTTGTTTTACAGAATGAACAAGAAGATAAATTAATATTTCAATCGTGCTTTGACGTCACATTCCCCATGAAACCTCAGAAAATTGACGAGAGTAAGTGAATATTTACAGTGTAACCCGTCCTGAAATTGTATTATAATTTGTCAAAAGTCAAAGTCAAAGTCAAAATATTTTGTTCATATAGGTATCACTGATACATATATGCACGTTATTTTATTGGCTTTTCGGAAAGGTGCTTGTCATGGAGGAGAAAAAAAGCCTAAAGAAACTCCTCAGCACATCTTTAAAAAAATATTACAAAAAAAAAGATAATAATACAAAAGTATATACTATTCTGAGCGGAACTGGTTGCAGAGCTGGTCATTTCGATGCGTCTTTGTCATTTTGTAATTTGACCTGATTACAGATATCCGCATGCAAGTAAAAGTATCCCATCAAGATGTCTGGTTTTGGGCTGGAAGTAACACAAAGGACAAAAATAATACCATTTACTATGATGTGCACGTCACAAGAAAACTGATGGAACGGAAAACTACCTACTGCAATGATGTTGAACTAATTGTGCGAAAGGTGGCTTTTTATTTTCATTTTTTGCGTTTCTTTTGCTACAACTTTTCAGAGGTCTCAGATCTATGTTTTTCTGTGCGTTTGCTTCACTCAAGCATAGTCCTTAATTGGTAATGATCAATTTTTCTAAATAGTGCCTATTTACTGTCAGGTGGCTTCTTTCTCACCTATTTATAAAAATGCATTATCTTAGTTAAGTTCCTTTAAAATATCATTAAAGATAATATTTGTTATACTTATAGATAAACATATTTATATATTTTTCACTCTTACTAAACGGTACCTAGATAATATAATAATTACCTATATATAAAACAGAGGCCAGAAAGAAAAATGTGGTCTTTAACATTGAAGTATTTTTACTAGCGTATAGAACAGACACCATGTATGTCCCAATGCATTGGCGCCACGTGGCTTCAATCTTCAATGGATTCGTTCGATTTTGAAAGGAGAACGGGGGCTCAATTTTGAAAATCGAACCTCCCGGGCGGGACACACATTTTGTTCGAGATGTCTGTTCTATGACATTATACTTCAATGGTCTTTAATTATTATTTTTTCCAGAGACGGAGCTCCGGTGATGGTGGGTCGATGGTTGAAATTATGACGTATACAATTGCAGCATCACTAATCGACGATGCACGCAATAGCACTGAATTTATAAGCAGTCGCGTACTCCTAAGCCAACAAAGTTCTTTGTTTCTGGCCGGCCAGGAATCACTTGCAGATTGCAAAGGAGAAAACTGCGAACCAAATTTAATATTGTCCTTCAAATCAGGAATGAAGTAAGTATTTTTCAAGTAACACTTCATTTGTTGTTTTTAGTTGAGGGTAAACTTAGAACTGTGCATGCAGCCTATTTTAATATTTAAATACAGGTAATTTTTCAACATGATAGGTCAACCTTCGAGCCATCTGCCCTCTGCGGTTGATCCACTATTTACGGGACACCCTGTATACTGGGTAATAATGATAAAATTTATATTTTATAGAAATTTTTATACCGTGGGTTCGACATCGAATGGATCATTTTCGTTTAGCATCAGTAACGAAGGAGCCACGGCGTACACTCCATGTCTACGAGTGCACATAAAGGGGGCGCCACTGTTGCGCTTACCACAAGGATGCATTACTGAAAATAGAAAAGATCTTATATGTACTCCCATTTATCTACTGAAAAAGGGCGTCGACTGGGTAAGACAATTGATCACACACACACGCACACACACGCACGCGCGCGCGCGTTCTGTTCTTAGACAGGTGACGTTAAAAAAACAAATACGGTTACTCTGAAATGCCAGTTTGAAGTATTAAAAAAATTAAAATTAATCGAATAATGTAATATGGATATTAAATTAAAGCAATCAATCAATCTTCATAAGGTTTTCAAAAACGTACCTACATTGTATATATCATGACATTGAAGTATAATATATAGAACAGACATCTCGAACAAAATGTGTATCCCGCCCGGGAGGTTCGATTTTCAAAATTGAACCCCCGTTCTCCTTTCAAAATCGAACGAATCCATTGAAGATTGAAGCCACGTGGCGCCAGTGCATTGGGACATACTGGTGTTCGCGGTGTCGGTTCTATACGCTAGTAATAATACTTTAATGTATTATGATAGCTTTTTAAATAGCAGGCGAGTATTTTTTTCAGTTTTAAAATACTAGGTTATTGATCTAAGTTGTGAAGCAACTCGTTCGCAGTGCGAATTAAGTAGTTGTATTTATATGACGACTAATGAATAGGTAGTTCCTGTTTTCAGGGGTTCCTAAATTATAAAAATAAATATTATAAAAATCTAAATAAAAAGTAAATAAAATAATATCCCTAACCGAGGGGTATGTGACTCATACTCGTAATAGGTAAGATTATTATTATTATTATAAGTATGATTATTTATATTTTACAGGTAACAGGAGACATTACATTGGACACCCGTGGTTTGACCAGCAAAGATGAGGAGATTACAGTCTCCTCCGCCCTATACAGTCGCTGCAACAACCTTACTAGTTTAGTAGACTCACAAGATCAAACATATAAACTTATAAGTGCCATTGAAGGAATAGAAATAGAGAGGTAAGATGAAGAATGAACGAAGTAATCACTAAGCATTTAAACACTATGGAAGTAAGCTGATTGATGTTATAGGACAGAAGACATAATATTACTTATAGGAAATACATATAATATTAATTAATAATAAATCGTTATTTGTGAATGACTGACAAACCAGGCATACAAGCATACCACTAGGTATAAAGAAACGAATCTAAAATGGCGAAAATTATCATTCCCCCTCACTCGCACGCTAAAGACAGGAATAACGTGCGAGTGAGGGGGAATAATAATTTCCGCCATTTTAGATTCGTTTCATTAATGACGCGGCTTTATATCACCAGTGTGTTCATAGTGTAATAGACCAAGAAATAATTTTTGAAAGTTAATCCCCTAAAGAGTAAAATGGGGGGGGGGGGGGGGGTAAAAAAATATCCAATTTATTTCATACTTGGAATTTCAAACCGCATAACAGTTTTTTGAAAATTTTATATTTATACTCATAAATAATTATGATAAAGATGCAACTCATACTTAGGGTTGACATTAGGTTCAGACAGAAGAACTCCTCATCGGTGAACTATATTTTTTATTTTTAGTGCACTATAAAAACGTTTGTATTGTACTAATCCTAGAAACAATAACGTGTTTTTCCACTCAGGAAGTCAGAACCGGATGATGTCGTCGACATATTTTCAGAATCGTCGCGAATTCGACATGTTTACACAGTAAGTTCCTTAAAACATTATTTGTAATCATATAATTTCTGTTAATAATATTAACCTACGTCTATATAAACTGAAGGATATTTTTTTTTATATTTCTCTCTTTTCCACCAGATAACAAACCCGGGTCCAACTACATGGGAAGGTGTAAACATTGATTTTGTTTTGGAAAACAAAAAAAATGTGATAACGTATGAAAATATTATTGTTGAGGTAAATAGATTTTTTATTATGTTTGTATGTTTATATTCACATTTATTTTATACTTATTATTGTATAAACTTATATAGGATAAGACTTTTAGGATATACTGGATAGGCCAGAAGAGTATAATATCTACCATTAATATATATATATAGCACAGGGCTCTGTGGAGGTACTCATTCGTATGTTCAGATCATCTGAGTTCAGTACTATGAACATAGATCTCTCTCTGTGGGCGTACTTATGTGTCAGGATTACCAGGATACTAAATAAAACCCATAATTCGACAGGCACAAGGATACTATCCGTTTATTGCCTGATAACACCCGATTTTATCAATTCAACGTTATTTTGTTGTTTACTTTGATTCGCGATACTCTTAATCTGTCTGTCTTCTTGACAGTTCCCTTTTTCTTAATTTCAAAGATTATTACGAACTTATTTTAGACTGCACCGATACGGCCATACTGACAAGACACACGTCCTCGTCTGTGAATCGTACTAAACGTTACATAAACAAGGATCTCCGAGAGCAATTACGAATTTGGAATAATTATCCTGAGCCACGTACCATAGTCGTTAACTTCAATTATCAAAAGCAATAACAAACGTTTTCAATGATCTCGAGTAAGTCCTTCAATCTCCACGGCTTTTAAAGCCAACCAGCAATCTCCGTTGCTACCATACACATATCATACCAGAGCAAAACATGCATCGCACTTCGATCGTAATTGCCACTGGCGCTACAAAGTTACTGACTCGAGTCTTCTTTATCTTATCTTATTCACCAGCAAAATCATTATTAATATCAACATCGACTGGTACATGACCTACAGGCATTCTCAAAACTTTCCTTTACTTTACTGCCAAAGGTTACAACAAAGCTCTTTGTTGCCCGAAATCCCGCAAAAATAGCATCAGTTCATTTTTTAGCATTACCACTGCTTCGCAATGTGTTCTCGTTATGGAGAAGAAGCAGCGCAAGAAACTCCATAACAACACTTTTTTTGTTACGGAACTACCAAATTATTATTTGCACGATTTTAAAGTCTTTACGTCTCGCGTCGATCGTTTGGTACGTCGCGGCGTCATCACCGAATCTAAGAATCTCGTCCGTTCCTCTCACTGTTGCGGCCATCGCTGACGACTCACACGTCCTCGTGTGATCATTCTGTAAAGACAAAATCAGCACAGTATTTCGTTCGGCTATTCTGACTTCATGAAGTGAGGGAAGTGTATGTGTGTGTATGTTTTGTGTGTGCTCGTAATCCCCGATAAAATTTCACGACTCCCATATCAACTATATTCAATAAACTCAATCATTCCTCAATAAATTAACGGAAGGGCGTTTAACCCTCTCGTTTCCGTATATACTGCTCAACTTTCGTTTTAAAGATAAACCACAATTAACGTAACATCAAATTATAACATCAAAATCACCTTCAAGATATTTTAAACCGCTCTTATTAACCAGACTTAAGATACTTTTTGTTATTGTCTAACCAGTATTTACACAGTTTAAGCAATATCCAACCTGGATTTGTACACTTAATGGCGCAGTTCAACATACAGAAAAATGGCTGAAGGTTGATCATCATCATCATATTTTTTTCAAATCAACAAATTAATCACTTTGCTTGGTACACTTATATCACTGATCTCTCTTAAATCCACATACGCCTCACTCGAGCGTGCTCACACGGGACACGCCTTTTTTTTGCGTTCCCAACCCAGTGTCACTAAGCATTGTGTTGGCCCAACTGCCTCAACACCATCATGCGAAATACTGCATTGATCTCTACTTTAACAGTTTGACCTTCAGACAATTTAAACAGTCACGGCTGTTACAGATAAAGAGCCCTTATTAAGCCAAGCTTAATACGAAGTCAACTAAGCATACTGGTTAAACAATTTATCTCGTAACATAACAAGTTAGAACCCTACATTTGACTGATTAGTCCGCAGCGTGGTTTATTAATTCATCGTTAAATTTCAATTCAATCAACAAATAATCATCAGCACCACATCAATTAATCAATTTACTTTTGCATTAATAAAAAGAAAGATATAAAGCTTGACGTCGTATCAACAACACATCTCGTCATCATACCAACAAATCCAGTTTCAACATTTTGCCTTTTTAGAATTTAAGAAACGGCACCGATCATTAGCGAGAAAGTAAGAAACACAATGATTTGAAATGGATTTTTGAATTTAGGATCCAACCTAATTTTACTGCTTTCATTATATCTTATCACATTTATTCTAACGCTAATTTGATCATATCCGAATTTTATTTGTAGTACGAATCAAACATAACATTCAAATTCAACTCTTTTAAAGTGAGTAAGTCTGTAAGAGAGTGGTCTGTAGTCAACACGAAAGGAGAATGACATTTCATTTATTTTTCATCATATTTGTCGTCAGTTGTCACTTCGACAGATTTTAATACTTACGTCAAAACATGTGACATATCAAATCATAGGGATGGCAATTTTATAATAACCCAACCCAATCCCTATCAAAATATTGTCACAAAGTTATGTAGGCAAAACATGAAATGAAATAATGTTACTATTTAAATATGCAGTTACTGTTGCTCATCAATTGAAGATATTAAGTTATCATTCAGTCTACTTTGCAACAATCTGCAACCTACGCGATCATTGAAGTTCGCAGTACGTACGTAAAAGCGCTAAAGAGTTTCAACTACGTAGGAAACGCCAATGTTATATTCAAGGATTTTACATGCCCATCTTAACACGTATGAAAAACAGAATGTAGTAATATAATGTAATGATAAGATTCATATGCTAGAGTGACCACTTGGTTATATTACTTGACTCAGCGGCACGGGTAGGTTAGTCGTTCTGATGCACTATATTATTTTACGTATAGTAAACCAGGAGATTACTTCATTTAGTACAATATACAATTGCATCTTTACCAACCCTAGCATAATTATCCTAAGTTCTTGAGTATGTATTGGGTTCTCTAAAGGTAAATGAAATGTTAACGATTGAAAGCTTTATGCCTATTAAGCCATGTAATTAGCGCGGAACACAGCGCTCACAACAGCAGCGCCGGTAGGTGCATCAACAACCCGTTGCAATTTGGAAGAAACCAGCCCTGCTCCACACTCGCAGCAAATAGATACACAGATTCAAATCTCGCCGTTTTTCTTTAGCTGAAAAATTTAAGATAGGTTACTTTCAGTTGCATGATATCAAACATCATATTCACTGTGGCTACTCATCTTGCACTCCTTTTGTGAAAAATCTGAAACCAAATTCTCATTTCCATTTATTTCTCGGATTTTTAAATAAAGCCCAACTTTAGTATCACACTCCATGATCTCATCATCTCCTTTATGTTTGATTGATTTTGTATCGTATCCCGTAAAATTTTCCTTCAAGATTATTTCAAAAGTCATTCAAACTTCATTTATTTTCTGAAATTTACTTCTCAAATTCTCATGAAAATTATCTCGCCATCTGGGTTTCTGGGCCACTTCTGATATAGCACAGGGCTCTGTGGAGGTACTCATTCGTATGTTCAGATCATCTGAGTTCAGTACTATGAACATAGATCTCTCTCTGTGGGCGTACTTATGTGTCAGGATTACCAGGATACTAAATAAAACCCATAATTCGACAGGCACAAGGATACTATCCGTTTATTGCCTGATAACACCCGATTTTATCAATTCAACGTTATTCGGCTGTCCCATTTCAAAAACTAGTAAGTCAACAAAAACAATAAATTTGTTTTTTTAGCTAAAAAATATTTTCTACTATAGTCCTCACGAACTAAGAATGCATATTTGTCGTTTGTCATCGCAGTGACACTAGAGATGTACAAAAAAAATCGATTCACGAAAGAACCAATTTTTGCAACAAATCGATTCAAAATTGTAAGACTTTCTAATCGATTCAATAATTAAATTGTAAATTCTAAAAACCGAAACATTTAGATATCCAAAAGTAACTGGAATGATATTGCCTCCATTGAGCTACTTAGGTTACTTTACCATACCTATACGCTCAATAATTATGTATTTACGACTATAATAAAATATTTTTTTCCTAAAAAACTCACTGTTAATTCGTCCGCGCCGCATCCAGCGTATGAAATTTGGGTTTCGGTTGAATAATGAATATTCTAACCGTATTTTAATCAGTTCAAATGGCTGCGGTTAGAGATTATCGTAATAAACACTTTTGGTCATGTTCTTATAGAAGAGAAGAAATTAAATTGTTTAATTGTTAAACACAAAGAAAGAAATAAAATAAATTCATTTTTATTTTAAGTTTCGATTATAGTAATGTATCGATTATTATGGTTTTATAAGTGGCTTCATGCCGTCACATCACTTAACGTCAGTGTAGATTTTGTCATCTTCATATAACATTGATTCGACGCCTTATTTTTTTATTCAATTTTGCATAAATTATGATGTGATGGGATTTTTACTAGATTATAACGTTTAATATGATTTATAAATAACGTCAATACGAATACGATACAATACGAATAGGGATTTTTAACAAATTTTGGCAAAATCCTTTGTTCGTAAGAAACCAACTATTCATGTCAATTAAATAATTATTCCATTTTGCTCAAAGACGTACGTACAAGGTTGGTTCATATTAATAAATGGCAGCTATCATTAATGCGTTCTTAGATAATTTTGAGTATAAGTCTCTACATTATGCAAAAAACACCTACATCAAAATGCACTTAAATCAAAAGTTATGCTGGTACCCTAGACCTAGTAAGTGCATCAAAAGCACAGTCTGAACCACTTCCAAACCTAGTAAGTCACACGACCATTTCAAAACTTTAGTATGTGTAAGCACTTACTGGATTTTTGAAATGGTCAAAGATATATACTAGGTTTTGAAGTTGACAAATGTATAAATACAATATTTCTTGGTTTTTGTAAGGCATTAAAATAGCGAGTTACTAAGTTTTTGTTCGTTGTTTTTCCCCACGTGCATTTTGGGGTTTCGTCGCCCCCCACGCCCATCCTGCTCATGACACAAAGCAGATTTTAAATAGACCAGTGCCGATACCTTTAAAAACGGTAAAAA
The DNA here is from genome assembly GCA_963932265.1 of Thymelicus lineola. Lineage (NCBI taxonomy): Eukaryota > Metazoa > Arthropoda > Insecta > Lepidoptera > Hesperiidae > Thymelicus > Thymelicus lineola. The sequence continues at coordinate 3,895,419 of OZ010686.1, forward strand.
GTGAAAAAAAAGAAAATGTGTGCAATTCACACGTGGTAGAAGTGAAACTTTCCAAAATTTTGGTTTCAAGATAATGAGATGAAAAAGCAATAAATCTAATCTTAAAGCAATAAATCGAAGCGCCATCTATGAATACAACTTAGCACTTTTTTAAAATCTATCTAGCAATAAAACGAACGCGCCATCTATGAATACAACTTAGCATTTTTACTGTCTGTATAATCGGTCGGTCGATCGACAGAATGAAAGAATGAAATTCTTATTTTTTGTTGATAAATTCTTTGAAAATATTTAAAAGAGCATTTGAAAGTATTTAAAAACAGTATAAAAATAAAACTAAAAAAAAACTAAAAAAAAAGAAATACTGAGAGACGCGAACCTGCGCATCAGGTATTGTGTATCTACGTCCTGAGAAGTTAAATTCAAAGACGAAATTAGCGGTTATATTATCTTACCTGTCGTTGCATCCGGTTTCAAATCACTAACGATTCTAAAGAAGTTTCACTTCAAAAATAGAAGGATGAAACCCATTGCAAAAGGAAGAGAATGTAACAAAAATGAAAGGAAAAATAATTTACGGGCGATCTGAGGTCGGGAAGTGGGGGTATATATTTTTTTATATACCATCAGAAATTAGAGATTTCAACGAATAAAAAGTCCACCGAATTTTTTAAAACAGCAGATATTTTGACGGGTGAATTTTCGATTGAAAATTAGGGTGCTTTTTCGATATTAAGTCAAAATAAGGTGAAAAAATAAATATTTAAAATCAAAAAAAAAAATAGTATGTTTGGGACATACAAAGGTAAGTTTTCACCAAATTTTGTGAGAAAAGAAATATTTTTGTGAACGATAAAAATAAAAAACCAAAAAGATTATTTGAATTTTTCACATAAATTTTGAGGTTATGTAGAAAAGTGTATACACAAAAGTTTTGGATCTTTTTATTATCTCTAACTTTGACATTTAACTTTTTTCAATAGGATTTGTACTTTTGCTGGAAATTGAGATAAACCGTTTTTTACCCTTAAACCCCCCCTTCCCCCACCTCAGATCGCCCGTAAATTATTTTACCTTACATTTTTGTTATATTCTCCTCCTTTTGCAATAGGTTTCATCCTTCTATTATTTTTTTTTTGTTTCAAAAATTATCGGCACTGGTCTAAATTTTCAAAATAAGTTTAGCTTATAAAACTTGTACTTTAAATCTTAACAAGTAATTTATTATATCAAGTTAAGATTTCCGGACTACTTCTTCTTCTAAACAACAATTTCTCAACAGATATTGTATAGTTTAGAAAGGCTACCTTAAAACATGTTTTTTTGCTCTCCTGTAAAATTTGGTCAAATATACTTGCTATGTTTTGAAATGGGACAGCCGTATTTTGTTGTTTACTTTGATTCGCGATACTCTCAATCTGTCTGTCTTCTTGACAGTTCCCTTTTTCTTAATTTCAAAGATTATTACGAACTTATTTTAGACTGCACCGATATATACTAATATTATAAAGAGGAAAGATTTGATTGTTTGTTTGCATTGAATAGGCTCCGAAACTACCGAACCGATTTGAAAAATTGTTTCACTGTTGGGAAGCTACACTATCCCTGGGTGACATAGGCTATATTTTTTTTTACTATTTTTTCCGAAGCGAAGCGAGGGCGATTTCCTAGTGTATAATATAATTATGATGCATTTTACAGGTAGAAGACGAAAGTAAAGTGACGTGTGAGATATCGGAAACTACTACTGAGAAAGAATTAAGCGCCCATTGCAATTATATTGATTTACAAAAGGGCAAGAAAGTGAAGGTTATTGTACCATTTGTCGTCAAACCTATTGAAAGTATGTATTAAAAATTTAATGTAACTTTAAATAAATTCTTACTAGCAATTAATTAGTCATAAAAAATTGTTTTTTGCGAGGGCTGTGAATCTTCTTCAATAATTGACTTACGGTCAAACTGATTGACACAAGTTTAAAATTTTAGTATGACTTTTTAGATTCGATTCATAGAAAAATGAATATGTACCTACTTATTAGCAAGAAAATAATTATGGTATGAAATTAACTCGTGATTCTTGTGTGTCGTATCGCGTGTTGATCGCGGACTTTTGGCATGCGAATTACTATGGCAATGTATGGAACGCCACAAAACTGCCACGCCACGCTAACTTGCGGTGCGGCGCGATGTTTCTAAAATAAGGTTGAGATCTGTATAGCGTACTTAGACTTTGAATTAGTTCAGACAACAGTCAAATGTACTAGATGACCGATACTTTGTAAATAAGAAAAAAATAAAAAGTCATATACCTACCTAATGGTCGTAGCGCACATCAACTCGGAAAGGGATCGGCACCGGATCGCCTCGCCGTCAACCTAACGTAAGCTCGGCTACGGCTAGGCGACGCCGCGCTTACGGCTAGGCGACGCCGCGCTTACGGCTCGCCGGCCGCTGGTTGACGGAATGAATGACAGCAGTTCGCCGACGCAGCGGTAGCCGCGGCGCAGGGCGTGCACGAGGAAACGGAAAGTCGACGGATAGCGTACGGTGAGACGTAAGCGCGGGTACGGCAAGTCGTCCACGCACCGTACCGCGGTTCGTGAGCTGGTCTCGAGGCGAGGCGGTTACGTTACGAATCCGATAAGTGTGCTTTACAGTAGGGAGTTTCATACAAAGAATACTGACATGCAAGAGTTGATACGTTTACGTTCCGTTTACGAGTTGATATGTGTGCTATGACCATAAAGCGGTTAACGTTAAGGTTGCTTTAGTACCATTACTTTTGTTAGGATATTTGTTAATAAGTAAAAATAAAAAAGTCAATAAAACGGCTAAGATTTTCAAGTGTTTAGATCACAGAACATCTGTGGTTTAGATTGATTTAGGACCATAGTTTTTGTGCGAATAATTTTAGTCCGACCAAAGCATGAGTAGGGTTTATTTATAATAAGGGTTTATGTTTAAGAAGCACGATTTAAGTACAACTAAATTACTTATTTTTGGTTGTTTCATTTTAGGTAATAATGCCGTCGAAACACAAAATGTATCAACGTCTCTGATTTTACATTTAAAAAAAGATACAAAGATGTCAAGGTATGTTTTAATGTATTTATAATTTTATACTAAATTTTGGGAATGCTGAGATTGAAAAATACACGCGTCACCCAATGGTAAGTGACCACTGTGGACCTCTAAGGGAGTCGCTTATACGTTACTGACCAAGAAGGAAGCGATGGATCTGTTTTTCGACGAGTGTCGATAATTTAAATAAATCTACCTTTAGATCAACTGTTACTTTTCAGTGCGTACACTCAGCTGGTATTCAAGAAGGCAATAGTTCCTCTATGGATAATATTGACGGCCAGCTTGCTGGGTCTGTTTATGCTGATACTGCTGGGATATGCACTGTTTTCGGTAAGGTCCTTTCTTTTGTTCAAAATAAACACATGTCTTGTATACCTTCCTATTTAAATGTCTGCCTACCCAAAAGTAAATGTTCCTATTTATTTTTTTCGGTTAACTTACAATTTACCTTAGGTATCTTACAATATTGCAGCTAGGGTTCCTGAAGAGGAAGCAGAAGGGAAAACTGGTGAAATTAAAGAAAAGCGTTTATAGACAAAGTGTGGTAAGTAATTTATAGTGTTTAGTGAATCAAGCAAAGGTGGTAGCCAGATAGGCTTCATGGATACTAACAATGGAAGATAACACTGGCCAAAAAAAATACGTTATTTTGATAACTTTTCAATAAGAATTTTTTTGTGATTTTTTTATTTATTGTTTGTTTATTTGTTTCACAGCATCGCATGTCAATGCGCAACAGTAACCGGGCTGGTAAAGATGATAATATGGAAGAATCACTAATGGACAAATGTATTAACCCTACTCAAGAAGAAGAACAATCCAATGAAAATGAAATATTTTAGTTAGTAGCAGTGGAGCCAACCGGATACTGTGCCTTACTTTATTTAAAAATGTTTGTAATGAGTATGTATAGAGAAATATCGTTTTTCACAGGTTTCGATAACTATATCGTAAAAGATATAATTAAGTTAGGTACTGCGTTTTTCCTAAGTGTACTGTATCATAAGATACTTGAGTACGCTAACATAAACGTAATTTAAATTTGCTTAGTTATTTCGAAAATATACTAAATGTTATTGTTGCAACCTGTAAATATTTATTTCTATTTATTTCATAAAAAATCCTAAGTAGTGCATTATTTTAAACGTTACAAAAAAAAATATAACGCAGCCCCACGTTAATTTTTAAAGTAGACGATCTCTACACATATTATGAAAAGAAACACTATGTTATTAATTACAATTTTATTCAATAGCTAAATTAAATACTGTCACTATTTACATTAAGAATCGGTGTAGAACTGTAGATACCGTACTGCGATCGTATAGGTCTGATCATGATATGCCGGTGTTTCAGCGCCTGTTCCTATACATAACATTGTAATATATGAATATTATTTATACTTTTATTATTTATAGTTATACCCACGGAACAGACACGTGGTTATACCTACAATTTTTTTTAAATTATTGACATTACATGTATATTAAATTCCAAAATAAAAATACAGTTAACATTGAAGTATAATGTCATAGAACAGACATCTCGAACAAAATGTGTGTCCCGCCCGGGAGGTTCCATTTTCAAAATTGAGCCCCCGTTCTCCTTTCAAAATCGATTGAATATTGAATCCATTGAAGATTGAAGCCAAGTGGCGCCAATGCATTGGAACACACATGGTGTTCGCGGTGTCGGTTCTATACGCTAGTAATAATACTTCAATGACAGTTAATCATTTATTCATTATTAAAGTTACATCTCATCACAGTTAATCTTTATCACCTAATAAATAACTATGGTATGCTCACTCATTCTTTGTTTACATTAATTTCCTTTTCACATATAAAGGCAACATAGTGGTAACAGGCGATATCGTTGTACTTCCCATCGCTTCTGGTGATAGAGCCGCAGATCTCGTCCCCCGCCCAGTTGTTGGGCTCCCCCGGGCACCACTCCGCGTACCCAGCTTCTTCCAAAGTTTTCCCTGGATATAAACATCAAAATTTTTCATGGTAGATACTTTGCAGAGTGTATTTTGTTCATGATGGTCAAAGTGTTTATGATACTTTTCACTGTTTTTACACGACTGCCAGGAAGGATTGTTTTTCCTTTATTACCTCATATCTTCCAAAAAGCTGAACGGATTTATATGTATAACTAAAATATCGTTAGATTCGTTTTGATAACCCAAATGTTCTTAGATAAGTGAAATTTAAAAAAATGTGGTGGCTGTGAGGTACCATTGTTTGAAGTATCAAAAAATAAAAATAAATCGAATAATGCAATACGGGTAGGTATCAAATTATAGAACAGAATAAGGATTTCAAAAAGGTATATCATAATAGTTTTTTTGAATAGCAGGCGGGTTTTTTTTTTAATTTATACTATAATACTTCATAGTTTTATTTCATGCATATAGCCGAAGCTGATCGTCCATCTCATGGTCACTTACCATGAACATAAGCAAAACTAAACATGTGTATTTTTCAATACATATCCTGAATAAATGGACAAACTATATTTTTAGGCATGAACCTTTCCTCTCGAATTTCCTTTACCGAATAATACGATAATTAGCTTATAAAACGCGCACGTACGCGCGTGATATTTTAAACAAGTAAAATACTCGTATATTACCATTAATAGTCTTGAACACAAGCGGAGAGCCATCTTTTGTTTTCTCAGCCCTAATTCCTGCGTAGAACCAGGGCAGACCCGAAGCTGGCACAGATTTCGTAAGATTGTGTACTACTTGTCGTTCCAGATCAGAGTTTAATACCTGGAACATGTATTTCCTTTACAAGTTACATCATTAAACTTCTATTCCTTTTTAGGGTTCCGTGGCCAAATGGCAAAAAACGGGACCCTTATAGATTCGTCATGTCTGTCTGTCTGTCTGTCTGTCCGTCCGTATGTCACAGCCACTTTTTTCTAAATGCTGTGTGACTGAAAAAATACATAGGTAGGTACAAACATGCTTAAATCTCAAGTTCACTTGTCATTATATACATATGTCACCGTAAAATTGTAAATACCGTTAGACTATAATCAATCTCGAGAGATTGTAAACTGCATACCTACTGCTTAAAATTTAATGCATTATTTTTCGGTAGATTCTGTAGAAGTGGAGTGAATTGGTGACAGAACTTACTTAGTCAACCCCGACCCCACGTGGTACTAGTCTGCCCTACCTCTAGAGTGAATGTAAACCCCGGAGGCAGGTGGGAAAAAAATGAGTTTAGTTCGACTCAGTGGGATGGATAGAAAGGGTTTTTAATCTTAACAATAACGTACCAGAAGATGCGCTCCCTCCGTTTGGCACTCAGCAAACGCCTGATTCCATGAAACTGTAGAATTCGATATCTTGTAACAACTGCCAACATTTTCGACGTACTGATATCCTTGAAAAATATAAATCACTTAAAACTTAGTCACACTATTTCTTAAGACTAGGCGTGTAGATACACCTTAACTCATGTTATTAATCATTATAAATAAATAAAAATAATAAATAACGCCTAACACTAGGATTTTCTATGTCGTGAGTGCCATAGACAACACAAGGACACACATTCAGGCCAAGAAGAGAAATTCAAACTCATCATTCGGGTATCGAATCCAGGACCCTTCGCACGGTGGTCCGACGTGGTCAGCATTTAGCTGGCCATACATGATCAAGTTTACTTGTCAAGTTTGCAGCGGACTTGATGCGTTATCCAGTTTGCATGAGATAGTTATATAACCAGATAGCCATACACCGTCAAGTTTACTGTATGCCGCAACCTATAAGTGTTAGGTAACAACAGAAGTAAATATAATTGATGTTTTGGGTACCTACCAGGGAAGGAGACATTGCAGCGTGCATTGTGGACCAAATCCTTCGCTTCCACCTTACATATGAACGGAAGGATGTTGTAGCAGCCTATCTTGCGAACCTCGCCGCTCCGCGTTATAGCCTCGCACGTGCGTTGGTGATGGTAGTGATCATACACAACGTAATCAACTGAAATCAATTGGCAAACTTTAATAAGTACCTTTTCTATACTAATATTATAAAGAGGAAAAATTTGATTGTTTGTTTGCATTAAATAGGCTCCGAAACGACTGAACCGATTTGAAAAATTATTTCGCTGTTGGGAAGCTACACTATCCCCGGGTGACATAGGCTATATTTTTTTTACTATTTTCCCCGAAACAAAGCGAGGGCGATTTCCTAGTATTTGATATATTATGATTATTATTATCATAAAAAGAGATTAGTCAGATCTAAAGTAGCGATCCAGACCAAGACCAAAAATCTAAACGCTGGTATAACGAGCAGCAGCAATTCCACAATTTCCACTCTAGTTATAAAACTTATAAAATTAATGATTAAATCAGAAATATCAAATAGTGGGATAGACCCGAATAAGCAGAGGCACTAGGGATTAAATTTTAGGTGATGTAATTCTGAGCGCATCTGTCTTCAGTATTTCAAAGTTGAACTTTGAAAGTTCATAATTTTTGTACTCGCTATGAAATACGCTATGAAGCACGTTCATGAAATTTGCCTAAAAGCACGCTTACATATTGGCAACTATATCAACTATATGTCTGTGGGAACTATTGTGTCCGACACAGCATGTCCTAACTAATGAGGAAAACTTGAATGTTTTACAGTTTTTCCTCCACCATAAATGTTAAGCCAACAAAGATCGCCATGTCTGGTGCAGCTAGGATAAGTAACTGTTAATTTTACATTATTGGTCTTGAAGGGCACCACCCTCTTATTTAAGTTGCCCCCTAACGACTCATCGTGTTTCTACAGCAGGCATGTGAGCCAATTCTTTCCTTTCTGTTTATAGGTCTTGTTATTCTCTTTATTGGTCGATGAAACAACGATGATGCCTATACTATAGTGTCACTGATCACTGACCGAAGGTGACTTAGGTACTATCAGTCTGCTATTTAGCGTGCTAGTTACATAAAAACGTTACGTTCTATTTCCTCGTCTTCTCCCGACTCGTGTTCCAGTCCATCGTCGCCGGCCCAGACATACTCTCCTATATCAGGGAATCGCTTCAGCATGCCATGCGCCTGAACCACGTCCCTAGGCATTGCCACCATCAGCTTAGCATTTTCCGCCTCACACGCGTCTCTAGCGATGACGTACCTCGCGCTGTCCGAGTGCAACTTGTAGAAGGCGTCCGTTTTACGGTTGTACTCGTAATCCGATCGGTACACTTTTACGGAATGAGCCACAGCAACTGAAAAAACTATAACTAACCTAAGATCCGAACTAGAAGCGACTTGCACCCATCTGTTTCATGGATGAAAAGTATTTTATATCTATTGTAATGTGCTCATAAAATATATCGCGAGTAGCTGGCTAAAAATGTGATATAAAACACTTTTCATTCATTAAATAGGTAAGTGACTTCAAGTTCGGAACTTATACCACTAGTTCACGTTGCTAAACACATTTTATTTAAGAATGTCCTTATCGAATAAACTGTCTAACTATTTTTCTCCCTGGGAAATGTATAATATTTCATGATCCATTTTAAAAAGAAATTTTGATCACTCATTTTAATATAGTTACTTACATAATCCACTTTTTACTGCCAAAGTTGTTATTTAACAGGATTTATGTACCTATGTATATTTGAATTGAAGTTTTAAGTCAAATACAACTGCTTCTATTATGTACATAAGTCTTAAGAATGAAGCACGTTAATAAAAATTGTAATAGAAACGAAATAAAATGGGCACAGGTGCGTGAAAACTACTTATGACGAGATTGATTATACACTAAAAAACAAAGTCGAATTTGCACTTGATCCGAAAACAAATTACACAGGATAGTTTTTAGATACGTACCGAATACTGTAATAACAATAATATACCGTATCATTTTCACGCACAAGCGAATCGGTACAAGTTCCAGAAGTGACTAATGTGTTATTTTATAATTTGCCGATAACTAGGGGTCACTATAACTTGACATTACGATCGGAGAGTCCCAAACTCATGATTCAAGAGACTATCTTTAATTAAAAACAATACAAGGAAATTTATTCCAAAAATCCCTACCAACGGGGACTTGGTGCTACTAAGCTGTTCCACTTTTTTGTGAATAGCCGTGTGCATCTGGATTGAGGGCCCACTTTTTTTTCTTGTCGTAGCAAATTGAATTTTATAGAGAATTTAGTTAAAATTAATTAAAACTTAAACACTCATAAACTTAAACGTGAATTAAAGATGTTCTGGGCAAATGTTTTGGGCCTTCAGTTCAGATGCCTACAGAAAGTGGGATAGTATGAATCTCAGAAAGTCCTTTAAGTCAATAATTTTTATTTTAGAATTTAGTTAAGAATTTCTTAAAATGATTTATAGATAGCCAACAGACGAGCCACCATGGCTTTTTATCGTCGTCGCCAGTAAACATCAGTAATAGCAAAGGCAACACCGATACATTGCCGGCCAAGAAACTAGAGAAAAGAAAGAGTATCTGAGTGCTTTAAATGCATATTGTAAGTAGATATTACGCTCGCCATTAAAGAAACGAATCTAAAATGGCAACGAAATTCCATCTCACTTGCACGTTATTCCTGTCTTTAGTCACACTCAAAAAAATTAATCAGTCTGGATCTGCTTACTCTTGCACGACGCGCTCCGTTCTTTCTAAATTCATTGTTAAATTGTTATCTCTCCCATAAGATTTCAACTAGTATTCAATATAATATTGTATTTTAATTACGTACTGAAACCCAATTAAGTATTAGGTTTTATACGTTAAAAGAAAATACGGAACTCGCGGTGTACGATTTCGGTTAACACCTGGTGGGATTTTTAATATCTTGCTAATATTTATTTTCAAATAACAGAGGTCTATTAAAAATATCACCTATCTAGCAACTCTGTTTTGCTGACGGTCCTTCCTATCATAACAAGTAAGTACGAACCGCCATTTTTGATTCGTTTCTTTAATGGCGCGGGTTATATTTATTTACTCCCTGTTTTAGAGATTATACAATAAATTTTTTCCTGCTTCCTTACCAGAAACGTATCAGTAACATACACTGTACACATCATCAGCTGTGACCAATGACGTAGTGTTTATGTACTTTGTGACCAATGACATGAATATCAATCAGTTGGCGCTTTTATGGCGCGATTACACGAATCAGATATAGAAATAATAGTTCTAATAATTATTCCATTCAAAATGTCCGCATTCCCTGTCGGTTATTATCTGTTTACATTCTGAGAAAGAATAGTGAAACTTAATAGTCATAAGTATTTTTTTGAGTAAGTCAACTTATGAGTTATATTTGATGTTTAAACGAACTTACCTATACGTGAAGTTCAATCTCAATTATACGGATCTGTACGTGTACTACAAGTGGTGCTATGCTAATATCGAGAACGAAGCTCGAAGAATAATTGTCGGTTAAGCGACTACACTTATATCATACAGAAACAAGGTGAGCCAAAATAAAACAACAAGTAATAATTATGCAGTAGTTTATTGTTAGAGTGGGGCGGACCAGAGGTCACATATTGCGACTGCATAGATATCGCTACAAACGGTCAGCGTCGCCGTCTACAACGGAGCTGCAGTTTGGACCCCACGTCGAGTCAACCGACAACTTGTATACACCACGACAACCATGGTCTACACAAGATCCGATTAAAATACAACCAAAACAACACAAACGTGTAAATACAAACATAATACAACCGAACATCGACGTCCAAAAATCGAAACTGCAGTTCCGATATATTAAATTACAAGCCACGTATAGACAGCGCCGCTTTTTCTATATCATTTATACATTCCCAACAATTTATTCACGTAACACATCGTACGATATATCAAATCTAAATATACATGGGTAATCGGCGGAAACCAGATATCTTAAATACGGGTTGCGCTACTATCGTGAGGTCGATTGGTAGACATGACCTTTAAAAAGGACATCACATCTCGTAAATATAACTGCAGCTTGAAAGTTAAAATAAGTCTAAAATAAGTCAGGTTGCTTAATCGATTAGTATGTAGATATTTTCTTTAAAATTATTCCAAAGTTTTGTCAGCTTCAAAACAGCTAGGTAGATAAATCAGAGTGCTGTGTCAGACACATTCCGAAACCTCTAGCATAGCACAGCATAGTGCATTGAAATTAGCGCAATGTAAAAGACTAATCATTATTATATCATATCGTTTGATAACACGTAGGGCATGACATAACATGAGGCATGTCCAAATTTTAAGGACTTATAATTCCTTTTCGACCTACATATAAGACTTAAATAAGCATAGCTTTATGTACAGCTAGTGAGAAACTTTAATTAAGATTTAATGCTTTAAATGTTGATAACATTACTTAATGCATGTCCTTTTTAAAGATCAATGTTAGTAATGTTAATGACGCTACAAAATTATTACAATAGTTTTGGCAGTTCGCGACAATGGTAAAATGCAACTAACTTACGACAGAAACACGTATTTATCTATATTTACAATCCTACCGTTTCTGATGTATCGTATCAGGTCACCTGAACAAACTAAATCACAATACTAACTCCGACTTGCGACTAATTAACTAAAATCCCAAACTATACATAGGAAACGACGACAGGTGTCGCTGTTATAGACAAACAAACATTTCAACTACTAAGTCTTATATTGAACGTAGTGTCTTGGGCGTTAGATAACGACAATACAGCCATTTGATATCAATATCTAAGTATAGTACGCGCAAACGCTTTTGCCGTCTTCCGTTATTCTTTTATTGAAACTTGGCAGATTTTACTAATAGCTTGGTGTTGCCGTCCGTTAGAGATTACTCCCTGCGATATAAGTATGCTAACAACTGCATTAGCGTATAGACCGCAAAAGCGTTGGCGCGAACTAAAAAAAAACTTATAATAGGACTATCAGTGCACAAAATACCTACTATGTACAAAACAAACTAATCATTAATCTTACGCAAAGAAAATTACACGGATGTTTTCTCATACATATTTAGTTTTTTTTTTGTATTTTTTTCTATATAACTTGAATATTAGTTACAAAGTAAATCGGTTGGTTACAGAACACAAAATAAATTCAGAGGCTCCTTACACGTTAAAATACAAACTAAAGTCTTATTAAACTTTATTCGCTAATATTTACAAGGAAACTAAAGATAAGTCCTCTGTGGTGCCTCTGTGAAAATTCGAGTGTGCATAAAATTACAATGATTAAATATAGTATAAAATTAAACTATAGTTGAAGTAGACATGATTGCTTTTGTCCGGGTAAAGTGCTTAGGACCCTTAGGACATACGAGGTGCATAGAATCCTGCAGGCAAAGAACAGTCCTAAATTGGCTCGTAAATGCAAAATGTCTGCAATGTTGCAGGCTCGCGAACCCGACATTTTTGTAATTACCTAGACCTAAAACGCCTTACCCGAACAAAACACAAACAAAGATCAATAATACAACTGACGTCAAAACTTAAAAACTAAGAATCACCTGTGAACTAAATGAACATTCGTGTACTTAAAATTTAAACTATACGAGATCTCTGAAAGTCTGGAAACGCAATACGTACATTTGTTTAAATCGAGAAGCGTGTCCGAAATTACAAAACGCAACTTTACTTTCACCGTACGTGCGTACTGACGTCACGCGTATTTACATTCGCCTATTGTCGAGTTTTACTGCACATGCATCTCATCACTCATGATGTTGGCAATAGGCACACTAAGTTATTCTATGCTATTAAAAGCCTTACTTTTGACATAGACCAATGAAAGATTGAGAAGGAAGCATACGATTTTGAAAACGACAGAAGATACAGAACAGTCCATACAATGACAGAATAAGAGTCGACATGTCTTTAGTAAGAGATATGAGTAAAAAGGTAAAACTTCTTTTGGAATACTGTTCCGATTAAAATTATGCGACAAAAAGACGTTTTCAAAGTTTATACGTGCGATTGTGACATATATAAAGAAAATTTAATTCCGGTGCTAGCAAAATAGAAAAATATAGAGAATATTGCGATTCATCATAGCATTATGAAACTTTTATTAGTGGGCAATGACGCAATGTGCTTTAAAAAGGACAATAATATTATTCCCGCATTTCGGCATGAGAAACGCGCGTGACATTTTGTACCATCGAAGTATTCCATCTATACCGTTTCACGACTAACTTCAGATGTAATTACGTTCACCTATGGATTTAACTAACTTAGATAACCTTTACATTAACTATCGTACTGGGGCAATTGTGTTAACAAGTCTTATTCTCGATAAAAGACGAGGAATTAATATAAAACTAACGTGGGAATAATTAAATTATGTGTCAGCATAATAGTTATGTATATAATATATTGAGTTACTATTATATATAGTCGTTCAACGATACAAATTGGAGATCCTACAATTCTACAACGTTTTATCCCAAACCATACTAAAACCTAACATTAATACTACGCATTCGTTTATTTACATTTTGTTTTATTTTATTTTATATAGTTTTGAACTAGTTGTAAGGCTACGAAGTCTGTCGACACGCACACAAGTCTCACTATGCCAGTTATTATGTTAGCAGCGTGATTCAATTCATATTCTACTTCAAACGCATCAAAACATCAATTTTGTAACTTACAATACAATGGAAACTTTTTAATTGCCAATTAACACATTTTACATCCGGGAACTCGCTATATATTTTCGGATACAATATATACAAATAAACTTTTTATGGAACATTTTTTATTATTTAACCAGCCTTATAAGTTTATGTTTTAGATAATTGCAATTAAAATATTAATTATTTACTGTCTAAGTAAATAAAAAAACCAACTTCATACTCGTCGGATACAACTTGAATGTACTGAATTATGAACGTATCCGAAAACCTTATAAGAATCCCCCGTGGTCACGCACACTAACACGCATTCGTTTACTTAAATCGAACGTCTAATATATCTATAAATGCTCGAAACAATAATTACACAACACAACTATACTATACAATTTTCTCACTACGGCAATGATAGTACGCGTATTTATGTATAATCATCTTGTTCAATTATTACAAGAATATTATCCATCGTGTATAATGTAAAGTAGTATTTTTTTAATAATCCTAACATCTATCTAACCTAATCTATGTAAAAATGTTCAGTCGATGTTACATACAATGGTGTTTAGAAGTAAGCTTAGTAATATAATATTATTATACACTGTCATACCTACCTATAAGAAAACCGTGTACAGACGTCGGTTTGTCGAGATTCTAAGTTGGCATACAACTTTTGTCTACGCATTAAGTACAATACCGTATTCTATACGCGGTCTTCAATGGGCCGATTTGGGACGAAACGAAATACTATAATACAAAAAGAAATTATTATTATCATCATATTATATAACACTGCAATGTGCATTGCTGACAGACATACATAAAATATTATAATATATACAAATAAATCAATACTTTCGTAAATTAAACAATGGTCTTTTACATCTAATCGATGCTATACGAAGCAAACTTGTATTTAATTTATTCTCAAATAAAATCTTTTTTTATTGTTTTAAAGATTCTTTAGATGGTTATATAAAAACAAAATCAAAATCAGTTAGTATTTAACTCAACAATATTCCCTTCGTTGAACAACTCTCCCACTAGTATTGAAATTCCGTATTTATAGACACGCATCAAGTCTCCCTTACATAACACCTTCACTTCAATGGTGGTATTTCGTTGTATATCCTTGGTACCTCGCTTCGAGAGCGGTTAATTCGACTATAACAATCCGAATTCGACTATAACAACCCGATCTTGTGCAATCCACACCGATTCATATATTATTCCTATATTCACATCAAACCGAGCCTTCTATACTAACCTACTCACTTGCTATGATAAAATACGTTTTAGACCAAAAGAAAATTGATACGACAATAAGAACATTTGGTTGACACGTCACACCGCAAAAATACATCGGCCCATATAAACACAACACTAACATACAATTATTTGCTTACAATAATTAATTTGTAAAATAACATAAAATGTATATTTACATAGTGTTTATAAATAATGTATCACATAAAGATGTTCGTTTGACAATTCGAAAAGAAACTTTAAAAATTATCCGATCTTTACTCACATGACTTTACAAGATTTTTTCAAATACTAAACAAATATTTTAATATTATATAATTCTTTTTAATAAGAGAGTTGTAGTTTACAATAAAAAAGTAAATGTGATACATTGTTTCTAACCACATTTTTAGTTTTTATTTTTTTATCCATTGTTATTAATTTCTAACAAAAAGGTCACAGTAATAAAAATGTAATTTACACAATCATTTCAAATAACATTCTATCATTTATTACATTCTATGAACATTCATGGTTGTCAAGTTGTTAAGCAATACAATACAATACAATACAATACAATACAATTATACTATTTTATTATCTGAAGGCATCATTTCATTTATACGTTATAAATATCACACTAACGAGGTATGATAGGGTACAAATTGAACAAATATGAACATTATTACTTACATGCTAAAAGTGAGCTCAAGTAACTTAATAATGGTTGTTTAATAATAATTAACCAAACAATGACAGCTCACCATATTGTAATAATAATTAAACGTAATGAAATAAAATCCATTAAACATTGGGCTGACTGTTCACTATCTACGTTTAATGGTTTCAAGAACAAATGAGAATATAAACCCTGTATAAGCAATTTTATCATGAAAGAACTCCACATTAAAAATATTATCCCCCACTCCTGTACGCACAAAGACTAATTCACAAAAAATATTTTCTGTAGTACAGTGATCGTCGACTTGCTAAAATTAATCAATATATCATAAAATGAGCGTTTAAATATCATACAGCTGTCATTATAGAACATTTTTGTATGTTTTGAGTCATTATTTAATGTTTATTGTTAGCTAACTTATTTATATTCTAAAAAAGAGACATGAAAGTTGAAATTCTATAATATATAAAGATACAAGTTTAGTTAGCAGATATATTCTTTACGTCTGTTGATATAAGACTAACAAAACACCATATTATGATGTTATAATAATTATAACGAAAGTCACACAGATGGTTTAGATAGGTAGATAAATGCCACAAACAAAAAATATGATCGCATAATCGTTATCGATTGATTTTTCTTCGTGAACCACGAATATCTCGATCCAGATATCACTCGCAGACCTAACAGTCAGCCTCAACGTTCCATTATAAGCGATAGATGGCGACACGGATGCTGGGCTCTCAAGTAATCAGCTTGTAAGTTTCAAAAAATATCGCAACTGAATAGCCTGCAATTAATTTGCATTCAGATTTGCATTCAAATCGTTACAATGTTATGTTTTTATTTTAACTTGATTGATATTATAAGTATAGTGCGCTTCACATAAATTCGCTATTATGTTGGTAGCATAGAAGTAGGACTTAGCAAATTGACAAAGTTCAAATCTCGTAGTATACATTGATATCAGCTTTGACGAACGTGACAACTACGCTACGCTGTTATAATATTATCTCCCTATAATTGGTAATTATGGTTTTTGAAAATTATATCAATGCTACCAACATTGAATCGAAGTGCTGTCTTATGTGAAACGCATTAAATATGAACCATAGTTCAACATCCGCGCCGCGACCCACACTATAACATTAATTTATGGGCACAGATTACCCCCAATAGATACCGCATACAAGGCAACTGGCGCGCCAACACGTACTTGCATTTGCATGTTTACAACATTAATTTCGACCAATACTGATCCGTCAAGTTCAAGTATGAATTAGAAATAGCCAATCCCAGCGCATTTTGATGTCCCCCGCAAGCCGCTCCTTCCGCCAAATTTTGTGAGTTCAAACTCTAAGAAAATTTCACTTAAGTATGCGGTATCTATCGGGGGTAATCTGTGTTTATGGGTTATTCCCATTATCTCGTGTCGTTGTAATTGGCGCGTCGCCCGTAGCAACCGCGCACGCTCGCGCGTCATTCCCACTGATGCGGCGATGGCGGTAGCTCTGACGGGTGCGCGACTGTCGAGCTGCAAGTTGCCGCGTGTCGCGCGCGATTAGTCGCAGAGTCGCAAGTGCTACCCCACACCCACGCCACTTGCCACGCTTGACCGACTCAGGGATATATGATCAGTGATGCTAATTTAATTGATTTTAACTACAATACAGAATGCTTCAAATGATTGTTCATTTCATATTTTTATGTGAGCTAAGTTTGATTATTTTTGAATGGCAACTTACGTATAAATGATTTAGGCCCTCTGTGGACAACGAAATAATGTGTTACGATTCGTGTAATCCATCTAGGGCTAATTAAAATAACATGTAGTGATCTATTTGATTTTATGTGTTCAAATAATAATAATCTACGTCATGCCCCTGCACATTCATTGATAAATGATTATTTTTGTATACCCTTGTAATGACGCTAATGTTGCTGCATTCACAATTTGAATATTAAATTATAGCAAAATCAAAGCATTTCTTATACAATAAAATTATAATGAATAGTAATAAAATTTTTTAGCATATATCCCTCGAATCAATCAAACGTGCCAATTAGAATTGGAACATGCATCTGAACAATTCAATTTGGAAATTTCAACTTCAGAATCAACTTTCTATATGAATTAAAGGGAGAATTTCAACGGCAAAACTGCATCACAAATCAAATCTCTACATTTTAAACTACTTCATGATGGAAACAATAAAAAAATCACCACAACCAGTGCTCGGCATAGTGCTCACTGTATCTACGCATGCACTACATAGTCATAACAGATAATGATTATTGAAGTATTCCGAAAAAGCAACCTTATTACACAGGGCATAAGATGCAATCTCGGAAACGTGTCGCTCATAGTCTGCTATGACAAATGGCCCACAAATATCATTCATTCGAAACAAAACCGTCGCCCAAAACATTCTATGCTGTATCATATTGATTACTTTGAAATCGGAAAACAAACTATGATTGAGTAGATGACAGCAAATACTTTTTTTAACATATTTTTTAATACTACGGAAATCTTTAAATAAATCAATTTACAATTAGCAGTATATTTTTTAAACAATTAATATACATACGGAATGTGTAGTAAATTATAATTTCTAACACGAATATTCCAACATTATTCCTTCATAATGTTCGCAAACTTTTAAAGTATTTGCGTTTTCAAAACGGCAATAGATTTATTCCCGTTAAGGCAAGCTGTGTTGCTTCTCATAAGCTTAATCAACTAGCCGTCATACTGTCATATACCAATCGCATATAAAATGGTAGGGAACCAGGCATGCATTGCAACGTCTGCAACCGAACCGGAGGGGCGGAGCGAGCTATCCAACGATCAACCCTTTTGAAATTACGTCGTCGCACGACGAGCCAATACGGACCGCTTGGTAAAATACGTTCACTTATTTTTTTCTTAAAACCGGGTTGACAAAAAAAAATCTTTATGTAAAATGTAAATGCGGTATTTTTTATCTAAATATGACATCACATACATCTTTTCTAATAAAAAATAAAAAATCTCTTTTATTAGCTGACTCATTTTGATAGCTAAAGTACAAGAACAATCACTTTCTTTGTATGCAAATGCACATTTAAAACAAAGTGTACATTTAACTCTTGATATATTCTAAAACATTAACTTGATCATTCACTGATCAATTAAAGCAATTTAGACAACAGTCTTTTAAATTGCAACAATCAGTCGATTAAAAACTTTACTATACTAAATAAAACAAATCTACAATGTTGTACGGTTGTCAACCGTATTGGCTTGTCGAGCGTCGTCCGCGTAACACATATCTATCGGGACAACACAATATAGCGTGCGGTGAGCGCTTACTGGCAGGTGGGACCGCTATCTACGCAGCGCACAGAAATATCACCGGCGATAGCAGGAGTATTTTTGCCGCAGTCTTGAAAGGGGAACAAACTTTTGCTTTCGAGCTCGGTCTACGGCTGTCGCGAACACACAGAAAAAAGCAGAACGTTAACGTTGTTACAGCTAAACTCTCGTCTCGCTAGGTACGGAGAAGCGTGGAAGACACCACCATTTCAAGAGGGTTGATTTGTACGATAACAGCAGTTCTGCGAGTCAACGGGGAGACACGAAGCGCGCAAAACGAGAAAAAACCTCAGAGATAAAAAAATATTAAACCCATGCACGAGTCGGGTGACGTCACGACCCGAGTTAGTTGAACGCGCAAAGTAAACGCGAATGCACAAAAGTACTGTTACCTATACTGCAAAACAAAACTACTGAAGGTGTTGTGGGAAGGCCGGGAGGGGAGGGGATATCGACATAGGCTTACTTCTGCGACCACCTAATCTATTAAACTATAACACAGAACGCGTCATGGTTGCTTGACACGTGAATACATTGAGGTAATGCGAGGTAAGGCCGTGGTCCGTGGACACGGCGTGCACACTCTAACAGATCGCACCGTGCCACACCTAGTTGTGATGACCGTTTGGTTTTTAATCTGATCCAATCAATTTTAATTTAATCTTTATAAACATTGTAACGTGTAGACAACACGATAAATATTTATATTCATCTCTTAGAAAAAAAAGATCATAAGCGCTCATAGTAACTGTTCAAAAATCCAAAAGCCAAGGATAAATAAAACGTCGTATAATACTAATAATTAAAAAAAATCATACTAAAACGTGACACGACCACGTATCGAGTTCGAATCTCGTACGTGTCGTTTCTGCGTGTTGTCTATACGCTATGGGGGGGTGGCGTGGCCCTCATGGGTGCGGGTGGTCGCTATAGCGTGGTTAGGTTACGTATCGCAAAGAATTCACCTAGTGTCGGTTGGTTGCGGTTGGTTGCGGTTGGTTGTTGGTGGCGGCGCCTTACCTTGCGAAGCTCTTGAACGCCGCCGATTGTGGATTGATGCATAACGGCACCCGGGACGTTTGGAGCTGCTCGGCTATGAACTTGTGAATCTCCTCTGAAATTGAGATGGGAATAAGGTCAATACGTTGTCGAGACGAAGAAAAAGCATCTCCAAAGACATTGTAAAATCAGAAAATCGAGTTAATAAAAATAAATCAACAAAATAGGGTAGTTGAGTAAATTTGATTTGCACCCCCTCGCTTAAATCAGCCGCCAAACGACTTACCGTGTTCCGGCGAGGGCTTGGGAGCTAGTTCTTTCTTTCTTTTTCTCTTTTATCTTGGTAAATAACGCATCGGTAATGCCTCTAGTGTTACTGCTGTCCATGAGCGATGGTGGCCACTTACCATTATGTGGACCGTCAACTCGTTTGTTAACTTGTTACATAAGAAAGGCTGCAAAGTTACACTATTAACTATTCCCATTTAGCAATACCACCTTTACGGCTATACGGTCTACATCAATGGCGATGTCCTAAGAACTCCATAAACAATTATTTATTTATTATTTATTTACATGTTTATGTCACCTCTTAAAAAGAAGAAACAAAGGGCAAACCTAATGCCTAATGGCATTGTCCACCAGTCAACCCTGGGTGGATGTGGAAATAGCTGATGCCAGGTGTTAACATGAGATATAGATATATTATATGATTAATAAAATCTGCAGACTAAGTAATTACATAACAAGAATACATACAAATACACAGACATACATAAATACCTATAATAACATAAATATGTAATTACAATAATATTTATGTTTAGGGAATTATATAATAGATAACTCAGTAAAATCCATCCCCGTTGACAAAACAATTGCCGATCGTTAACCATAATCTCACGCACCTTTGACCTGATGTACAGAAGTGAGTTTCCTCTCCCATCCGTCGTGGAAAGCGTGAGGCGCCACCGGCTCTAAGTCAGGCGAATAGTGGCGGGCGGCGGGCGGCGCGCTGTAGCAACACTTACACATACACGAGTGGTATCGCAACCGACCCTCTTCTAGGTACGGGTGTGCCAACGCGTCGACCACTGAGATACGCTTCGCGGGATCGAACACCAACATCTGCGAATGCAAACGGTTACAATGGATCAATCAGGATGTAAGACAACAGAACAGGACATAAAGATTTAAAGTTCGACGTCAAAACTAAAGTTGCAATAACATCATCAATATTAGGTAACATGACAGCCAAGTAAACTTCGGACATGAATGTCGAGCAAACGGAAGGTTGCTTTCAGCCAATCAATTGTTCTGACACAAATGTCGTAACAAGCGGAGATTTGGCCGCCGCAAGAACTCATGTCACATGTAAAAAGACATCAAAACTACGACACAATAAAAATTAATCGAAAGCATATCAACAAATAACATACAACCGGCCAAGTGCGTGACCGACCACGCCGTATAGATACAGAAGCCTAAAACCAAAGGCATCATGCACACAACTAAAATAAGAATCTCCAACAATGAATAGTTTCAAATTACTGATCATCCGACGATTCTCGCGTTTCGATTGTTATCTCGGAGAAGCAAGCCATCTTGCTAGGAAATCACGGCATACGAGCTCAACTTTCGTCAGAGGCGTACACTATGACTCCCACGCACGACAACCATGGACGCGAAACACGTGACATCTTCATTAATAAATTTCGTCACTCTCTTCCATTTCCAAGGTATGACCACGTGGTGAATGTGGTGGACGCTGAAATGACACACAAATACAACACAGTACAAAGTTTGCTAATAAGCTAACTATAACTGAAGTAAAAGGAAGCTGACACCCACGGAAACTAGTAATATCGCGCTGTTCTAACCTTACCAGTTCATAAGGTTAACCAGGATCAGTATGTGTAGTATAATTTATAGTATAATTTACTTTTATAATTTACTATATTACACATACAAACACCTTCATTATATTGCCCGGGACTTTTATTTTATTTAAACACATTATTGTCTGTACAAAAAAAGCAAAAACTAAAAAAAATGATACGCAATTAATTGGTAAGAATAACGCAATAAGCGCACTTATCGATTACAAGGTGATTTCTTCCAGACAACCCAATAAGATGAGACGAAAATCAGGTTTGAGGAATCAGGGTGGGGTATAAACAAAAAGGCACAAATTCTATTAGATGAATTAATTAAATTATATGAAACAAGAAAAATTTACAAACAACTTCGTTAATCAATATGCATACGGATATCCTATCTCTGCTACATATAATACAGACAAGAAATGGCTAAAAAACGTAAGCCATGTATTACTTCTGCAGGTCCGAAAATTATCCAATCGCTATTGGATCTGAATAAACATATTATATCTATATCGATTCATTACTTCCACACAAAACCCTATCACAACATCAACTGGGTAAAGTTTTTCATCTTTATTCTTTGACTATAAATGCATTAGGAGTCTCAAGTCTTGTTTCTTCTTTTATATCGTGGAGTTGTTCTACGTTGTTCTTCTACTTCTAGACGTCATGTAACTTCTGCGCAGAATGTTACCACCTTGCTAGAAAGCTACGGAGTGCGGGCTCACGGTGAACACGTTTTACAGAGGCACACGCCATAGCTTTCTTGCACGACGGTACTGCTTTCGAACTTCTTCTTTGTTCTTCTATTAATCGCTCCTTTCTATACTTTAGACACATATACCAAATGTGTCTGTTATTCTTCAACGGGAACTTGCAGAAGATTAATGCGATATGTTATTTTGTGAAATTATTCCAAGATTCTTAATTATTTCAAAGATTAGACATTTTTAAACTAAACTCACTGTGAATGTGAATGAATGATTAAAGACGCACCTGTAATGAAACGGTATCTCGACAATCTATGTTTGGTTAAAGTTATATATCATTAACACAGAGTAGAGTCTAAAAACATTCCCCATTTATAACAGACGTCATAAGAACGACAGTAGCTGGCCCACAAAGATTGTCGAGTCGAGGGACGTTAATAACAACAACAAGCGACAAATTGCTTATACATACAGTGTAATATCATACAGTTCAAAAAGGATAGATAAGATCCCTTAAGTGTAATATTACGATACATCCCTAAGAATCTCCACATTACCTGAGCCAACAAGTGCACCGCCTCATGCGTGGCTTGCACGGATAAGGTGTAGAGGGCGGCGAGCGCGGGGGGGCGTGGCGCGCGGCGCAGCATATGCGCGCGTGCGCCCGCGCAGGCGTGCCTCATGTCCTCCAACGACGGCGTACCCAGCAGCTCCGTTATCAACTCCAACTGGAACAAACAGCGTGCGTTGCTTCAACAATCAACTCTTTATCTATGTCCAGTTGTCCACACCATGTCATGTTCCAGCTGGGGGTTTAAACCAATTTGTTTTTCCTTTTCTTCTCTATTTCTTGGCTGGCAACGCATCAGTGATGCCTTTGGTTTTGCTGATATCCATGGGCTACGATAGCCACTTACCATCAGGTGGATCGTCTACTCGTTTGCCGGCTATTTTCATAGAAAAAACCAGCGCACTTTCATGATCATCTTTCGTATTTAGCTTTTAGTTCAGTTTTAGATCGTTTTACGTGAAATATATGCAGTATAATTATGCAATCGTATTAGCATGTGCTACTGTCAAAGTTGTTTTGTCGCGTGGATCATGATTATTGCATGCGCTGTGGTTGTTCAAGCATGCGGTTTAGGAAAATGCAAGATGATCATGAAAGCACACTGGTGTAGGCAGCTTTTAGCGGACATTGAGTTATTCGGTGGCAAATAAAAAAAAATCCTTTTTCAACACCCTTGCTCATAAATTGGTTTTTATCACATGGCTTTTACACTCATAAACCATGGTATTAAACACTTGTGCTTTTTTTTTCTTGGTCGCACTAGTGTTTTATTTTATATTCCATCAAATTAAGTTTGTACCTTGCTGAAAGATATTATTTATGCATTCTATTTGCTCTTAACTTAGCCGGGTTATAGTTTTATTTTTAAATTTCGGAAAAAAGTTTTGACTTAGATACGTTTCGTTTCAAGTTTCAATAATTAAACATTAATAACTCTCGTAAGTGTGTTGAAAAACGTCGTATGACATACGTGAGGTTTGGTCATTACACTCTCGGTTTTCTTGCAGCACTCGCCTTCGGCTCGCGTGCAATATCACCTCGAGTGTAATGACCAACATACCACACTTGTATCATAATGTACTATAACGATCCGACACTAAATTTTGATAATTCCATCAAGTAGGACTCACCAGAGGATATCACTCTTGTCATATTTTTACTGAATATTTTTTTTCTAATTAAGGCAAAGACCGGACATAATTAAAGACTTATTTCAAGAGTGACCATTACATTCATACGTTTCTCTTATCCCACGGTAATTTTTTTTTCATTAATTAGTGGCACAAATCCGTAACATTTTAGAACTTGTTACAAATGGTTCATCATATAAGTTTTCTTCTCTCCATGAATAAGAAAAATTAAATGTGATGTAAAATAAAAATGTTCCTCTTAACTTTCACGCAAAAATAACGAGTACCGCCTGAAATACCTGTGACCCGACATAATCCATGTTAGTAAGTGAAAAAAAATCTTTAAGAGGATTATGGCGCCTGCAGCCAGCGATAGTGCATAAAACTTAGTCGGCATCCCGAAAACAAACTCGAATTCGCAGCAGCAACATATCGTAAATACAGTAGAGAACTTTAAGCATAAGCGAAACTTGAACTTTTTGTAGTTTCGTTATTTTCAATACCTTAAACACAATTAATATGTTATTGTACATACTAGCTGTTGCCCGCAGCTTTGCATACGAAAATTATGTTTCAACTTATTCAAACTTTTATCCTGTTTTCCCGGGAAACCTTTTAATTTTCCGGGATGAATAGTTGTCTAAAATATGACCCAGGGTATGAGTAACAACTTTACCAATTTTCATCGAAATCCGTTCAAGGGTTTTTATGTGATGGCCGGACAGACAAACAGACACTTTGAGTTTTATTATAGTATAGATAAAATATAAGATAGCAGTGATAGTACGAGTAGATAGCAGTGATAGCCTAGCGGTTAGAACGTTGGTCTCCCGAACGCGGGGGCGCGGGTTCAAATCCTGGCATGCACCTCTAATTTTCAAATATTATGTGCGTATTACTAGTTAATTATCACTTGCTTCGGTGAAGGAAAACATCGTGAGGAAACCTGCACACCTGAGAGTTCTCCATAAAGTTCTCAAAGGTGTGTGAAGTCTACCAATCCGCACTTGGCCAGCGTGGTAGACTATGGCCTGTACCTCTCACATTGTGAGCGGAGACCCCGAGCCCAGCAGTGGGACAATTATGAGTTGTTGCTTTGCTTTTTTATAGATAAAATACTTTGATTACCTCTATAAATAACAATTTAACTGTTACACTGAATTATGCTGAGAATAAAACAAAAAAAAAATTCCTCAAAAACTTGCAATATTCAATGATAGAAATACCGATACACAAAAGTATCTTTTATAAAACATGAACGCCTTATGACTTCCATTGTCCAAGGTGTACTTACCTAGGTAAATAGGTACGTACTTACGTATGTAAGTAGGTAAGACACTAAACTCTAAAGTATAGAACACTCGGAATTCCATACAGACCTGCTGTACCGGAGTTTGCGCCTGGAAGAGTATGCGCCTGCCAAGCAGCTCGCCAAATATGCAGCCCACCGACCACACATCCACCGCTGCCGTGTAATGATTCGCGCCCATCAATATTTCCGGAGCCCTGGAAACAACAGACGGTATTTTTAGTCATTTTTATGTCATAAGTATTCCCACGAAGAATAATAAGTATTCCCACTTGGGTGACATACATAAGTATTTTTAGTATAATACTGGTACTCACGATATAATACGCCGATATTTCGACCCAGTTACAGGGATCGTGGTCACGGCTAGACTTCGGTGGTAAATATGTATCGTGAGTACCCGTATTATACTAAAAATTTTTACAGTCCGCGATGGGTTAAGTTTAAAATCATGTATGACATAATTATATAAGTATTCCCACGAAAATAAGACTTTCTCAATTCTCCTTTTAGTGCAAATAAAAAGCGTTGATGTTTTCGATTAGATGATGATGTAAACGTGTTGATGTGCTTACTTATCCCAAAACATAGCAGTGTCCTTTAGAAAATTATCACCGTAATCCAATGTTAATTGTGTAAAATGAAACACCAAGGAAAGAGTCCACGTTGTGAGAGCTGTCCACTGTTCGCTTGTTCACGATGAATGAAGATGCTTTTTAATTTTTGTTCATTTTATTTTTTTCCTTTTTGCATCGAAGAATCAATCTAACACGTATCTATTGCCTATCTTTAAGAGAAGTCTTATGTTACCAAGTTTTGGAAGTAAAATTGATGTGTAGGCATAAAAAGTTCACGATGAGCTTTCATCGACATTTCGTCTATGTGGGTCAGAACGAAACTGATAATACAGACATTACCAGGAAAGTCTTCATTGAAAGTTCAGTAACAAGTAAATAAAATGTATGTTTGGGCAAAAACAGGTAAAGTTGAAAAATGTTGAAAAAACTCAACAACATCATCAACAGATTTAACCCGCAAAAATAGGGTAAGCTAAAAAACGGTTTAATTAAAATATTAATGAGTAGACAAATCAAAGTCAACGTAATTGACATTAAACAGGATTATCACAATGAAGATAATCATTTAGAGGAATATCGATCTAAATTATTTGAGAGGATCTAAATAAATAAAAATTGTTTAAGAGTGTGAGATACGTAACAGATAAAATGCCACACTGGAAAGTAAGTCAACGTGAAAAGCAAGCACAATGCCCCATTATGACATGACTGTGTTTGCCTTGGAACAAAGGGTTAGAGGCCAGAGCATTATTTTCAAGACAAAAAGGGTTGGACGTAAATAATTCACGCCTACGTCTAGTTCGACACGGACATGTGATATTTCTTTACTCAGGTGTCGTAAAGAAATAAAGCATCTTGTGTCTTGTGTACGATAGTATTACCTAGATAAAACTTTTTGTCATCTTCACAGACATGAAAGAGTAATTAATTATTTATTCCTATGCCGGAGAGGATTTAGCTATGTCTAATCTCCTGATTGTCAAAGGCAGGCTTCTGGATTATATTTACAAGCAAACAAAGTTGTACCAACAACACATTTGTAGGAGAGGTGTAAGTTTTTCCCATTGTAATCTACACTTTTTTCTCCACTGTCGGTCATCGAAGAAAAGCATCCAATACATAAAGAAAAATGGAAAAGCAACGGCAATATCTTTGTACAACTCGATCAACAGAATGACCTATGACATGTTCGTTTTTGATCTACAGATGCGTGATCAAACTAATGAGATGTTGGTGGATGAGCGAATAAATAAGCGACCTTTGGCCGATTGACCGGGGGATCGAAAGTGGGCCACGGTTAGCTCATCTCATCACGCTTCGTGCGATTTCTTGCTAATCTAATCTAATGACCGACCAAATGATGGTGCCCTAATCTAGGTGAGAATTATGTGGTTTCTGCGCGTATTTTACAAATGAGTTTAGCACTTTTGCGGTTAAGATTGAATGAGTCTAATATTTTTCTCAATTATTTATTTATTTACTTATTTATTTCCAGTACAAATATAAGCGATGACTACATTCAATGCAACAGAGATATAAATTATTTTATAAATAACTGATAATAATAAATTAGAGACAGAGTAATAATAATATCATGAATTGTAAAGCTAAGCAGAATGTAAGATTTTTTTTCTTAATCGTTCCTAGACTGTCTGTATGTTAATGTGTTGATTTCTGATGTCCTGTTAAAAGTCATATTTAATAAGACGATACCCCCTGCTTGTTGTTCACATTGCTGAACATTGCACGAGGTCATGACATTCTTAGTTCCTGTCGGCAGTCGTTTGGTTCTGTACAACCGAGTTTAATCCAGATAGTTTATCGTGGTGAGATAATTTGCTTTCCTGGTTAACTACCGTCCACCTTATAGAATCGATTGTGAAATATTTTGTACGTGTTTCGGTCGCAATGTTGAAGAGCCATAAATGAAGGCGGCAGTGACTACCTACCATCAGGTGGTGGTGTTATTGTTTGTAGACTGGAGTCATAATATTATATTCTCGCAAAAGAGCGCTATAATACTTTTATAGCAATACTTTATAGGCGCAGCGAAAGCAATATTTCGAAAATGTACCGCGCTGGTCCCGCTACGACCACGTAAAATTTTATGGGTAATACATGGGAAAACAAAAGGCTATGGAGGCTGATCCCGAGCGATATTGAATCGAGCCGAGCTAGCGTAAAATATACTTAAGGAGCTTTGACAACAGCTTATCAAGGTACACGCATACATTGTCTTATCTTTTATGGGATTTATTCACGCAACAACCTTACTCAAGACCGATAACTGCTTGTTTCTAACTGTGCGAAGATCAAATTGGATTTGTGTACGACTCAATTTACCTAAGAAATTACGACACTGTGGAATAGAACTTTAATCGCTCCTTAGTAAAGAATCACCATACAAATTCTGTACTAAGGAGCGATTTAAATAACCGTTAATGACTCTGAGTTGGGGCGTCAATCTGTTTGTCATAAGTTTGATGAGATAAAGTATGCATGTCTCTTTCACACAAAAACTACTAAACGGATTTTCATGAAATTTGGCACACAAGTAGACCGTGATCTAGATAGATAGATAGACCATGATCTAGGGAAAGAGATAGATATATCTCTAATAAGTACGTTTTAATTACCGGAAAACACAAGCAAGTCGCCGGGAAAGTGTTAGTATTCATACTTTGCTGAATAAAACTTTTTCCTCTACTTTTTCATTTATATTTTTAAGTAGTTACCTTTTATTAAGTAGTGAGCAGGGTTTCTATTGTTAGGGTTTAAAATTAATTACCATCTTTATTTTCAACAACGAGACATTATTTCGGGAATTCACTTGACTCCGCGGCTCCGGTGCCTGTCGACACGTCATATTTCTGGTTTCGAGTTGAATGAAATATGAGAGTTACAGAAAAAACAATGATAAGGGACCATGTTGGTCGGTCTGGAGAACGGCCCACGAGGGCATTCTGTCTTAGACTGGGAAAAGAGTAATACGGATATTTTGTAATCATTCTAAATTGTAGAAATACAGATAGTTTAAGTCTAGAATTGTTTAAGCAAAAATTAATTGTAACATACTTTATTTTAAAAGATGTGTCGAGGAGTTTCTTTCGCCATTTCTTCTCCTCTTGAATTAGACACCTTTGTGAAATGGCGATTTAAGCACAAAAGAATAAATGAGTGAAAATATCCCAGTGCTTTCATTCTACAACACGAGTCGTCTAGAGTCCAGTTTATATCTCAGAAGTGCAAGAACCAAGAAAAACGTAAGTAAAGCCCACATATACATATTTAAATTTAAATAAAAAAAAAAAAAACAAGAACATGTTTTATAAAACGTGTATGATTTGTGTATAGATTGTGATGGTCACACGAGTTGTAGATGAAATCAAAATGTCTGTAGTAATTTTGTTATTTTGTTACAAACAAAGATACAAACAATACAGACTATTAAACAAAACATTAAAATTATTTAATGAATATTTATCATTGGACAGCGTTTATGTACACTGACATCTAATTCTGTAGCCTTGTTGGTAGCGACCACAGAGATGTTCTGTGTTAGCGACCTTGCCTGCGAAGTGATGGATCCCGGGTTCGATTCCCGGCCGGGGCAGATTTTTTTACTCGAGTGCAAGGTGTTATTGTGATGTGTTAGGTATATGTGTTGTCCATGCCATCTGCGACACAGGTAAAACTTACTGCTTGTTTATTAGACAATTGAGTCAATTGGGACAAAAAAAAGCCCTCACATAAGGAGATGACTATTTTTTTTAAAGTAGAGATATTTACAGTTTGTAGATCAAAGAAAGATTTTCTTCTTGTTCTTGTTTTTGTTTTTAAATTTTGGGCAATATAAGCAGCTATGATATTTTTTTGTATTTACGTAAGCGGCTTCTAGAAAATATTTACATGACTAAGCAGATATTAAGGGGATTCAAAGAACCTTCGGTTACAAACCACGTTGTGAAAACTATCACCTTACGGGTGATTACGAGTACGATGAACAAAGAATTAGATTTATGATAACATGTTGACATACGGCTGCGCTCGTTACTTTGTTATATTACGTTACTAGGTTATTTTGGCACAATTTAACTATTTACGTCTCAAAGTATCTATTTAGTCTAAAATTATGATTTTGACTAAAATAATGTTACGTATCATGATCCAGAGTAAGCAATTCATCTTTCAACAGAGTTTATGAGTTATACAGAGTCATGCGAACTACAAAAAATATGTAATATTTTACAGTTGATTATAGGTGTATTATAATTGGTTAAAAAAAAACGTGAAAGTTTGTTCTACGGCATTTCTTGCGTAGTCCTGTTTATTTCTGTTCGAAAGTTCGTTAATTTTGAAACATACCATTTACAGTTATTATGTATGTACATACATATATCAGATCACTAATGCCATTTGTTTTTCTGTTTGCCTCTTAATGCAAACGTTCCAGCTAATGTTCGAAGCAGATCGACAGATCTGGGACCAGGTCACTAAAGAGCGAGATAATCCTGGTCCCAGTATTTCGTTATGCAGAAGAGACTGAGTTCAACGTGAAGAACTAGCTGACGTACACGCCAAGGAACAATGAGCATCAGCAATCAGCGCAGAACGCAGTTGACCGGACTATTGGACCAATATCGAGAGTTGTAAAATCTACGCTGGACAATATTAACAAGGTCATGTAATTCTCTCTATTTTAAATGAATGCAAGCAAAGATTAGTGACTGAGCTGTTGATCGTGAAAAAGTTACTTTTTCTGGAGCCAAGCCTGAGTCTAGTATGACGTCATGCTTATTACAATAAAGAGCATTGCAACCAGAACTAAAATATTATCTGAAATTACGAGTATATCTGTTTAGGATAACTTGAAATAAGTCTAATTAAGTTTGACAGATTCGATTCATAGAATATTTTAGATACATGCTAACAAACTAACGAGCAAACCGCAAAAGTTTGAGTTAAACTCGAGTGGAGTTGTTTCCGCACGTTGATCATCTACGATCGAGGGATAAATTACCTTTTTCTTTCATGACCATGCACTTCATATGAGTTTACCTGTAATATTTAAGTAAAGAATTATTATTTCTTTTTAAATTCTAGCCTCAGTAGTTTCGCAGCAAATTGGCTGCGGCAGAGGAAAAGACGAACGGACGCACGACTATTAGGGTTTCGTCGTTTTGTTGTATTTTCGTACGTAAAATTAAAAAATTGACTCATTTAACACTAGAAAGACGGACAGGGGTCAAATGACCTATTTTGAAATTTCGACGCCGATTATTCTGGTGCTTTTTCAAATAATGACTTGATATTTCTTGACTTTTAATAAAATAGTGTTAAGATGAGGTGACTGGCGCTTTTGGATTGTTGTCATAGGTTCGATGTTATTTATGATCATAATAGTTAATTATGTACATACTAGAGAAGAATAAAACAAAAGAAGACGTCCATCGGGTCAACTAGTTTTAAATATTAAACTTAACTATAAACTACACTAAAAGAGCATGCACGAATTCTAAACACTGCATTTATTGTCAAGTGGTTTAAGTGGGTGGCTGCGAGCGAAATTCAAAACTTTCGAACTCAATAGGCCAATAACTTATTTTGTTTATATGACATGTGAACTTGTAAGTGGAATGTAAGTGGATATGAACAAGTTACACTTATTTTAACGAACGTACCTACTCTACAAAAATAAAAACGTTAATAGTTGTTTTCCGGAGAAACTCATGTACTTAGTGGGTTAGTTACTTTTAATAATGATAACAATGTGTAAGTTTTTCCTATAAATTTTACAATAGAAGACGGAGTTGAACAGTTACATAAATAAAGTTCTTTGTTACTCAGTAAACTGATTTATATTCGTAAATAGATAAAAATAAATAATTGAACAACATTTGGTCATTTAATAGTAGGAATATGAATTTGTAATAAAGGTGATAAAGTTCGATGTTTGATGGTTGAATGAAGAAATATTTTCATGATAGCGTTGGTACTGGTGGTGGCAAAATTGTGCATGATTATCCTATCGTACAAACTTGCATTAAGTGGTCATCTATTTATATGATATATGATATACCTATCAAGTACCGATTTCTTATTTTCTGTTTGATGATTTATAGAGAGCAAAGTTGCCAACTCGGTATCAAATTCTCGGGCTAAACAGAGCTAGATTCGTCTAATACATTGAAAATAGGGGCTATTGTTTAATAATAGAGGTGAGCGTAAAAAAAAAAGGTCTTAAGACGCTCTACAAGTTTTTTTGATCGATTGCATGTAAAAGTTCGTCGAAAACCTGAATTTATCCTTTTTTTCAAGATGGTGGAAAATGATTTTGGAGCTATAAATTGGGCTAGGTGCTAAATAATTATTTGAAGGGCTGAAAAATCGCAAAAAGGGCTAGATCTAGATCTATCGGGGCTAGCCCGAAAGGGCTAAATTGGCAACTCTGAGAGAGGAGTTAAATTACTCTTTGTAAATTATTATAATGAATCTCGGACACGTACCCATTCGATAACACTGCTTGATTCAAGGTCAAATACAATAATATTTTCGTACTAAGTTATTGCTCTACTTAAAAATGACTAATAATCCGCCGTCATTCTTTTCGTTAAAGCCAGCATCCATACCAGAAAATAATGTTTAAACGAGATTCTTAAACTGTGATCCGACTGAAATAAAAGTAAGTTTAAGTCACTCTTAGCTACCGTGATTACCTAGTGGCATAAAATATATTTTACGACCTATTCTGATATCTACAAAATAGGGGAGCAGGGGGCAGGTTGTTACAATTTTTAGATAATTGTCAATACAACAAAAGCTATCAAATAATTTATACATTTAATTGCATTTATCGTTAGTATGTCTATTCAGCTATTAAAATCTGATTGAAAAGTTAGTAAAATTTATGTATTTTTTTCACAATGGACAATTTAACCAAAAAAGTCGATTGTAACAACTTACCCCCCCTTCGGGGCTAGTTGTTACATCTTCGGGGCATGATGTTACGGTAGACAAATAAACAAAATCATCAATGATAAATCATTTTTTAATGTTTCAAAACGCTATAAGCAAAAGAGAACACTTTAAACAGTCGTCTAACATTTATGGCTAATTATAATATCTATATTGTATTTTTAAAGTTTTTTTTTTGTAGAAAAATAACATAACACTCATAACTTTCTCAACGACGTGAAAATTTACTTTTAGCTTAGTAGGCTGTTCAGTGGAAGGCTTGACATGTCGAATGAAATGTTCCATCAATTTTAAAAATTGTACTTCCGTCATCCATCCCGAAGAATTGCCCGCTCCAATCGCATCTGATGGTCCAGCACGAAGAAAAAGATCCGCGTATCTTATTCTGGGAAACAGGAACATCGGCGGAACTGCGGAACTGCATCGGCGGATTTCCAGCAGCATTTATAGCCATGCAAGTGTTGTAAGTGTTCCTCCTTCGGCAGATGTGATCGCACCGACTGTTTTTGACCACGGGCAGCAACTATTTTTTAGGCTTCTGTACCGTCGTGACATCTGTTTCGTCAATGTTCTATATGCGCGAAGCAGTGTATTCATATTTTTAGAGTAAGCCTTGCAGTTTGTCAAAAAATATCTTGTAATGTTACATGTAACAACTTACCCCAAAAAATTGTAACTACCTGCCCCATGGCACGTTTTTTAATATAAATTGAAGTCACCATTAATGGATATAGGCAGTAGAAAAAAACAATATTGCAAATTAAAGGTAGATATATTATGAACGTTCAAGGTTAAAAATGTTGAGAAAATAAAAAATATAGACATCAGGAATCAAAAATTTCGTAAAGAATTTTTTTACGTACGTGGTCGAAATCGAGACACATGCACACAACCTAGCAGCTTGGCGCTTGGCGGGTCATTGATCGTTTTTATGTAATGCACGATGTTATAAGAAAACAAATGAGTCCAATTACGTCCACCAAATAGTTTAAAATCCCGGTAAAAAATGCGTGTAACTTCTTACCTCTGTAACAACTAGCCCCCCGCTCCCCTATACACAAAAAAAACTCGGTCGAGACGTTTCAAAGGAGTACGACTACAAACACCATGACACTGAGATTTTTATAAATTAGATAAAGCGAACAAGTCTGTTGAAACTTTTCTGAAATTATCAGGAAACAATAATTAAGGCACAGATAAATATATAAACCGATGAACAACAAAAAAGTATAACAAAATAATTTCGTAATTATTATGAACTTTATTGAATTGATAAATACACCAGAAATAGTTTGATAATTTAAATAAGTATTTCACATTCTGGACTATCACGTCAGTCGCAGAGGGTTAATGTTGATCAGTTATAGTTTTAATATTAATACGTGAACGGAAATCCTTTACGACAATTAAATAGGAATGTTGACACTTACTATAAATTAATTTAAATTGATGTTTAAAAGTATCAAGGGAAACATTCAAAAACCTATAATATTATTATTTTGTCGTAATCAATCCCAAATTCCCAATAAATTAATATAATTAATTTAAAATGTTAAAAATAGTACCCAGTGCCACGTAATCTTATTGTACTTATTTTATATGGAAGTTCAACAAACTTCAGTAGACCGATAGTATTGAATATAGTTTAGTGACGTTACATGACGTTTTGGTGGGAAATTTGATAATTATTTTTATTTATCAATTTTTGTTTTTAAATTGAAGATATTTTTTATAATATTTTTTCCTAAAATTAGTCAACATCCCAATTACGTGGACGGAGAAGTGTGAAGTTTGGCACAGTTAAATTCATTATCAGTTGATTATCAGCCTCAATTCGAGTTGAATTTGACACGTACCGCGTACAGTTATACTCGAGTTTTGACCGCAGAAGGGCTTTCTGTAATAGTAGTTTCATTTACTTAAAGTAAAAGCAATGTATAGATTTAGGTAAACGACAAGGCTGCCCGTTATATTGTGATTATCGATTAATAGTGTAACTTTTATAAATTTCTGTTTTGGTGTGTGCAATCAACATTTTAAATAAACAACACAATAAATAACAGAAGTTCGAGTTAAGCTTATATTAAATTAAGGCCTACTTTAACAGCAGGACAATAGTAGAATTTTAATCTTAGATAATCCCTCGTCTTTGTGTGGAGGGACTAGCAGATTTATAATTAACAAACATTTTTAATAAGATGTTAAATAAATTAAAATAATGTGGATTAGTTAAGCCAGCGATGAAGCAAAAGGTTGACATCTTTGTATAGTTAAAGCAATAAAATCGTGTTCAGAGAATCGCTTTGAAAAGTTTGAAAGTGTACCGACTTAACTAGATACTTATTTGTCAATTGAGATAAACATGATGAAACGACATTGTACACCTGTGTGTTATGCACTTTTAACATCTAACTATAGAGATATTTCTGATTAATTTTCAGATTACGAGTCAGTTTTGTTTTTGATCGAATGAGACCATGGATGCGTACGACGTATGTAACTGCTTTAGAAGTACACTAGCGCTGTGCACGCGGCTTTGCCTGCATTTTTCCAGAATAATAAGTACATCCGTTCTGTAAGTTCTGTATGAAAGATTAACAAAAGCCCGTGTACAAACCTTCACATTTATATCATATAGTAAGAATAGGATGATGATTGATGAACATGATGTTTTCTGTGATAGCGATTAATTCTTTGAGAACTTATGTGAAAAATTCACATACTATAATAATTATTCTATGAGATCTAGAGGTAAATTATTGTTACTGGTTTGCTTCTTATGTTCATTAAACAGTTTCGATTTTATTTAATATAACTTAAGTAATTTATTGTGAAATTAATGAGATCGATGAAAACACATGATTGAACACAATTTATAGAAAAGTACCTACTTCAGTATATTTAACAGTAGTCACTCAGTTTTTATTTGTATGATATTAGTATAATCTTAATGTTTCATTCTTTTCCATCAGCAAGTATTGCACATCGAACCATACATCGATGCGCCAGTTCAGACAGTGTCGATATTGCTCCGACATAAGTAATCGATCGTCTTATGTTGGACAGTGAAGGAAATTATTAGTCGAAGTTTCGCAATAGTATGTCGTCGGTCACGCATTGTATCGAATCAATCGGTGCTTTTCTTGATACGTCGGATGCTAGTGCGGATGACACAGTGCCGTATGCCATAAGTAATCGATCGTCTTATGGTGGCCAGTGGTGGTATCAACTCGTTGAGTTGGTGTATTGATGATTGAACTTGGTGCTTATTATGGTTCATGCTGATACATCAAAGCCCAGCAACGTAGCCCTACTGCATACCATCGGCCAGTAGTGTGCTCTGTTAAAGTTAGTAATTTGCTGATTGAATGTCGACTCGATCGTTCGAACTTTAATGTATAACAGCTGGAATGCTAAACTAATATCATACAACAACTAATGCAACAGTTAATACCTCAGTATCAATAGTAAAAGATGAAGGATATTGTTAATGATGTTGACATTTACATTGATTTTATGTTTTATGTTAAAAAGAATTTCAATAGGCACAAATACTTATGTTTTATATTTTAATAATTTTTCATATTCATAAGATGTAAATGTATATATGTACTAATTCGATAAAGAGACTTTTTATAAAAGCTCCACACCGTTTGTGTCGGTTAGTGGCGAAGGTTTGCTTAGGAAGCTCCACACCGCCTGTCGGTCAGTGGTGATAAAAGATTTGTATTTAAGTACCTACCTTATGAAAGATTGTTAATTGTCTAGTAAAAACAATTGCCTAGTCAACGAAGTCAAGTGTCTAGACAAATTGTCTATTGGTTTTCAATTATTTACTGTACCTGAATTGTAAGCAATTTGCAAAGTTCTTTATTTAGCTTGACTACCTATTTCGAATATAATGATGTTTTGTTTTTGTTTGGTTACGACATAAAAACAATGTATTGGAATATCTATAGACATAAAAGCAATAAGTGTCATAATATAATGTAGTATTGCTGTAGTTTTTGACAAGTTGTAGTATTGTATAATAGTAGTTGTTAAGTAATTGTGTGAATATAACCACTGACCAACATGCCGATTGTTAGGGTTACCACCTGGTGTCGTATGCGGGGACGCATACGTTGTCAGGATGGTCGATTGTTAGGGTTTAAAATTAATTACCATCTTTATTTTCAACAACGAGACATTATTTCGGGAATTCACTTGACTCCGCGGCTCCGGTGCCTGTCGACACGTCATATTTCTGGTTTCGAGTTGAATGAAATATGAGAGTTACAGAAAAAACAATGATAAGGGACCATGTTGGTCGGTCTGGAGAACGGCCCACGAGGGCATTCTGTCTTAGACTGGGAAAAGAGTAATACGGATATTTTGTAATCATTCTAAATTGTAGAAATACAGATAGTTTAAGTCTAGAATTGTTTAAGCAAAAATTAATTGTAACATACTTTATTTTAAAAGATGTGTCGAGGAGTTTCTTTCGCCATTTCTTCTCCTCTTGAATTAGACACCTTTGTGAAATGGCGATTTAAGCACAAAAGAATAAATGAGTGAAAATATCCCAGTGCTTTCATTCTACAACACGAGTCGTCTAGAGTCCAGTTTATACTATTATAACGTCTTCGCAGGGAACAAAAAGATCCCTTCATACAATAACAGACCCACTATCTAGATGAGATGCGGACGATACTAACACAATACTTCTTAGAAAATAGCTCTGACCCATTAGCAGGTACCCAGTCTAACCGTAGTCTCCTTTATAACGAAAGAAACCATAGTTTTAAACCACATTGGTGCAACGTTAGTGCTTCAGAGGGCACGTTGAAATGGTCATTATTATTCTGTCCTTAAAGAATATTGGACACCTTTGAAGCACAGAAAGCAGACTTTACAAACTCCTCTAGACAAGCGTGGTAGATTTCGTTCTAGACAAAGGTTCTCAAACTTATTTCACACATCACCACCCCAATCCCCTTCGAAACAAAAACAGGTTATGCGAGTGAAGGAAATTAATGAGAAGCAGTAATAGAAACAAGTGTATCTTCTTTTTTTCCTCTAGCACGTTTTTGTAAAGGCCTTTAGATCCAATATATGAGCGTCGCCTACTTATAGAAACACTGCCCTCGTCCTACTCAATCATGGAGAGAAATCCTTGGCAATACGCAATGAACCGCTAATGTGTTGAAGTCGATAAAAAGGGACATTACTAAAGATATTCTCTGGGCAAACACTTTTTATCAGCAACACTTGAGTGTCATTAACGACTTGCTTTTTACAATACGGAATGACATCCACTACTTTTGTACAACAACTTATATTATGCAATTACTATTTGCCAGCTAAAGCAGCATAGCAATGTATCATCGGATGAGCAGTTTACTCTATAAACAACTGGACATAAAAACACCAAATGATCTAGTTCTTGTTTACTACATAAGATACATACAGTCTCGCTCGCAATAACAATTTTATGTGAAATTTATTTTTATTTATACGGCAAGGTTTAGTGGGTAATGCAGTTAAGTTCAGTTATTTAAAAGGCTTAGAAACGACCCCAATCCCATGCCGGCACGCTTGGGTGCCACACATTAGTATTTGGTTAAAATTAAGTTTTAACATAGCGTTCACACCCCAGAACGAGAAAGTCTTTTCTTTCTTTATTTCACTATCCTTCTAATAGTATAAACATTTTTTTATGGAAATAACCAGCAAACGAGCTGACGAACCACCTGATGGTAAATGGCTATCGTCATGCATGGACATCAGCAACACAAAAGGCATCACTGATGCGTTGGCAGAAAAGAAAGAGAGAAGAAAAAGAAAGAAAGAAATATGAAAGTTTGTGAGGATGTTTGTTACTCTTTCACGCAAAAACTACTGAACGGATTTTCATGATCTGGAATATTTATATAATATAAATATTTAAATACTATTGTTATCTGTATATTAGTATTTCAATACTTTGTTTAATTGTGTTATTTCTTCCCGTTTTTTTCTAATCTTTTTTTTTTCTTTGCTAACCTCACATTTTCACCATCACCCAGGGTCAACTGGCAGAGAATGCCATTAGGCATTAAGTTCGCCCTTGTAACCTCTACTTTAAGGTGTTGCAAAAGAATAAATAAATAAATAGAATATAGGGATAATTTATCCCGGAAAACGCAAAGCCGTGGTCAGATCGCTAGCGGGCGCATAAATCAACAGATTTTTTTGTTGTTACCAATCTCCTATAGCTATACGATAAACATTACTTGCTGTCCATCAAAAAATACTTTGTTGCACAATTGATCTGGATATACTG
The DNA here is from genome assembly GCA_963932265.1 of Thymelicus lineola. NCBI lineage: Eukaryota > Metazoa > Arthropoda > Insecta > Lepidoptera > Hesperiidae > Thymelicus > Thymelicus lineola. Next base: position 3,934,877 of record OZ010686.1, read on the forward strand.
AGATTAATGTAAGTATTCCACGGCACAACGAACTTCGCTCAACTCCAATGCATTTATTCGGCTCCAGTCCACAGAATGTAAGTGTAGATAAAATAAACTCACGTAGAAGCAGTGAACGTATAAAGGCCGAGGAAATAAGGAAAATTTAAGCCTTTGAGCAAAACTAGGTAACCGTTTGAGCGACCGCTCGAAACAAAAGCGGTTTCTATCCGTTTCTATCCACGGACGGCGGCAGGCGCCCGGGCCCGGTATGAACGCGTGCGGTGAACATCCACGTACTATTTCAGCGGTACTCAACTTGATAGTAATATAATTAACTAGTGATCTGCTGGCGGTTTTGCCCACGTTTTTCGAGAAAATAAATACCGTATGTCTTATTTCAGACCATGAATTACCTGTGCAACATTTAATGAAAATTTGTTCTGTAGTATTTGCGTAACAGTAACAATTTATCACTTAAACTTATATTTTTATAACTCTTAACGAGCCGTTGTAATGATATGCCAAAACATTAATTAAATTCTTATTCAACAAATTTTTCTCTCAAATTTATTTACGATACACAACTTAACAAATTCAAGCCTTGAAACGATACAAACCAAATCTGCAATGTGTGAGATTGCGTAAGTACACAATTACCCAAAAGCAAAGGCTCAAAATTATCCAATCCTTGCATGAAGTTGCCAACGATTCAAGCGGTGTTGATATAAAACGGTCATGATGACTATGACAATTAATGCACAAACGCGGTCAGTCATAAAAGGTTGAGAGCCGCTACGTGCCGAGTTACACAATCGAGAACATCGTACACTCTAAATGCAAATGAGAGTAACAATAGTTGGCCTTATTTTTACGGCCGCCAGGACTGAGTTTGATATCCTTGGGACAATAAAAGCAGCTAGATTGTAGCGCAAACTCGTGAAGGTCTAGTCTTTTCTATAATGGATCTATGTAAGTATGAGTATGACAGTAGCAAATAATAAAATCAATTTTAATTTTATTTTAATAATCACAATAAAAAAATTCTAGCTTAAGACAATTTAAGCTTCACATAGACATAGCTTTAGATGAACCACCAGATGATAAGTTACCTCATCGCTCAAGGACATAAGAAACACCATCAGCCATTATCAGAAAGACAAGAGAAGAAAATTACAAGAAAGATAAACATATCTTCATCAGGGATGTCAAGGAGTAATTTAACTAAAACCATCGGATATACGAAATAAAAATGTATCCGTAGCCGAATCCGATATAAAATAAATTTCGGATAGAGGCTGGGAGCCTAAATGAGACATGTTGCAGTTTTTTGTTTCTGTTTAGCCAAGGCGACCGACGCAAGCCGTTCAGGCATTGTTTATTTATTATTTATATTGTATCTTAGTTATCCATATGTCAATATCTTACCTACGTGTATTTTATTTATATAACTCCTTAAAAATCGAACTAAACGAAACTCACGAATCCAAAATAATTTCATATCCGTAACCGAAACCGAAAACGGAATAATATCATTATTCCTTTATCCGCATCCAAACCGAATTTCATGTCCATACAATCCCCAATCTCCTCACCTGTAGTACTGCGTGACGACCTCCTGCGTCATGTTCTTGGTAGCGTCGGGCTCCTCTACTCGCGCGAGGCCGAAGTCGCAGATCTTGAGCACGCAGTTGCTGTTCACCAGCAGGTTGCCGGGCTTGATGTCGCGGTGCAGGATGCGGGCCGAGTGCAGGTACTTTAGACCTGGGGAACAACGAAAAAATTTATCATCAATACATATAATTTTAACTGTCCTCATAAAACATCGTTTTTTAACGACAAGAAAATAGTTAAGGCTCTTGGGTTTGGCTTGGCTGTTTTGACAATAAATCTCCATCATGCTAAATCCTCCAATACCTATAATATTAAGGGATTATACTCAGCTTCAACCAGGATTCAAACTGAAGTCTGAAACCACCTTGACAAAGTTTACAGAAATGAAATATAACATGTATGACATGTGATTGGACTAATATCAAAAATGTTTATTTATCTTGTCGTCCGACACGGCGTTAATTAAATATTGAAACAATGTACGTTCAAATAAGTACATAATTCAAAAAACAAATTTTCATCAGTATTTATTCACCTGCGGATAAAATATTTACAGACCAATTAATGGAATACCGAATTTTACCCGACTGAAATTTATATCTAGTACTAATGAATTGTAGTGTATGTTGTACATACATAACATACACGGGACTTTCTTCGTCATTTCTTCTCCGTGACAAAGCACCTTTCCGAAATGGTAGAATAAAAGAACCGGGCAAGTGCGTGTCAGGCCACAAGCAATGTAGGGTTCCGAAGTAGTAAGTTACTTTCCGAAACTGCATCCAAAAGACATTCGAAAATTTCATTAGCTTGAGGTTTACATACTGATGTGACAGTGTAAAAATACAATTGCATAAGCGGTCACGTTGTGATCAAGTCAAGCCGATTGGGATTTATCACAAGTCGATATTGCAAAATAATATCTTATCAAGAGAACCTGAAATTGCCAACTAGCTTTGAAGTAGTTCAAAGCTAAGTGATTAAAAATCAGTCATGTCATGACTGGACTAAAACCGAACTCTACCGACCAGGCATGTCAGATCAAAGTCGATTACGAGTATGTCTCGAAACATCGAGTCAGTTGTGTACAGAGAAAACCAAAACAAATATCCCCGGATCAAATGTGAGAAGCGTCTGTGTACAGCAACCCTGTTTTGAGGAAATATCTACACTGTTTTCCACTATCTCTTTTACGTATCCCATTTTCCACTCAAATGTATCTTAGTAAATGAAGGTTCAGACGTGAAAGTGCACCAAAGGAATGTTATTTTCATCCAATTCACTTCCACTCCTAGTAGTTGTGATTTCTGAGGATTTGTATTTAACTTCTCTTCAACTTATACTACGACAACCCAAATGGTATCAAAGCCTAAGCAGTGGCTAGAAAGTGAGCTTATCCGTCATTAAATCAACCAAAACCACACCACCACTTAATTATTTATTTATAGTTAAGTTCTCTTCAACTTATACTACGACAACCCAAATGGTATCAAAGCCTAAGCAGTGGCTAGAAAGTGAGCCTAGCCGTCATTAAACCAACCAAAACCACATCACCACTTATTTTATTATTCAAATTATGTATGTGCTTTTGGATAGGAATGAATTATTCTCTTAATTATTCATTAATCTCTCTCCAAATTGCTACACAATGGTATTGAGGTGTGTTAAGTCCGCAACCACACTATGTCGGCTTAGAGCCTTTAACCTTGTCATTGAAATTGAGAACTCGAGATCAGAAGTGGGATAATTATTTGTTTTTGATATCATTAAACATTTACGCAGAGACCTTGTGCTACACGTGTCCTCAATAATGACTGTAGCTGGTAGAGAATACACATGTAACAATATATCTTATTAATGATAGAACAAGGAGCAACCCACGCGAACCGCTTACAAACGGTTTATAGATAGTTATGTTGTTTTAGGAGATCGAGTTTCTACACCATCTTGGGATTCGAATCGGTTGTTTCGATGATTAAAATAACAATACAATATTAATAGGGCAGCCGCTTAGATTAAAATAACCAAACAATATTATCATGAAGCAATATAACTAATACTAATATTTTGATCCCTTTCCATGTCTGTGTAGCGCATGAGAGATATCTAGATTATCTACGTATATGTAGGTATTTTCGGGTTTATTTTTGTTGATGATACCACAGTATAGGAATATATTTGTTATTTGTACCATGGTGGATACCCTTGGTACCCGCGACAAAGGGAATCATAATAGAATAATTATATTTCGTACGTTTCATTCTTCAGATATAATAACACATGTACAGTACCCTCATTGTACTGGCAACAACGCACTTGTTTAGAGTAGATTGAAAAACGATCCACCTTCTCCTCCTCTGATCAGCCGCCGCCTCGTACCTCATTCTTTTATTGTGCGCGGCAACAAGCACTCACTAAATCAGTTTTATTAAGTTTATTTTAGCCTCATATTTAATAATGCCTAAACGTGAAAACCATGCTAAAATTATTTATTACGAGAGTAAACTAAAAGAATTTAAAGAACGAGCAAGTAAGAAACGGCGACATATGATTATATATTCATCTTCGTCGGAATCCGAAGAAACTGGAGGTTAGTCAAATCAATTTTTAACTAAGTGTTAAATAAAAATACAAGAACACGTGTCATTAACTATTCGTATAACATCATACTCACTACTCGTTGTCCCCGGAGGGGTCACGTGAAGGTGATTACGTGTGGTATGTGGCGTAAATTATTTTGCATCTCTAAGCTATCCTGGAGGATATCACATTGAGGGTATCACGAGGGTTTAGCATGATGCGTGCATTATTTTGCATCTCTAAGCTATCCTGGAGGATATCACATTGAGGGTATCACGAGGGTTTAGCATGATGCGTGCATTTTTTGCATCTCTAAGCTATCCTGGAGGATATCACATTGAGGGTATCACGAGGGTTTAGCATGATGCGTGCATTATTTTGCATCTCTAAGCTATCCTGGAGGATATCACATTGAGGGTATCACGAGGGTTTAGCATGATGCGAGCAATATATACCTGGAGGTTGACTGCGGGTTAACACGAGGGTTTAAATATATCTACTAATTTGAAACGTTGTTTGTTTCACACGATGAAACCACGCAAGATAATATAATGATAACACAACGGCACGTTCCCGCGGAGTTTCATTACGTTCAAGTAACGTCCCCAGCGGTACCTCTACAGTGTGAGGCATCCCTGCAACTCGATCCGGAATTGTTATCGGCACTCGGTGAGACCGCGGATGAACGGCCAATTTACGGTGAAAATATCCACCACAGCCTGGCCCAGCGCTGGATACCTATATTAAAATTAAGGACAAAATACTCAAAGAGTACCTGTTACCAGAGAACTATAAATTTTTGAAGGTGCCTATCCTGAATCCCGAAATTAAGGCTGTGGTCTCAGATAATAATATCATCAATCGAGACAAAAATAACTTATCCAAACAAGATCAACTAGGTATTGGTATCAGCGCGCTTAATAAAGCTATCACCATGCTACGTCTAGGAGAGGATAAAATTAAGGCTATAAAGATACTATCAGACAGCTGTAGAATCCTGACCGAACTACATTATATCGATACCCAAGTAAGAACTAAACTCATAACTCCCTGCTTGGATAAGTCTTTTACTCCACTTATCAAGACACGATAGGGATGAAACGCTCTTCGGGGAAAAGCTCTCAAAAACTATAAAGGCATCTAAAGCGATTGATCGCTGATTAAAAAATCCGCTCAGAGAGCGACATCATTACTGACACCCATAACAGGAACATCAACAATAAGGACTCGTTTCTCGGGAAACGGAACAGCCCTCCCTCGCTTCACCGCGGGGAGCAGGGGGGGGGGGGGGCGAGAAGGACATCCACGAGGAGCGACAGCGTACCGGCGCGGCGGTCGGCGAGCCGACGCGTTCACGCGCTTCTCCTGTTCGAAGCAAGAACCGTGCCCAAGCATGCCGCTAACAGTACAGGTACATGCAGGGCGCTTACAATACTTTTACAATTGCTGGGTGAACATCACCAGTAATAAAATAATCTTACACTGGATTCACGACGGATACGTGATACCTTTTTAAAAACATGTTGATTAACATGTCGCCCCTTCTAATAGTAGAGGAGACGTGGAAGAACGACCTTCACCGATCTGATAACTCGATGGGACATATTTTTTATCAAATATAATTTATAAACAAATATACCTATGATAACTTGCCTATCGAAAAGTGTTCATAGCTATTTTTAATTTAATTAATTTTAATCAATTTTTTTTCGTCACCTTCACTCATGTGATAACCGAATGAGTTTTATCTCAATTGATAGTTTTTAACACAGAGAATATGCCTAGGTAGGCTTGCCTACTTATTTTTGTTCATAGCTACCTGGCAAGTAGGTGTGAACAGGTGAGAAAATATAGGTATTTACACCGATCTGATAACCAATCGAAATTAATATCATAGGTAGATATTTTAATTACAAAACCAATCATATAGGCTTGCCTACAAAAAAATGTTCATGAAATAGTATTGCCAAGCTATAAAGGGTATAGCCGGATAGCCTTGGGAAAAGTGCCCCCAAAGCTTGGGGTTTGAAACTATGTCCAAATGATCCTTTATATAGAGATAACATAATGTACAAAATTTCACCCCCCCACTACCCCTCAGGGGGCTACGGCACTCAATTAAACCGAAAACGATTTTATTTTTTTTCTCCAAATCTATGTAACTGACGCAAATCAAATTTTGCACAAATATTGTGCTAACTTAAAGTAATAATACAAAAAATCAAGAGCTCTCTAAGTACTCCCTATATTGAAAAAAACAATAATTTAAAAATTGGAACAACCTGTATAATGGTTTCCTTTCGTGGTAAAAACACTAATTTTTTTCCAAATGTGTACCAACATCGAACCTACGTAATCGCCAAGTTTGGTCTGTCTAGCAAAGGTGGAACAATACTTTTAGTTCTATTAAAGTTTTAACATTGCCAGTATTTGAGGCAACTTGAAATTTTAATAGGGTGTTATTTGTAACTAAAAAATAAGATTAAATTTGCATATTGCCTCTAACATATTTTTGGGAAAAAAATTTTTTTTTTAAACTTTAAGGGTTCATTTAGACCCGCTACTCATCAGCCAGGTCTGCAGCTCTGAGTTGGGGTATAATAAAAGAGCTGTAGGCGACGCACTTTAATATTTTGTAAAATAATAATAAACTTATTCATGTTGTGTTTTTTTGTATAATATAATTTTGGAAATGAAATAAAATAGAGCGCGTCCGAGGGACCTATTTCTCATAGAAAGTACTGGTAGTTGATGCCATATTATGTAAATACTCGTATATTTTAAATTCAATTGTTTTTACAATTCTCCACGAAACGTCAAGGCGCTCGGTCGCGCTACTGAAAATTTGACCGATATATTAAATATGGATATGTTTTTTTCGATTTATATACACAACTCTACATAAAAAGAAAATATCTTTGTCCTAAAATTTATTTTGTGATTTTTTCATTCACTATGCTATATAATAAAGAAAAAATACCCACATCCCTTAAAAAGTTTGCTTTTGTGGTAGTTATGATAAAAAATCTTTTTTCTTGAGTTACTATATTAAAAAAAGAATTTATTATTATTATTAATATTCTTAATGGGACTACAGGGTGGATATACAAAATATCTCTGTTTGTGGGATAGCAGAGCGGATGCTCAACACTATATTCAACGATCATGGCCACTAAGAACTGAATTTGTATTGAAAAACAAAACGTTAAATGTAAATCTATTGCTGAACCTGAAAATGTATTAATGCCGTCGTTACTATACGATATTTTAACAAATATCGATACATCGATGTTTTTTTTCACTTCCGACATCCCTCCTCAACGGACGCCAATCTCACGCGCATGCGCTGAGGTTGCTATCCGCCGCTCTACACTCGCGCGTACATTAGAGTACAAGTGCGAACGAAAGTTGTTTTGTTATTTGACCGTTTTACTTGTTATTTTTTTTAGTTTTGTTTGTTTAGTTTTCCTTTATATAATCCACTTTTGTATAAGGCGCATGAAAACTTAAGTTAGTTATTATTTTTAAGATGATATTGTTCTCATAGAAGTGACTTATTGTAGTCTTATTTGAGAAATAAAGATCTATAAACCTATTTTGGATTTTGTAAGAACCGTTCTACGTGGGAAGCGTATCGATACCATATAAAATTATATGTGTAACCGTATTTACGTACGTTTAGTACGTATAATTTACATATTTATTTATAGTTTTCTTTAATTTCAATAACTAATTTCTGATATTTAATCGTTTCTTAATATTATCAGACAATGCAATTATTCATTTTCTGATCCTTATACTTGAGCACAATACATAATTATTCACAAACAAAGAAATTTACAAATCAGCCCATGAGTTAGAAATATATATGCCTTTAATATACCTTTAAGAGGTTCGCAGAGCATTTGCCTTAGCACTTTTGTCTACAATTGTACCTGCGCAGTCGACTCAAGTCGGTTCAATTAAGTGCCGGCCGCGGTTTATAGCGTGCACATTGATATAGGAATTTAGAAGGATTTGTTATAATGTTATGTAGATACTTAGTTATGGAATAAATAGTTTAAAAGACGAAATAATAAACATAATGGCGTCTTTGTCTAAAGTATGCAATGAAAACAAGTCAACTCTATACGCAACGGTTTCGCTATACTGTCAAATTTTTCATGACATCAGACGTGTGCCGTGTTTGCCATTATGTGTTTCTCTTTTCTACGGTGTAAACTGTGACTTATTACTAAGGTACTAACTACTAAAACCCACTTTGACAAAGGTCAGCCACGTCAAAGTGGACATTAGTAGGAAGAAAACCGCCATGTCTTATTGCGTAGGTATGCACGTTTTTATCGTAGGTAGGGCTCTTCCATATACTTTTCTTGTTATGAGAGCGTGCAACTACTTGTCTTGTTGTGTCCTGTTCTATCACACGGACCTCGGACGCTCTACTTTCTCTGTCGCACCTATCAAATTCTAAAACTTTATAGCTTGGCAATACTATTTCATGAACATTTTTTTGTAGGCAAGCCTATATGATTGGTTTTGTAATTAAAATATCTGCCTATGATATTAATTTCGATTGGTTATCAGATCGGTGTAAATACCTATATTTTCTCACCTGTTCACACCTACTTGCCAGGTAGCTATGAACAGAAATAAGTAGGCAAGCCTACCTAGGCATATTCTCTGTGTTAAAAACTATCAATTGAGATAAAACTTATTCGGTTATCAAATGAGTGAAGGTGACGAAAAAAAATTGATTAAAATTAATTAAATTAAAAATAGTTATGAACACTTTTCGATAGGCAAGTTATCATAGGTATATTTGTTTATAAATTATATTTGATAAAAAAAATGTCCCATCGAGTTATCAGATCGGTGAAGGTCGTTCTTCAACGGCTCTTAGACCATAACACTCTTACGACGGGGAACAGAGAAATATGGCTGAAGCGATCGAAAACCTGTTACAATTATGTAATTGTACCGTATTTTATGTATTGCACCTATGTAGGTGTAATATATGAGTGTAAGCCCCAACAGGATCAATTTATCTCCAAAATATTTTTAACTTCAAAACCAAATGGGGGCAAAAGATTTATTTTAAACTTAAAAATGTTAAATAATTTTGTTACACAAACTTCATTTTAAAATGGAGGACTACAGAACGGCCTGCAAATTAATTCCTCATAATGGTTTTTGGCCACAATAGACCTGAAGGAATCTTATTTATTGGTACCTATTACTCCATCTCAAATAAAATATTTGAAATTTCATTTTCAAAACTAATTAACCTACGAAATTGTAGCTATGCCTTATGGCCTATCATCAGCTCCAAGAACATTTGCAAAAATAATGAAAGAGGTTGTGGCTCACCTCAGATACCGCGGCCATTCATCTGTTATATATTTTGACGATCTATTATGTATTGGTCGTACTTACGACTAATGTCTTTCAGACGTTAACGAGACCGTTAAATTGTTACGATGTTTAAGATTTGTAATCAATTTTGAAAAAAGTTTTCACCATCACAACATATTAAATTCTTAGGTTTTATATATAACACTGTAGATATGACATTATCGTTGCCGGATAATAAACGAGAACGTATTTCAAAATTAGTTAAAAAAAAATATACTACTTTACCAAGGTGCACTATTAAAAAGTTTGCTCGTTTAATTGGTGTACTTATATCCGCTTGTCTAGCGATTAGATACATATGAGTGTACACTAAACGCCTGAAGAGACAGAAGTACCTAGCATTAAAGTTAACTCAATCATACAAAGCAAAATGTATACCGTCACCCGTAACTCTTTCGGATCTTAAGTGGTGGTCTCGAAATATATTTTCGACATCCACTTCATTGAAACCGGATAAGTTTCAATTAGAAATTTTTACAGACGCGTCTCGATCAGGCTGGGGCGCTTTTTGTAATAACAAAAGAGTCAATGGGGAATGGAAATCTACTGAGTTAGAATTTCATATAAATTTCTTGAAGCTTAAGGCTTAAGGTTTTTCGGCCTTAAATGTTTTGCACGCAATATATGTAACAGTTCCGTTCTATTGCGCATTGATAATACCACAGCGTTAAGTTATGTTAATCGCATGGGTGGTATCCAATATCCCCATTTAAACGACTTGACGCGAGAAATTTGGCAATGGTGTGGAGAGCGAAACTTATTTATAACAGCCTCTTATATTAAGAGTACCTAAAAATAATAAAGAAGCCTATGAAGAGTCTCGTAAGATTAATAAAGATATAAAACTAGAACTATCTGATTCTGCCTTTAACAAAATTGTCAATAAATTAGCTAAACCAAAAATCGATTTATTTGCTTCTTGCACCAATGCTAAGTGTTATCGATACGTATCGTGGAAACCAGATCCGGATGCCTTAGCGATAGTCATGGGATAGCATATTTTTTATGCTTTTCCACCCTTTTCTTTAATATTAAGATGCTTTGAAAAGATAATAATAGATAAAGCTGTAGGTATACTTGTCTTACCCTATTGGCCTTCGCAACCCTGGTAACCTTTATAACAAAAACTGCTCATTTCGAATTTAATCTTCATCAATTCCAAAAACAACATTACCACAAATCAAAGGAGTTATCCTGGGTGCAGCGAAGCTCTCAGGAACGCGTTTACGTAGCGAAGCTCTCAAACGCGTTTACAAAACGAAGTGTCCCTATTCCTTCCTTAGATATAATGATTAGATGAATGACGTCTCTAGCCAATAAAACAAAACAACAATATAGTGTGGCTTACAAAAAATGGTGGCAGTATTGTCTTCATATTCAGATAGATTCGTATAGTAATTATTTACCATCAGTATTATCCTTTTTAACAGAACAATTTAACAATGGTGCAGCTTACGGTACTATTAATAGTTATCGTTCAGCTTTGAGCTTGGTGATGAAATAGGATCTCATGTACTAATTAAAAGGCTTTTAAAAGGAATTTATAAGTTAAGGCCAAATGTTCCAAAATACGCGTCTACTTGGAACCCTCAGCTAATTTTGCAGCACATCACTCACTGGGGACCTAATGGGGATTTTAAGTCTACAAAAGATTTCCCAGAAGCTGGTAACTTTGTTAGTCTTATGTACAGCCCATAGAGCGTAAACACTCATATCTATTAAACTTAAAAATATTAATTTAGTTCAGTTCAGTTCAAGTTCAGTGGAAAGTCTCCTGATGACTTTTAAGCGACCCTACAAGGCCGCTTACACACAGACCATCAGTCGATGGATAAAGCAGGTACTAGCGGTGAGCGGTGTGGACGTGTCAGCGTTCGGTGCACACAGCACAACACGTCCAAAGCACGCGCACAGGGCATATCGCTTGACGTTATCAGGAGGACAGCTGATTGGTCAAAATCATCGCAAACATTTGTGAAATTTTATAATCGGCGATGATGCATCTTTTGCTAGATCAGTTTTTATACCCTGATTAAAACGAATTTGTATACTTGTAAGTTGTAACTAAACTACACCTGATAATTATTATTCCTAAAAATATATATAAAAAAAAAACCTTAATAATAAAACTTATTTGTACTCATGATTGTATTAAAAATGAAATAATTTCTTACAAAAGGCATTTTATATATTTAACCTTTATACCTACCTACTTTATTTACAAAATTTTATATCTCTAAACATCTACATGTGTTATTATATCTGAAGAATGAAACGTACGAAATATAATTGATGATTAAACGAACTTACCTGTAAGTGAAGTTCTATCGCAATTATATGAGTACGTTTCATTCGAAGATATAAGATCCCTCCCAACCCGAACCCATATTATAAAATTTTGTAATAACCACTCTAAAGAATGAGGTACGAGGCGGCGGCTGATCAGAGGAGGAGAAGGTGGATCGTTTTTCAATCTACTCTAAACAAGTGCGTTGTTGCCAGTACAATGAGGGTACTGTACATGTGTTATTATATCTTCGAATGAAACGTACTCATATAATTGCGATAGAACTTCACTTACAGGTAAGTTCGTTTAATCATCAATTATATTTGTGATAAGAGAACACCTTTTTGTTCGGCCGTCTTATGACGCTATCTTTGCTTACATTTGCACCTACCGAGTTATCAATCAAGTCACCCGCCAGCTCCTAGCCTAGGTACATATCATCGAGCGTGGTCCAAGTTGGTTCGCTCGTGGGTCGTCGAACGGAGCGCCCAACCGCGACAGGGAACCGCTAGTCCTTCGCCCCTCGTCGTATACAGCCTGTTGTGCGCATGCTCACTGCTCACATCTCGCTCAGTTCAGAAAGTTCGATATTTGAACAGGATAATCAAAAGCATGTTTGGAATTCATTTTCCTCCATAAGTGATGCTAGAATAATTTTCGTAATTTCCCGTATGAGTAGTGATCTTTATTAAAAAGATTTCGTTAAGTAGGTACTTACTATGTTGAGAAAAATATTGATATCTACCAGAGCAACTTCTTAAACTACTTGAAATTTAAGAAAGGATCTTCATTTCTTTTTATTGTTATTAGGGTTCCAAAGTAAAATCGGAACCCTTAAAAAGATATCTGAGCAAGTCCCTAAGTCTGAAGTTGTAGCGTGTATCTACAGCTCATTTCTATAATATAAATATCGACTCAATATCTGCAGCCGAGCCCCACAGCAACATTACATACTTCGGAACATCTGTTTCCGAAGTTTCGAAATGATAAATCATACCTACATACAAAATAATATCTCAAATACCACAATAATACAGAAATATATTATAAAACATTTACGAGTATTTCGCACACATCTCCAGGATATCAATTTCGAACTTTTAAGCGCAAAACGACAAACAAGTACGACGGCCCCAATAAAACAGTTACTTGAGTCGGAGCTACTTAACAACAAAACCTAACAATACGTTAAGTTTCGTAACTCGATACGTTTGTGAGTCGTCCAGACTACTTCACACTCGCAAGTCACTGTCCCACGAACTTGCTCGCAAGTCCAACTGACAGATGTAGTTGTTTTCAATTAGCGCCTGCTTCCCAACGGACCGTTAAGAGTGTTTACTCGTTATCCGATACGACACGATAACGTTGCCGGACGCCGCGCCGGACGTCGACAGATGACACCCGATAACAATTTTGTTAAACTGCATTTTCATTGACAATCTCTGTCTTCTGGATATTTAGGTGGCTTATGTATTCTAAGTTTTGTATGCAGAAAAGTTTACATATTATTATTTTGCACTCGCTTTGTTTTCGAAGACATAATCCTTACGTCTTATTACAACACATTAGTACCCGCTAACGGAACAATTGAATCTTAATTATTCTTCACACGTGTAAGTTAATCATAACGCCATTTAAAACTGAATCAGTACTTTGTGTGTCATAGAATGATTTTCTTAATAGGCTAATAAATACACTTTGTTATTTCCTTGTTTATTTCAATACACAGTAAAATTTGAATTGCCGCAACGATGTCCCTCAACACCAATATTCTAGACGTAACTGTGATAACGCCACCGTACCGGATAGTGTATAAAGGCTGTTGCAGTAACCGTGCACCCAAATGAAACATGTACACACATTGTTACCAGCGTTGGCAGCGTTGTGGACTTAACAGTGTGAAGTAGTATGAACGATCCTTTGTTCAACCCCTTTTTATCCGCATTTGAAATATTAAAAGGACTGCGATGCATGTTACCGTTACATATAAATACATATATACATATGTAACGGTATAATACAAGTCATGATGTGGTATGCGCAGTTACAGAAGCTCGACGTGAACTTAAATAATTGTAACTTTTCATTTTTATATCACACTATGTTGGCATACGTATTGTTTAGTGTAGTTATTTACTTTTACAATTATGTATAATTCGATGGTAGAAACACGAGTGGCATGTCGCGAAGTGATGTCGCTCTGATCGTAGACTGTCGATCTAAATATACACAATTACCTCTTGTGCATATGAACTTAAGCGTTCCAAAACTGTATTTACAATACTTATACATACCAACGTGTTAAGTCTATGTCTTCTATAAAGTTGTCTTGTAGATATCGCATCAAAGGAGACAATATATAATAGAATTTACAGATGAAAAATTTCTCGAAATTCTAGGCTAGCTAAAATGTCGTCCACACGAAAAACACATCACACACAAGTGACGCTACCTTAGTGCTCTCGAGACAGCATCAGAGGACGCTTGCCTGACGGAGTCGACGGGAGTTTAGCTAAACACGGATCGAGATTTCTCGCACGTATGTCACTCACGTCACATCTGTTCTGGAGCGACCATAATTCAAGATAAACGAAAAAATGCCAACGTGTAAGTAAATATTGCCGAGAAATACTGCATCCGTCTTTACTTTGCTGGTGACGTGATTATAGGATATTCAACTTACGCTGGGCTAAAAAAGCCTTTCGATTAGGAACCATTTACCAAAGGGAAAATTTAATAGTAAGGGGATAACCAGTGCCGCATACGTAATAAACAATTCTGAGGTAAAATCAAATCAATGAATCCTGCACATGCCATTTACCAGAAAATACTGCCATTTTTGTTGCTCTTTCGGCAATAGTCGAAAGATTATTTTTATTGTATAAACAGACCTAGTAAGCTCACTCAAACGATTCGCTACATTCGCCATTACAGCTTTCATTAACTCCTTAGTATGCGGATTGCGGACCCAGCGATAGATAATTAATTGATTTTTTAAATTCCGCCAAGTAAGGGAGCGTTGCAAGCTTCAATTTTATCACAATAAATCTAGAGCGGGTTAGTCTAGGGTCTGGCGGGATTCAGAGAGAAAAACGTGGCACATAAATTACGCTATAGGTCGATATCGGACTCGGTACATGTGCCAGAGTGAACACGACGTCGCTCGCGCCGCCACATTTCCATAATTCTGCTCGTTAACGCAACGCAAGCTGCGATGATATCTCTCCGCGTCGGTGTATAAACGTAATTAACAAGAAACCTTTTGCTTATTTAATTCCAATGAAGGTTTCGCACGCGGAAATAGATATTTAATACAATACAAAAAAAACTTTAGCTTAGTTTTAATTACGTCATTATCTTTACAAATCTTAAGACTTTCCTATTTTAATGTACCTAATTATGGTTCGGTTGCGCACTCAAGAGTTGAATGGAAACTTGATAATTTTCAAAATGCTCTTATTTATAATAACACACATAATTATCGTACGATTTATTAAATTACAATATGTGTAGCAAGCGATGCGGTACCAGGCACGATCCTAACCATCACCCTCATGTCACAAATGTTATATAATAAATTGGCACAAGGAAAAGTTTACTTAACCACAAACTTTACTTTCGTTATCAATACTTCGATGTGCACTGTGATTTGTTCCCGCTGTCTATCACGACATAAAGCCAGAGATTTTGGCTGAGTATTACATAGTTTAATCATTTTGATAGAGTGCTCCTAGCTAATGTAGGTAAGTCGGAAGTTGGGATTACTCGGGACCGGCAACAGTATGTCGCATGCATTACTGATAGGGAACTCCTTGTTGCAAGAGAGTGAAATTTATAAGCCCATTTTATCATACTTCCAACGTACGTTCCATAATCTATTCAATGTACCTATATTAATAAAAAAGAATGTATGAAACGAGACGTTGGTGAATCCAAATCATACACAGTGTAACATTAAGATTAGATATTGCGCCAACGAGCTAAGAACAAGGATTAGCGCGTGCTCCCTGATGGAATGCTTATACACGGATGTTTCAACGGATAATTCAACGTATCCGTTGTCGGCCTCCCTGCTGCATTCTCCACACTCCAGTCCAGACGTCAGTGTCTCCCACAAAGATAACATCCGTGACGTCGCATCGGGCGACTCGTCGGAATGTCCATTGTCGTTCAATAACTAAGCTACTGCGACGCTGAATTCAGTTAAGTGCCATTTGTCTTTATAGTTTACGATTTACAACTTGTTTTAATACGAAAATAGTAAAAGGGCTTGCTGAGATGTGCCCAGATTTCTCTAGAGGTGGTTGAATCTATTATTATCTAGACTAGTCAAGAGCTACCCAATAAGTCACTTTTATTAAATGACTTTATATTAAATGTGACTTTTTATATACCTAAAATAAGGTAACACTTCGTTCATTAAGTTTTCGGGGATTCCACGGCTATGCCACCTGACTGGTAAGTACGTATTATCAGTTGACATAAAAAAGACAGTAGGTCTGTAACCAATCAGGTTTTCCATTGAAGGTTAGATGTATGAAGTAGTATTGTTATTTATCGTTTTTTCATACCTAGTCTGGCCATAAATACTGTTACAAACACTTAACTAAATATGCATATTATGGAATATATCTGTAAGTGAGTTATATAAAAGCAAAGGTAGTTAAATATTACCTAATTAAAGTTTAATACGTATTTAGGTTATTCAAAATCCCTCCCTGATTTTGAATACAAGCCGATTTTGAATACAAGCCCTCAAGTAAATCGTAGCACGGACGATGTTCCTGTCTAGTGACTATATCAGCCAATGAGAAACTCCAAATTATGGTGAGATATAGCGCAAGCTTTTTGCTCCAATTGTTGCCTTATTTTGTATCCAACGGATGTATGTAAGTTTGTGCTTTGAGAGGGCCACTCGTCATGCCCGATAAAGTATATTTTATGAGCAATCAGCCAGTTTTGTGTCCTGCTTTCCGATGTTTCTTAACAAAGCCGGTCATCTCTCGAGCTTTAATTTTTTTAGAGGTTAATTGCAGAAATGTCCTATTTGTTGTCGATAAGCTCATGGTTCAAGGTTTTCATTTAACATTCATTTGATGGCAGTTTTGCTTATCCACACCTGAAGAGCTACAATGATTGTCTTCTTTTACATTCATCGAAGCTCGAAACTTTAGGGCCTCATTTTGATAGTATGATAAAAAAACCTTTGAGTGATTTTTCAAACTTGCAGCAGTTTAAAAAACCTGTAGCGGTCCAAATTTATAAACCCGTCAATGTATTCTTTTAACGACCACTCTTTTTTATTAAATAGCTTAGTATCAATTTTTTTTCAGATAATGCAAGTTTCTCATCTATACAAATATCTCTACAAATAAATAAAATTGGAGTGTCTGTTTGTAAATGTATACACGTTACATAATTATACCAAAACAACATTTTTTACAATTTTTGTCTGTCTGTCTGCCTGTTTGTTTCGTCTAATCTCTGAAATAGCTTGACCGATTCTGACGGGATTTTTACTGGCAGATAGCTGATGTAACAAGGAGTAACTTAGGCTACTTTTATTTTAGAAAAAAAATAGTTTTAGAAAAAAATAGGATCATTTTACAGCTAATTCATAATATAATCAATTGAAACATTTATTGCTAGTATTTAATACTTAAATCAAACAAGGCTGTAACAGTATTTATCGTAATACTTTGTATTTCTTACAGGGTCATCTATCTTATGAGCAAGTGAAGGGCAGAACATCCAAGTAAACGTCCTATCACTTAAGTATCTCCTGAAAGCCGGCAACATCAATCACAAATCCAAATTCAATTCATCTTTCTATAAATGCATAATGCAATCCATTCCTCAACAAAAAATCCACGACCGCTTTTCTCTCGCTCTCCATCTACCGATTTCGCATTATTAATTTTCGCTGTTATTCGCAATCGCTAGAGATTGCTCCTGAGTGAAGCGCTGGGGAATCTAAAAGAAATGAGATCGTTAAGCTTCGAGGAGAATCCAAATTTTAAATCTGTAGATTACAAACAAAACCAGAGGCGATGAATGAACGGATCAATAACCACAGCTGAATATAATTAATCTTAGCTTAGGATATTTAGGACATCACGGCCTTTCATTTTCTCTCTATCCTTTACCATACGCTTATTTTATGTATTAGCATAGTTCAATTTCTTTATCAATAAAATATGTATGTAACTTTTTATTGTAGTTCCTTATAATGTTTCAGCTACTTTAAGATCTCTTTTCGCTATTAATAAAGATCTACCGTAAGCTATACAGCGAAAGAAGACCTATAAAGGCATTACTGACGCTACCCCAAAACTACTTCTACATATCCTTGACAAATTCTGTACCGTTGAGACGATTTGCAAGTCTTAAAACCCGAGGCCGGATTCAAACATCGTCGTTCACGGAACGGTTCAAACTTTTCTATAGCATGCAAGTTTTCCAATATAAAGGCTGACGTTTTTATTGTAGATCGAGTGCAGTTCGGGAGTGACGGGCCCTAGAGAGTTTTAATTGATTTTAGGCAAAGCAGGAACGGGATCTCAAGGTAAGGTGAGGTAAAGCTACTCTTTCATAACATCAGTGAAGAAATCACAGTGCGCGAGTTTCATAGATACTGTGATTGAATTTTCATGGAGTTGGTGCCAAGGACACATACGATAATTGTTTAATTTCGATCAAATACAACTGTCACCGAAAAATTGATTTGTTTAACGTTTATTACAAATGCTTACGATTTGTACCAGGCAAGTTATTCCATATGGATTTTACTTGTTATTACTTTTAAATTATAATTAAATCACCAATTTAAATGGCCAATAAAATCAATTGTTCATTGGCCGTATTTTTGAAGTGTACCTACCTAATCTGTACGTGCTTTACTCATGTGTGAACAAATTCTATTGAGCTACTTTGTTTTTAAATGGATTTACCGTTTTTCATATAAAAAAGATCACCTTTACTTCCGAAATGTATTTGAACAAAATTTTACTTAAATTTGTTAATACGAATAAGTAACTCATTGATCTACACACCGAGTCGGTTAAACTCGTTTTTTTTTTAATTTCAGTTGTGTTGAACGTCGAATTTTACACTGAAAAAAATACACAAAAATACAATAAAAGAAAAGTAAATTATCTTACTTAGTTAACAAATTGATTACAATGAATAACCAAACAATAATGAATTCCACGAGTAGGTCCCTATTACAGTACTTGCACTTATTGTTAGATATAGTTTACTTTCAATGTGCTATAAAACCCCTTTTAGAATGATGAAATAAAATTACTGAATAGTATAATCATAAAATCCTCTAAATGAGGATTTACTTTACTGCAAACAGCATACCTAGACCTAGCCACGAGCCGCACATAACTATAACAAAAAGTTTATGCGAGCGTAATAATGTGAGCTACATTAGCAAGGTTCTCTCGTACCATGTGTTCACGTAACGTAGGTTTTCTCATAAACTGGCTTCATAACGCGAAGGATAGATTGAAATTGAAACAGACAATAGCGCCTTGAATATAAGAAATAATACATATTTAACAGTAGAAAAACATTATAACCAAACCTGGGTTCGCACAGGCAGAACATAATTATCTATGATGCCTACATTTTTTGTGTCAAAGTTTGGTATTTTAGCCTGGTGCTTCAAGCAAGCCGATGCAATCAAAATGTAACAGATGTTTATGTATTGTCTATCCTTTATAAGAAAAGAGTAAAAAGGCTTTTACTAAGTTAGTGCGCTCACTATCTTAGAAAGCATCTCCATTTAACATCAGATTTGTGGCCTTGGTGTCTTGATTCCTTTTTTTATGTTGACTGTAATAGTAATCCTATTTGAATAAAAGAGTGAATTGTCAAAGAGACTTTTATTAAATTAGTGTGCATACCGTCTTAGAACGCATCTCTATTTACCATCAGGTGATATTTGTGGTCTCTATCTTTTCTTGAAGATTTTTTTGACGTTGACTGATAAGCTCAAGCTCAAGTCCGCTGGATACTTGACAAGTGTACTAGATCGTGTATGGCCAGCATTATAGTACCTATTTCTTAGGGAAAAAATGATGTCTTCTTTTATGGTGTGTTATAGCCACATAATTTACTATAATAGAACATAATTTACCATAATAGTTGTAAGTCACTTACCTCTAAGTATTTGGTAGAGGAAGACTTTGATGTGGTCGGCGGAGAGGTGTTGCGGCGAGACGATGATCTTGTGCAGGTCGCTTTGGAGCAGTTCGGTGATCACATAACTGTTTTTGCTCGGTTAAGGAATTACAAAAATATCGCAGTGAAAAGTTATCTTTAATACTACAGGTATAAGTAACAATGACACATGATGGACATGTAAATAGTTTGAAATAAAAATAATAAATTACTTAAAACATACTTAATAATAAAAAAATTAAAAGTATAAAACAGACCAGTTGGCCTTGGTAGACTGTCATATTAAATGTTAAATAAATTGAACCCAAAAATTAAGTAACATAATCACAAAGCCCAAAAATTCAGTAACACACATATTTTTCATCACCGTAGAAATTAATTATTACCGCTTCCTAAACGCAAAAGGCAAACATCTTAAGAAACACTGAATGTTTCAACGTTTCAAGTGAGACCTTGTTCTGAAAGGAGACCAGCTAAATGAAAGGACGCTTGATGTATCCTAAACATACATTTCGCAATTATTAAGTTACGTTACAACATACCAGAATGTTTAGCTTGAATTATACAACGACCATTGAAAGCAGGGACATAATTCGGAGTTTTGTACACCCACGCACACGAGGGTCTCTCTTCAAAAGAACTCTCCAGATCTTCGTCACAGTAAAGGGAAAGCAATATGTCAATATTACTGCTCCATTACTAGCTGAGCGATAATCATATTTAATTTTCTTTTATAAAAACGATTGTACCAAATAGATTATTCTATAGACCCATTAATCTGAACAATATAATCCTTAAAAGCCTTCTTGCATCTACGTAATAAAAATAAAACTGTAACTGTCACTAACACACAACGCACGTCTTGAACCAGTGGATCTATGAGCATGAAACTTTATATAGGGCTCGATGTATAATCGAGTGTGAGGAAGCAAAAAGGATTTTTCCAATCATCTCTTAAAGGAGTACTGTGAGCTATAAAATTACCTCTTGGAGTCCATTGTATTTTCGTGGGCATCAGCTAATTACCTTAAAAAGATAAAATATTTCTAAAGCTTCAAATCTCTTGAAATATAAAGGAAAACAAACGTTTCGCACTTGACCAAACTGAGTTATGATTATAAACTAACTAGGTATTATAAACTAACCCCGTGGTTTCGCCTGCATTAATTTGTGGAAAAAAACTAATTACTAAAATACGAGTATATAATAATAATAATAATAATAATAAAAGTATATGATGTTATATAGCCAGCCTTCCTCGATAAATTGACTAACATTTTCTTCTTAAGCTTTTCTTCTCCTCCACGACAAAGCACCTTTCCGAAAAGCCAAAAAATGACGTGCATAAGTGTATCAGTGATACCTATATGAATAAATTATTTTGAATTTGAATTACATTTGAATTTGAACACAAAAATATTTTTTCAATTCAACCAGTAGTTCCTGAGATTAGCACCTTAAACCAAACAAACAAACTCTTCAGCTTATAATATGTATTAGTATAGATTTAACTGGTCGTCAGTTGTCATACTATTCTGTCTGCTACTATGGTCCATTCACTCCGATTTACTTGATTATATACGTATTACTGCGAGGTTGTCGTCCGTCTGTCGACCGTTCCCAGCGCGACTATTCCCTAAATTACAGAACAAACATAATTATATACAGCTCCTGCTTGATGACATCCAGACCAAATTAAAACCAGTGAGTAGTAAAAGCACAGTGAACCTTGCCTGTAATATATAAAATTCTCGTGTCACAATGTTAGTTACCATACTCCTCTGAAACGGCTTGACCGATTTTTATGAAATTTTATATGCATATTCAGTAGGTCTGAGAATCGGCAACCATCTATTTTTCGTGCCCCTAAGTGATAAGGGTTGTTCACCCCTAACAATTTTATTTTTATTTTTGGACAATATTTTTTTATAATGTGGCATTAAAATACATACAACCCTAAATTTTCGCCCTTCTATCACCAACCCCTATTTTTTAATAGTAATTTCAGTAATTTAATCATTTTTCATCCCGCTCGATAACTGATCAATTTTTAGGCGATACGAAGTTCGCCCGGTCAGCTAGTATTATATAAATTACTAATAACTAATACCAAAATTTTTCTGGATATAGACACACTAATCACCTAGCAGTTTGAAATATACTTTACGACCTATTCTCATTGAATATCTACTACAAATAAAGGTACACAAAAAGGTTCATGGGTCGGTTTGTCCTCTACGATATCCAAGAGGGGCAACACTTCTTCGTGTTATTCTACTGTAAAGACCATTTAAAACAACTTAAAAAACAAACTTAACGCCTTCAACCTTTTACGCCAAATGTTTGCGAATTGGAATAGTTCGAAAGAAATTGTATTAAAAATGCAGTATCTTCCGTTCATGAGATTCGCTGAGAAAATGGGACTGGTCGATCATAATTCAGTTGTTAAGTAAACCGAGTTAACCGGTATTGATTTATCCGTTTGGCTGAATTTAGCTGATCAAAAATATATATTAAGAAAACAAATTTAAGAGAATATAATAAATACTCGTACCTAGATTACTTTTTTCTCAAACACCACCTACAATTGACAATAGAAGGATTTAATTCCAAAGCGGAACTGATATAAAATGGCCTGTTCATAAGACAATATTTGTAAATACACAAGTGCTTACGACGAGACGATAGCCTAAAAATATCACCTTACTGCGCTCCCAAATAGACAAGCAGTTTATTAAAATATTTAGACAGCCACAACCAGGAGATCTCTCCGTTAAAACAAACAGTTAGAAGAATTATTAGAAGTATTTGGATTGTTCACTACTAACAATAGATCCCTTATACGCAGACTTCCCGATGCCCGTGTTTTCCGAGATAACAAATACCCTATGTCCTATGTCCCCTGGGTCCTATGTCCCTATTTCCTATATCCTATGTCCCCTATTATTCTATATCCAATGTACCCTATGTCCAGATCATGGTCTCCCTGTGTACTAAATTTCAGGAACATCCGTTCCATTTATGGGTTTACTGTGTTTCCCTGATTCGAACTAAGGATAATTTGTTAATTAACTGTAGGTTACTAGTGGTAATTTTCTAATCTGAATGGAAGGTTCAATAAATAAAATTTAATTATTTACTGACGTTTTAAAATTTATTTACGAACTTTCAAAGCCGTATGAATTCGCTTCAAACATTTATATAAATATTTAAATGCATAGCTTTGATTTACCATCCTGAAAATTTATGTTCCATTAAAAATAAATAAAAGCTTTTTGTATTCGTCCAGTGTACGCCATTAAGTATGTTATTTTTTAAAGATTGTATCACTAATATGTCATTCACTAAATAGTGAACATGAAAGGTCCACGGATCAATGAAAAAAAAATCATTAAAATGAATTAAATACTGAAATATGAATTAATTTAATTCCATAATGAAATATCAAAAAAGATGCATTAAATAAAGACTTTTTAGCCCTTTAGCAGTGGCCTTGCCTACCGAGCTTGAGGCATCCCTGACCCTGATTTTGATTCCAAGCCGGTGTACATAATTATTCCCAGTCCCGTCGCCCGTACTAAGCGGCATAGCAAAATAAATCTGGAACCATTCCATATTTTCGTAGTAATCATTTTGCTATATAATAAACATAGTATCAACAAAATATTATATCAAACGCAGAAAGATTTGCCGTCGCGTTGCGAAACGACCAACACTGAGCACTGGACTTACGCCGAAAGCCAAGACTTGCGGTGTACCAACACCAGTATCGAATATCAAAATCCGTATGTCGCAAACGCTTCAATACCAATCCTTTAGGTAAAGATAGCTTACTACGTGCGAAGATAATCATACTGAGATATTATGATAAGTTTTAACGTCCCGGGAAATTGTTTTAACTTATACTTCACGATCCTTACACGTGTGCAAAATGTGTGCATTACTAATGTAAGATTTACATATCACCAAAACATACATACCAATACTACATTATTAATCACGTATAGATAACTAGAACTGGAATGGATAGATTGCTCTTTAAATCGTAGTCTCATAACAAGTTCAGCTTAATTAATGGATCTGTTTAATTACAACGGAAACTCAAAAAAACTGAAGGGATCTTTAGAAACGATTATTAAACTGTTTCCATTCTGAACACCGCAGTCCCATCTGCCACCCTAGCGACGTAGTCGACAAAAGAATTAGGTACGCAGGGCATGATGATAAAACCTTCCGTAATTATTGATATTACAGACTGTTTGTGTTATTAACGATGTTAAATTATACATGTATACGTAAGGTATGATTTAACACTGATAATAACGTTAACAATATGTTATATGAAATATTACAGAGGGTTTTAGAATCATGCCCTGCATACTTAATTTTTTTGTCGACTGTACACGCTGCGCAGAAATTATATAAAAAATACGTGTGTTTGAAACCACTTTATTTTACTGAAGGCAGTATATTGTAAGCGATACCACTCTTGCCCCAGCTCTAGAACTCTATGCACTCTATGAAAATGCATTAGGAACGATATAACATTAATGTTGTGTAAATAACAATGCAAAGTACATAAAAAAAACAGTAAAAAATATACAGCAATTTGCACTTTCACGAGTAGTTGAGACCGATTCGAGAGTGGATGACGTTTTGACACACGGCGGATGGCCGCCCGGCCGCCCAACCGGCGAAACACGACGTCCATTCGGATTGCACGACCGCTTGGAAAATGGCGACATCATTTCAGATGATAAATGTTTTGAATTTCAATATAAAATAGTTTGACGCTCTAACAATTAACCCTGAACTCGTTAATGACGACTCTAGGCATGTGGATGTCCATGGGCACTGGACAGCGAGACCCCACATTCATAGAAAACTTAGGTAACAGTTTCTACAATACAGTTGATTTTCTTTTTGAGAGTAAATGTATATTTTAACAAGTATTTAGTTTTACTACAGAATACATAATAATACCTACCTATAGGTGGTTTTACATAAAATGAAATATGTATATTGTGGCATAAAATATAAACCTAAAGCGATACAAATGATGCTACAACGTCGCATAAATTTATTTCCTAAAAGTGACATAGACAAATATAGGTACAGCGGGTCCACTGATGCAAAGCTATGCCGGGCTACGAGCTGGGGCTGTAAAGTCGCTTCTTCACCGGACGACACGACACTGACATTATATAAGATTATTATGTATCATGTAAGTACACATAGAAACTGCTGTGTTCGTGCTAGTTGCGTTCAGTTTTAAGATACTGCCGAACTAGTAAATGTTATAGTGTTAAGTAATGTTTCAAAAATATTGCATGAATGCGGCCTAGCCGTATAGTTATGTACATACCTTTATCTTATGTATATATTGTGTATACACGCACCCATGGAAGCTTTCCTATGATACAGTACACATACATATAACTGTCGTCATGACACCAGTAGGAGCCTTGCTGCCGACGATAACAATATTATCGTGTTATTTTTGTCCAATGACTAATGAGACAGCGTGAAGTACAATTTCATAGAAATATTCTCCTTCGCTATGGTTAATGGTATGGAAACATTTAATAACTGCAGTGTGGAAATATAAAATTGTGTCGTCATCATGTCGTGTCGTTATCGTGTCGTGTCGTTATCGTATCGTCCAATGAAGAAGCGACAAAGGCAATGCGCCCTCTCGACGACCGTGGCGCGGTAATTATTATTTACGAAGGGGCGAGATTCCACCCTCTTGCTATTCTAGGGTCGCCATTCCTACTTGCACGAAATAACATCTAATGTAATGTAATTAAGTCCGAAATTAATGAAAATTTCGAATTTAACAGGAAAACTCATTAGATATAATTTATACATTATCTCACATACAAATCGTTCAATAGAAGCATCATCAACCAAATTCAACAATAATATCACAATTTTAGTTTACAGATCCATCCAATCCAACCGTATTTTTTATGTTTGTTACATAACCCTTTCTGGCAGTCGGATAAAAAATGTATCTTAAATCTTAAATTTTACATATGTCCAAATACAGTCCTATCAGAAAATAAAAAGAAAACTACTATAGGCATCATAAACATAATATCTTGATCCAATTAACTAAAGTATTTATGTAACTGGCGGAATTTTATCTGAACATCTCTGTAAATAATTTTCCGCAATATCATTTTGTAATATCAATATAATTTCCGTTTTCTCCAATCCAAACAGTGTTTAAGAGTTGTGTTTTAGTAATTATAAAACATAATTATGAGGAAACATTATTATCATTACTCTAATATCACATAACATACCATATTAACGTAGTCAGAAATCAAAGTTCTCAATTAAACCATACGTCAGTAGATCAAAGGTGGCAATTATAACATTTGAACCGTGATGTTTGTTGATTTTGGCTACAAGTTTCATGCATATTATATATTACATAAAAAATAAATAGTTTTTTATTTCAATTCAATTCTTATGACAAAAATATTAACAGGCAATCCAATAGGCAATTCGCTCGAACATACTACGATACTTCCAGTATGAAACTCTGTGGCGGGTTAAATAAGATACACTGGATTTAGCCGGATTTTTTTTCCTTGAACACTTCACCCGGCTAGATGCTATTATTATCCATGTAAACAGCCTCCTCCATCTATTATAACGATCGATCAATACTCTTGTGGGCTACTGGTGCCCTAGTTCATTATATTTGTTTCAACGGAATGATAAAAAGACAAATAAGGAAATCCCAAGGGAAAATACTTCCTATCCACTTGGGGAAGGCTAAATTCCCGATTGTACAACTTATAACTTTGTTGGTTATGGTAAATGAGAATTATAGTAAAAATATTTTCGGCAAATATCGACAATACCAATATACACAGTGACTAGTTCCTCTATAAATTTATGTTTGTGTAGTATTCATGCTACTATGATTATATTCATACAAGGATAAATAAAATAGAATCATTGGTGTGTCTGCTTGTGACCATCTATTGTTAGGTACATTAAACTATTTGACTATTCGACACGAAAAATTAATATTCAGATTATCACAATATAAAACCTAAAATCCAGGTTTGCCCCACCAACTAAAACATACCAAAACCACGTAACCCATTTTTTCCAACTTTTTACCCCCGTCCCCCCCCCCTTCGTGACCATCCGTAGTATATGAGAAGACCCCCCCACCCCCTATAATACGGTTTTCAATACCTTTTTGCAAAAACAGAGTTAAAAGATAATAATTTTGCTTATATTTGACGACTTTGTGGCGCAATGGTTGCTAGAATATTGACTACGTGACAAAAACCTAAACCCCCCCCCCCTCCCCTCTGTGACCAATCGTGGTGTTTTGAAGACCCCCCTCTCCCCCTAAATGAGGCAAGTGGTTTTGGTATGTTCCCTAACTCACTAATCAATATTGCATTTATTTATTAAGCCCACTGCTGGACATAATCCCTTACTAATCAATACCATTCTAACCGGTTTTGACCCCTTTCAAATCTCCCTCTGGAAACCGAGGCAGAAGAGGGATGACATTCGTAAGCTTTTCCTCATCGAGTGTAGCGAAATACCTATTAGGTATAGATGACGAGATAAACTTCAGATTTGCGAACGAGAGCATCATAATTCGTAGGTTGATGACCTGTACATTATAAATTATGTGCCTGTGTATGTGCATCGTATTATGCATTCCCGTAAGCTGTAATTCTTTCCGTTCCACTTCATTCGCTTTCCTTCTTAAATTTTGCTATGAAATGAAAATAGATGTTCATTCTAGCAACTTAAAACCAGGTCCATTTTGGTTCCACGTAAGTACTAGCATAGTTACATTTTGCTTGAAATATTCCAAACACACCGCGCGGCGTGCGTTTCAAAGTAGTTTTCGGGTGTTTCGTTGCGCGACGTAAAGAATTCAAAACCCACTTGTGTTTACACTCTTTACACGACACGGCACGTTGGATGCAGCTGTGTCTTAACTACATGCAGGTATGTTTCTAGTTCTTTTTTATAACAAGACGCCGTATGTACAAACGTGTGTACAAACCTAGCCCTTATGCATGCTCTCAAAGCCTGACTTCGTATAGCATTAGCTATTCAGAATGTCCTTATCTTTGTAGAAGTAATCTAGCGTTATAATCTAAATCCTAATATTATCCACAAGATCCTTGCTCGATATAAATATAGGTATAATTATGAACGATTAGGGTTTCCTAACAAAATAAGGTAAGAGAATTATAAGTACTGGCATCTTTCAGAATTAGGCCGATTACAGAGATCTGGAACACCTTATGTATTATTTGCATTAAAGTTAGTTACCTTAGTTGCTACTATTATTTGCACTGCCCACGTCCCATACTAAATTAACTTTCATCCGATAAATATTTCATAAACACAAATAAAACTAAGTAAATTACAAAACCAGCTATAACTGATAACAATACCTTCATAACTTTAGAGATAAACAGAACATCCATGCGTGAAAGGTTCCGGACTACTAGAGTCCGGATGGCATAGACGCACAGGCTAAGCAATGCCAATAATTCAAGACGCATTTGTTTTAACACGAACACTGAACGGATGCGTCGCAGCTGCGCGGTCGCGCGCCGTTCCCTCGCAGCCATTAGAAAAAACTGTCAAGGGCGAGTCGGACACACTCGAGCTCCGTATTAAGTAAAAACTAAAGTTGAACTTTTAAAATTCAATATGGATGTCGCTAACAGACACAGTTTATAACTAACTTTTAAGTTTCGGTAGTTCTGTCTGGTTAAAACCAGAATGGAAATTTAAGTTCTTGTGTATAATTTCTATTAACTTTCTCATATCAAAAGAAATGGAAAAAGTAACAACATCCAATTCTTACAGAAAATTATTAAAAGTTTCGGAAGAAGACGTTACATAAGTCACTGTTAAAGGAACGAAAATAGTGGGCGAGTATACCTTAGTTACTGTACAATTAAACGTAATGATTTATTTGATAAGTTCAATCAGACAATCGTATTTCCACTTGACAAATAAAGGCAATAAACCGTATCCACGTAGGACATCAGTATTTGCATCCATTAGATTCCTCAAAGCTCTCCTTTCTTTCCTTTAACAGTAGAAAGAATATAACGATGTGTTTACGGAACCTTAAACATCCCCAAATCGAATCCCCTCATCAAATATTGAATACGGTTTGGCACGCCAACTGCCATCATCAAATAAATAAGTGTTATTCAAGTTGAAGTTATTTTTTATTTTTGGAACCACTCAAATAACACAAGAAAAATAATTATGAATATACTAAGTTAACAATTATTTGTTTTACGAATGATTTCTAATCACATTATTTCATTACAGAAATGTATTTCCTACTTATTGTATAAATTGTATAAACGTTATGCTACGTTCGACAATCTTACATTTCAAACAAGGAGTCTTAACTCACACACCTTTTATGAAATTCTGAGGAATTCTCAAATCCGCTGTGTTCCTTACAATGATTTCAACGAACTCAGTCATACTGATATTAAATATGCAAATATGTTGCAATAAGGGCCTAAACCTACAGTAAGCTGACTCCTGTCTTTCGAGAACATTAAAAAGCTTATAGATGGTTATACAGCATATAATATGAATGTCCAAGCCAACTAGCGTTCAACTCCAGTGAATCATATAGAAGTCAACAGACCCATTCAAACCTGGGTCATGTGATACAAAATGTTTTTGTATGCATCACCTAACTAGATAAAGGTTCGCTATCAAAATTTTAATATCAATATCGGCACTATCGACCATCTCTGAGCATGACCTCGCGAGGAGAATAATGATTTATTACTATCGAGGTAAATTTTATTTATAAAATAAGTACGTCTTCTAATAATAACTGCAATCGTCTAGAAGATTGTAAAACTTTAAAGTTGATAGAACTTGCTTGGGATGACTTTAAAAAATCAAACCGAAGAAGACATTGAATATCAATGTCTAATATAAACAAAAGAACGAAGAGCTTCATATTGTTTTAATAGAAAACCAATTGTCTTTTAATATGTATGTCTATAAAAATCTGTACGCTCTAAAGAACTTGTGATATCAGAATGAAGTTTAAATATACTCGTATAAATTATTATTTTACTTCGTTGTAAATGCTTAACAATCCCATCCGATAGTTACTGTGTTTATGTAGACAGTTTTGGACGGAAGAGCGTTGAATGTTAAAAAATATTAATTTAATGGTCCAGATTTCTTGCTGGTATTTGAAATATTATAATAGCTATAACCACATTCTTGCGTTTAGTAAACAAATAAAACAAGTATAACTTTGTAAACCTACCGAAAATAAGTTGTAAGTAAATTAATACAAAAAATAAATTTAATAAAAAAAAACTATATTAGTTTATAGAAACCACTGTGTTAAGTCAAATAATTCCTTGAATAATCATGATTGTATTGTATTGTTCTTCAGTATGGTGTATTGCTCATTACGTTGTAAAATTGATGTCAGACTATACCTAGCCGAAAAAGTAAGATATACGAACTGAAAAAATTCGTACCCTCCAGCTTCATATCAGTATAACCACACAGTGGTTCGCACCACAAGAAACAATACAAAGATTCCACCATACAACTTATACTTTATGTACGTGTAGATACATATAATTCATCACATCATGTCACAATTTCCAACCAGAGCTCGAGTCACGTTGCCCGCAAACACTATTTGGAGCGATACACGCTGGCGAAAAGGGTGACATTGATGGATTGCGGATCATCGACACCATCGCTACACGCGACTTGTGTCCGTGTTACTGCACCTCTTGGTACACACCATGACGAAACAAGTGTTTGTGTTCCAATATTTAGATATAAGGATGTTAAGGACGAATGACTTGAACCGGTGTATTGCAAGGCAAGGCAAAGGTATATATTTACACCGCTTAAGCTTCACACAAACAATATTATGCAACATTTCTAGTCATTCGATCCATATTCGATATCGACCTGGATTCTACTGGATGCAATAAACATGTCGAACACTATTCTGACCCTCGAGAAAAAGGCCCCATCTTTTATTGAATGGAAAATTCACGATTCCCGATGAGTTCGGATATATTCCGCACATGCTTTTGTTTTATTAAAGAGCGTACATTTTAAATGAAATTGAATGAAATATGAGTAATAGAGACAGATAGACCGGATATAATTGTGTCGCCGTAACAACGACACTTGTAATTGCGTCGAAATTTAAATGGAGTACCAAAATATTTGGTGCCCTTTACAGCAAAAATTTAAAAGGACCTTAAGTTAAAATTACAATCACCGAAAGAAAGAAAAACACGTTTGAAAATATAAGAAATATTTGAAAAAAGTACCTGAACTAAGACAGATTATGAGAGTAAATAAAAACAAAATAACTTAGCATACTGTTATCGTCCTGAAATGATTTACATTCAATGTTCGCAACTCATCACTATCAGACCTCTACATATAACAGATCGTACTAAAAGCTACAACTCACTGACCAGTAAATTGTAAAGCTGCATCTAGGAAAAATATTAAAAAATATATAACAATGAGAATAAAGAAAAGAAATATAGCATTAAGAACATCCACAAGGCAAAAAAATTTCTTAGCCTTATTTATTTACTTACTTATTTCTTAGTCTCATTTATACCTGTTAATCAACGAAATACAGTACAATTCTAGAATAGTTAAACATTTATTCTGGTATCCAATTGAAAGAAACCTGGAGAGGGAGAGATTTTCAACGACAGTAAAAAAAACTCTTCGGGTCTATAAAAGTTTACTTTGCATTTCTTTGAATAAATGCCAGAGGCAATTTACGGGTATGAAGCGAGGAGCGTTAATTAGTATGAATCAATTGAAAATTCCAAATTTGAAAAAAAACTATTTCCTGGTTTGTACAATGTTGAAGTTTCCTTTTAACGGTAAAGCAAGTGATAATTAATTTCCAATATGGAAGAGAATTCGCAGAAATCAGAGGCAGGTTCGGAAAGCTATTCTTCTTGTATAATATTATATTTTGCAATATTATAATTTCGGATATCAGCCATTCATCGAAATCGTATTATTTTAAATTGTTTTAATAAGATTTCCGTCGATTCATACACGCGATTATAAAGCCATATAGAGATTCAAAACGGAGAACAAAAGATAATCTACGTTTGGAAAATGTTATGCTGCCAGAATTTAAACTTCTCAAATAAAAGTATTATTTCCAGACAGGGTTTTAAATAGGTATCGCTGAATGATTACATGAATAACTTGTTATTGATTTCACAAGATTACATTTTTGAGCATACAACATTGGTGTTATCCATTGAAATATTATGTAATCGGCTTTTGAATCAAAAAGTCCCAGTCGCAGAACGATGCAAATTATTTAACTTTGACATTAATCTATACTAATATTATAAATGCGAAAGTAACTCTGTCTGCTACTCAATAACGCTTAATTAAACCACTGAACCGATTTTCATGAAATTTGGTACAGATATGGAATTGAGCACGGGAATGATCATAGGATACTTTTTATCCCGGAAAATAGACGTGTTCCTGAGGGATAACTATTCCACGCCAAAACCACTGAACCAATTTTGATGAAATTTGGTACAGATATAGAATCGAGCTCGAGAAAGGACATAGGATACTTTTTATCCCAGAAAATAGACCTGTTCCTGAGGGATAACTCTTTCAAGCCACTAAACCGATTTTGATGAAATTTGGTACAGATATAGAATTGAGCTCGGGAATGGACATAGGACACTTTTTATCCCGGAAAATAGACCTGTTCCTGAGGGATAACTCTTTCAAGCCACTAAACCGATTTTGATGAAATTTGGTACAGATATAGAATTGAGCTCGGGAATGGACATAGGATACTTTTTATCCCGGAAAATAGACCTGTTCCTGAGGGATAACTCTTTCAAGCCTAAAAAACTGAACCGATTTTGATGTTTGGTACAGATATAGAATTGGGCTCGGGAATGAACATAGGATACTTTTTATCCCGGAAAATAGACGTGTTTCTGAGGGATAACTCTTTCAAGCCACAAAACCGATTTTGATGAAATTTGGTACAGATATAGAATTGAGCTCGGGAAAGGACATAGGATACTTTTTATCCCGGAAAATAGATCTGTTCCTGAGGGATAACTCTTTCAAGCCTAAAAAACTGAACCGATTTTGATGTTTGGTACAGATATAGAATTGAGCTCGGGAAAGGACATAGGATACTTTTATCCCGGAAAATAGACCTGTTCCTGAGGGATAACTTTTTCAAGCCACTAAACCGATTTCGATGAAATTTAGTACAGATATAGAATTGAGCTCGGGAAAGAACATAGGATACTTTTTATCCCGGAAAACAGACCTGTTCCTGAGGGATAAGGTCAAATTTTGTTATATGTAGTTGATAGATTCGTTATATTTTATGAAGCGATTTTTATGACTCTTTTTAGGGTTCCGAAGTCAAAACAGAATTCTCATAGTTTCATCATGCCCGTCCGTCCGTCCATCCGTCCGTCCGTAGCATAGAGCAGAGGCCCTTAGTGCTAGAAAGCTGTAATTTAGCAAGGATATACATGTTTATTTAAACTTCTGGTAGAATAACATTTTTAAAAATATGTTTTTAGGATACCTCTCCTAGAGGTAATATACGGATAATTTTTTCCGTCACGCACCCCATAGTGCGGGGTATCGTGGAAAAGGTCTCTCAAAAATAATATGGGTCTTATAAGTCCATTTTTCGTCTGTTTGCGAAATATTCGTAAGTGTTAGACACGTAAAAAAATTCATGGCAATAGCATCAAAAGGAAAACTATCATGGCTATATTATTATTAGCATACGTAGTTATTATAATATATAATCCTAGACTTACCACTGACTCACCTATACAATTGATCTCCCAGAAGGAGTAGAGATACGACTTTGTTGTCTATGGCGAAAGTTCTCCATCTCCTCCCGACACCTCGGGAAAAATCTGACATATCCCGTTTTCAAGATGGCGGCTGCGCGGCGATTGTCAACTTTTTTGTTTATGGCCTTTTGCAAAATATTTTTGAGGGTATTCGTAAAGTTTAGGGAGCTTATTATGAAAAAATGGGAAAAAATTGAAAAAACAAGATGGCCGCCGAGTTATTATGGTTTGAATTTTTTCGATTTTAGAGGTGACTTTGAGGGGTCGCATCGGGGAGGTTTTTCAACTTTTTTGCAATATTTTTTTTGCATTCGCTTGAAGTTATCCTCGATTTTGATATTTTGGGGATATTTATTTTTTCGACAAGATGGCGGACGCGGTGGCGGCCATTTTGAAAAATGTACAAAAAATGACATTTTTTGGGTGCATTTTTCTTCTGATTGGCAACATTTGAGCGGGACGCTTTGTTCCGGGCGGTTGTGGAACTCGACGCAAAGTGTTGCCAGGTTTCATTTTTTTTATCTTCGTTCATATATTTTTTTGGACTTTCTATTCAAAAATATGAAAAGTAGAAGGAGCAATATTTTTGATCAAAAATTCACACGGGCAAACGTGTCGTGCTTGTCATAATGACATTTGACCATTTTCGTCGATGTCGACTGGCAACACTGGTTGCTGGAATTTTTTTTTCGTTTTACAAAAAGTCGTTTTGATCTCCCAGATGGAGTGGTGGGGGTAGATATGATGTATGGGAGAATTTTTGACTAACCCCCTTGTCTATGGGAAAAATCCGACCTTTCAAAAATCCAAGATGGCGGCCGAGGTGAAATGACCAACTTTTTTTTTTATTATGCAGCTACCCGAGATTGGTGTCGTTTTCGGCTAATGTTGGGAAAAGTGTTACGAAAAATTTGGAAAAATTTGAAAAAACAAGATGGCCGCCGAGATATCTTGGTTTAAAATTTTTCAATTTTAGAGGTGACTTTGCGGGGTCGGATTGCGTTGTGGTTTAAACGTTTTTGTGATTTTTTTTCTTTTTTGCCTTGCACCAATCCCCAATTTTGACGTTTGGGGTATATTTTTTTTTTCGACAAGATGGCGGACCCCGTGGCGGCCATTTTATTAAATGTACGAAAAATTGCATTTTTTGAAGGAAAAATTTTTTAGGTTGGCAACATTTGAGGGGGTCACTTTGTATGGGGCGGTTGTGGGACTTGGTCTGAAGTGTTGCCAGGGTATGTTGATTTTTTTTTCGTTCATACATTTTTGTGAACTTTCTATTCAAAAATATGAAAAGTAGAAGGAGAAACATTTTTAATCAAAAAATTTCACCAAAAAATTTTTAGTGGTCGTCGTAATGACATTTGACCATTTTCATCTAAATTAACTGGCAACACTGGGAGCTAGATTTTTTTTCCCCGTTTTTTCACATTTCGAGTAGCCCAGCCGAAAGTATTGGTGGGAGGTTATAATGATGTATCGAAAAGTTGCTTGACTACTTATGGTCAGTATGGGAAAAATCCGACCGTTCGAAAATTCAAGATGGCGGCCGCTCAGCGATTGTCAACTTTTTTATTTATGTGAGCACCTACCCAATATTGGTGTCATTTTCGAATAATTTTGGGACGACTAATACGATGAAATTAAAAAAAAATTAAAAAACAAGATGGCCGCCGAGATATTTTTCTTTAAAGTTTTGAAATTTTAGAGGTGACTTTGACGGGTCGCATCGGGGTGGTTTTTCAACTTTTTTCTAATATTCTTTTTGTTTTCCCTTAAAAGTGTCCTCAGTTTTGATATTTTTGGGATAATTTTTTTTTCAACAAGATGGCGGACCCCGTGGCGGCCATTTTGTAAAATGTACGAAAAATTGCATTTTTTGAAGGAAAAAATTAGTAGGTTGGCAACACTTGAGGGGGTTACTTTGTATGGGGCGATTGTGTAACTTGACCGAAAATGTTGCCATGTTTGGTTTTTTTTTTCTTCGTTCATACAATTTTTTGGACTTTCCATTCAAAAATATGAAAAGTAGAAGGAAAAATATTTTTAATCAAAATATTTTACCAAAATATTTCAAGTGGCCGTTGTAATGACATTTGACCATTTTCATCTTTATAAACTGGCAACACTGGAGTCCAGAATTTTTTTCACTTTTCGAGTAATTGAGCCTAAACTATAGATCAGGAGTATAAGAAGTGTACGGAAAATATTTCTTAATTAAATCATTTGTTTTGGAAAAACAATAAAATTTTAGTGTTGCCATACAAAAAATAATAATTTTCATACAAATTTATTTTTGGATTGAATATTTCGCTACTATAATGTATGGGGCATTTGTAGATACTGGTATTTTGTGAATTTTGGTGAAAAAAATTTCAGTGTTGCCATACAAAAAATAATAATTTTCATACAAATGTTTTCTTTTTTCAAATATTTGAGGCGGTTGTCTTCATTTGATGGCCTTATAATGTATGGGGCGATTGTAGACAACAACAGTTTGTAAATGATGGTAAAAAAATATTTTAGGGTTGCCATACAAAAAATTAAAGTTATCATACAAAATGTACTTTTTTATGTAATATTTCAGGTTATTTCATCAATCTTATGTCATAACAATATATCAGGAGGTTGTTGGTACTTATAGATCGTACACATCGGAGGAAAAATGTTGCAGTGTTGCCATATAAAAATTTTAATTTTCATACAAATGTATTTTGTGTCTAATATTTCAGATTATTTGTCCATTGAATGTCAATACAATGTATGAGGCGTTTATTTTTATTAAGGGATATTATTAGTTATCAACTAGCTGACCCGGCAAACTTTGCAAATTGTTAGGCTATCTATTTCTCCTTCTCCCTCTCCATCTCTTTCCTTCCCCTCTACCTCCCCCTTGCCCTCCCCCTTGCCCTCCCTCTCCTCCCTTTCCCTTCCCTCTCCCTACCTCTCCCCCTCTTACCCTTTTCCTCGCCCTTTCCCCCTCCCTCCCTCTCCCACTCCTTCTCCCTCTCCCTTTTCCTCTCCCTCTCCCTCATCCTCTACCTCATCCTCTCCCTTTCATATTCTGTTAATCATGCCAAAAAATAGACAAACCAAAAGTAGTAGTTTGAAGAGAAACATTTCGCAAACAGACCCCTGAATCGAAAAATAAATTTCCAAGACCGATGACAATTTTGAAAAAAAAAACATTTATTAATTTTGTCTTTTGCGAAAGAGAAAGGCACGCGCGCTGCTTTAGCAGCGCGCGCCCCACGCGAAAACCTAGTTATAATATATAATCCTAGACTTACCACTGACTGAACTATACAATTGTTCTCCCAGAAGGAGCAGAGATGGAGTTTTGTTGTCTATGGCGGATATTCTCCATTCCCTCACCACACCTCGGGAAAAATCTGACATTTCCCATTTTCAAGATGGCGGCTGCGCGGCGATTGTCAACTTTTTTGTTTATGGCCTTTTGCCCAATGTTTTTGGAGGTTTTCGTAAAGTTTAGGAAGGGAATTACGAAAAAATGAGAAAAAAATGAAAAAACAAGATGGCCGCCGAGTTATTTTGGTTTGAATTTTTTCCATTTTAGAGGTGACTTTGCGGGCTTGCATCGGGGTGGTTTTTCAACTTTTTGGCGATATTTTTTTTGCGTTGTCTTAAAAGTATCCTCGATTTTGATATTTTGGGGATATTTATTTTTTTGACAAGATGGCGGACGCGATGGCGGCCATTTTGAAAAATGTACGAAAAACGACATTTTTTGGGTGCATTTTTCTTCTGGTTGGCAACATTTGAGCGGGTCCCTTTGTTCGGGGCGGTTGTGTAACTTGACCCAAAGTGTTGCCAGGTTTCATTTTTTTTATCTTTGTTCATACATTTTTTTGGACTTTCTATTCAAAAACATGAAAAGTAGAAGGAGCAATATTTTTGATAACAATGTCACACAGGAAATTGTGTCACGGTCGTCGCTATGACATTTGACCATTTTCGTCGATGTCGACTGGCAACACTGACTGCTGGAATTTTTTTTTCGTTTTACGAAAACCCGAATTGATCTCCCAGAAGGAGTGGTGGGGGGTAGATACTTTGTATGGGGGAATTTTTGGTTTACTCCCGGATCTATGGGAAAACTCCAACTTTTCAAAAATCCAAGATGGCGGCCGAGGTTAAAAGACCAACTTTTTTTTTTATTATGCAGCTACCCAAGATTGGTGTCGTTTTCGGCTAACGTTGGGAAAAGTGTTACGAAAAATTTGGAAAAATTTGAAAAAACAAGATGGCCGCCGAGATATTTTGATTTAAAATTTTTCAATTTTCGAGGTGACTTTGCGGGGTCGGATTGCGTTGGGTTTTTTACTTTTTTGCAATTTTTTTTCTTTGTTGCCTTGCAACTATCCCCAATTTTGACGTTTGGGGTATATTTTTTTTTTCGACAAGATGGCGGACCCCGTGGCGGCCATTTTATAAAATGTACGAAAAATTGCATTTTTTGAAGGAAAAAATTTTTAGGTTGGTAACATTTGAGGGGGTCACTTTGTATGGGGCGGTTGTGGGTCTTGTTCTGAAGTGTTGCCAGGTTACGTTGATTTTTTTTTCATTCATACATTTTTGTGAACTTTCTATTCAAAAATATAAAAAGTAGAAGGAGAAACATTTTTAATCAAAAAATTTCACCAAAAAATTTTTTGTGGTCGTCGTAATGACATTTGACCATTTTCATCTAAATTAACTGGCAACACTGGGAGCTAGATTTTTTTTTCCCGTTTTTTCACATTTCGAGTAGCCCAGCCGAAAGTATTGGTGGGGGGTTATAATGATGTATCGGAAAGTTGCTTGACTATCTATGGTTACTATGGGAAAAATCCGACCGTTCGAAAATTCAAGATGGCGGCCGCTCGGCGATTATCAACTTTTTTATTTATTTGAGCACCTACCCAATATTGGTGTCATTTTCGAATAATTTTGGGACGGCTAATACGATGAAATTAGAAAAAATTTAAAAAA
This sequence comes from Thymelicus lineola, assembly GCA_963932265.1. NCBI lineage: Eukaryota > Metazoa > Arthropoda > Insecta > Lepidoptera > Hesperiidae > Thymelicus > Thymelicus lineola. The sequence continues at coordinate 3,973,862 of OZ010686.1, forward strand.
CAAGATGGCCGCCGAGATATTTTTCTTTTAAGTTTTGAAATTTTCGAGGTGACTTTGTGGGCTCGCATCGGGGTAGTTTTTTAACTTTTTTATAATATTCTTTTGGTTTTCCCGTAAAAGTGTCCTCAATTTTGATATTTTGGGAATAATTTTTTTTTCAACAAGATGGCGGACGCCGTGGCAGCCATTATGTAAAATGTACGAAAAATTGCATTTTTTGAAGGAAAAAATTAGTAGGTTGGCAACACTTGAGGGGGTTACTTTGTATGGGGCGGTTGTGTAACTTGACCGAAAGTGTTGCCATGTTTGGTTTTTCTTTTCTTCGTTCATACAATTTTTTGGACTTTCCATTCAAAAATATGAAAAATAGAAGGAAAAATATTTTTGATAAAAAAATCCAACAATGAGATTTCTTGTGGTAGTCGTAATGACATTTGACCATTTTCATCTTAATAAACTGGCAACACTGGAGTCCAGAATTTTTTTTACTTTTCGAGTAGTTGAGCCTAAACTATAGATCAGGAGTACAAGAAATGTATGGGAGATATTTCTTAATTAAATCATTCGTTTTGGAAAATTAATAAAATTTTAGTGTTGCCATACAAAAAAAAAAAATTTTCATACAAATTTATTTTTGGATTGAATATTTCGCTACTATAATGTATGGGGCATTTGTAGGTACTGATATTTTGTGAATTTTGGTGAAAAAAATTTCAGTGTTGCCATACAAAAAATAATAATTTTCATACAAATGTTTTCTTTTTTCAAATATTTGAAGTGGTTGTCTTCATTTGATGGCCTTATATTGTATAGAGCGATTGTAGGTTCCAATATTACGTATATGATGGTAAAAAAATATTTAAGGGTTGCTATACAAAAAATTAAAGTTTTCATACAAAATGTACTTTTTTATGTAATATTTCAGGCTATTTCATAAATCTTATGTCCTTACAATATATCAGGAAGCTGTTGGTACTTATAGATCGTACACATCGGAGAAAAAATGTTGCAGTGTTGCCATATAAAAATATTAATTTTAATACAAATGTATTTTGTGTCGAATATTTCAGATTGTTTGTCCATTGAATGTCAATACAATGTATGAGGCGTTTATTAGTATAAAGGGTTATTATAAGTTATCAACTAGCTGACCCGGCAAACTTTGTACCGCCTATCAATTTCTCCTTCTCCCTCTCCATCGCTTTCCTTCCCCTCTACCTCCCCCTTGCCCTCCCTCTTCCGCTACCTCTCCTCCTCAATCTCCCTCCCCTCTCCCTACCTCTCCCCTTCTTACCCTTTCCCTCGCCCTTTCCCCCTCGCTCCCTCTCACGCTACCTCTCCGTCTCCCTCTCCCGCTACCTCTCCGTCTCCCCTCCCTCTTCCTCTCTCACCCTCTCCATCTCACTCTTCTTCCCCCTCTCCCTCCCTCTCCCTCTCCTTTTCCATCTTCCTCCTTCTCACTCTCCCTCCCTCTCCCTCTTCCGCCCACTCTCTCTACGTCTACCTCTTACGTCTACCCTTAATCATGCCAAAAAATAGACAAACCAAGAGTAGTAGTTTGAAGCCAAACATTTCGCAAACAGACCCTTGAATCGAAAAATAAATTTCAAAGACCAATATTTATGAAAAAAAAAACTATTTATTTATTTTGTCTTTTGCGAAAGAGAAAGGCACGCGCGCTGCTTTAGCAGCGCGCGCCCCACGCGAAAACCTAGTTATATTATATAATCCTAGACTTACGGGGAGTGAACTATATAATTGTTCTCCCAGAAGGAGTCGAGATACAACTTTTTTGTCTATGGCGAAAGTTCTCCATCTCCTCCCGACACCTCGGGAAAAATCTGACATTTCCCATTTTCAAGATGGCGGCTGCGCGGCGATTGTCAACTTTTTTGTTTATGGCCTTTTGCCCAATGTTTTTGGAGGTTTTCGTAAAGTTTACAAAGGGAATTACGAAAAAATGAGAAAAAATTGAAAAAACAAGATGGCCGCAGAGTTATTTTGGTTTGAATTTTTTCCATTTTAGAGGTGACTTTGAGGGGTCGCATCGGGGAGGTTTTTCAACTTTTTTGCAATATTTTTTTTGAATTCGCTTGAAGGTATCCTCAATTTTGATATTTTGGGAATATTTATTTTTTCGACAAGATGGCGGATGCGGTGGTGGCCATTTTGAAAAATGTACGAAAAATGACATTTTTTGGGTGCATTTTTCTTCTGGTTGGCAACATTTGAGCGGGTCCCTTTGTTCCGGGCGGTTGTGTAACTTGACCCAAAGTGTTGCCAGGTTTTATTTTTTTTATCTTTGTTCATATATTTTTTTGGACTTTCTATTCAAAAATATGAAAAGTAGAAGGAGCAATATTTTTAATCAAATATTCACACGGGCAAACGTGTTGTGCTTGTCGTAATGACATTTGGCCATTTTCGTCGATGTCGACTGGCAACACTGGTTGCTGGAATTTTTTTTTCGTTTTACAAAAAGTCGTTTTGATCTCCCAGATGGAGTGGTGGGGGTAGATATGATGTATGGGAGAATTTTTGACTAACCCCCTTGTCTATGGGAAAAATCCGACCTTTCAAAAATCCAAGATGGCGGCCGAGGTGAAATGACCAACTTTTTTTTTTATTATGCAGCTACCCGAGATTGGTGTCGTTTTCGGCTAATGTTGGAGAAAGTGTTACGAAAAATTTGGAAAAATTTGAAAAAACAAGATGGCCGCCGAGATATCTTGGTTTAAAATTTTTCAATTTTAGAGGTGACTTTGCGGGGTCGGATTGCGTTGGGCTTTTAACTTTTTTGCGATTTTTTTTTCTTTGTTGCCTTGTATCTATCCCCAATTTTGACGTTTGGGGTATATTTTTTTTTTCGACAAGATGGCGGACCCCGTGGTGGCCATTTTATAAAATGTACGAAAAATTGCATTTTTTGAAGGAAAAAATTTTTAGGTTGGCAACATTTGAGGGGATCACTTTGTATGGGGCAGTTGTGGGTCTGGGTCTAAAGTGTTGCCAGGTTACGTTAATTTTTTTTTCTTTCATACATTTTTGTGAACTTTCTATTCAAAAATATGAAAAGTAGAAGGAGAAACATTTTTAATCAAAAAATTTCACCAAAAAATTTTTAGTGTCCGTCGTAATGACATTTGACTATTTTCATCTAAATTAACTGGCAACACTGGGAGCTAGATTTTTTTTTCCCGTTTTTTCACATTTCGAGTAGCCCAGCCGAAAGTATTGGTGGGGGGTTATAATGATGTATGGAAAAGTTGCTTGACTATCTATGGTTACTATGGGAAAAATCCGACCGTTCGAAAATTCAAGATGGCGGCCGCTCGGCGACTGTCAACTTTTTTATTTATTTGAGCACCTACCCAATATTGGTGTCACTTTCGAATAATTTTGGAACGACTAATACGATGAAATTAGAAAAAAAATAAAAAACAAGATGGCCGCCGAGATATGTTTCTTTAAAGTTTTGAAATTTTAGAGGTGACTTTGTGGGCTCGCATCGGGGTAGTTTTTCAACTTTTTTATAATATTATTTTTGTTTTATCTTGAAAATGTCCTCAATTTTCATATTTTGGGGATAATTTTTTTTTCAACAAGATGGCGGACCCCGTGGCGACCATTTTGTAAAATGTACGAAAAATTGCATTTTTTGAAGGAAAAAATTAGTAGGTTGGCAACACTTGAGGGGGTTGCTTTGTATGGGGCGGTTGTGTAACTTAACCGAAAGTGTTGCCATGTTTGGTTTTTCTTTTCTTCGTTCATACAATTTTTTGGACTTTCCATTCAAAAATATGAAAAGTAGAAGGAAAAATATTTTTAATCAAAATATTTTACCAAAACATTTCAATATGTCGTCGTAATGACATTTGCCCATTTTCATCTTAATAAACTGGCAACACTGCAGTCCAGAATTTTTTTCACTTTTCGAGTAATTGAGCCTAAACTATAGATCAGGAGTATAAGAAATGTATGGGAGATATTTCTTAATTAAATCATTCGTTTTGGAAAAATAATAAAATTTCAGTGTTGCCATACGAAAAATAATAATTTTCATACAAATTTATTTTTGGATTGAATATTTCGCTACTATAATGTATGGGGCATTTGTAGGTACTGATATTTTGTGAATTTTGGTGAAAAAAATTTCAGTGTTGCCATACAAAAAATAATAATTTTCATACAAATGTTTTATTTTTTCAAATATTTGAGACGGTTGTCTTCATTTGATGGCCTTATAATGTATGGGGCGATTGTAGGTTCCAATAGTTTGTAAATGATGGTGAAAAAATATTTTAGGGTTGCCATACAAAAAATAAAAGTTTTCATACAAATGTACTTTTTTATGTAATATTTCAGGCTATTTCATCAATCTTATGTCATTACAATATATCAGGAGGTTTTTGGTACTTATAGATCGTACACATCGAAGGAAAAATATTGCGGTGTTGCCATATTAAAATATTAATTTTCATACAAATGTATTTTGTGTCGAATATTTCAGATTGTTTGTCCATTGAATGTCAATACAATGAGGCGTTTATTAGTATTAAGGGTTACTATTAGTTATCAATTAGCTGACCCAGCAAACTTTGTGCCGCCTATCAATTTCTCCTTCTCTCCCCTTGCCCTCCCTCTCCCGCTACCTCTCCTCCTCCCTTTCCCTCCCCTCTCCCTACCTCTCCCCCTCTTACCCTTTCCCCCTCCCTCCCTCTCCCGCAACCTCTCCGTCTCCCCCTCCCTCTTCCTCTCTCTCCCTCTCCTTCTCCCTGTTCCTCCCCCTTCTCCTCCCTCTCCCTCTCCATCTTCCTCCTTCTCACTCTTCCTCCCTATCCTTTCCTCCCCCTCTCCCTTCCTCTCCCTCTCCATCTTCCTCACCCCCTCCCTCACCCTCTACCTCTCCCGCCCACTCTCTCTACGTCTACCACTCGCTTTCTCTTTCCCTCTCCCTCTCTCTCACCCCCTCCCTCTCCCACTCCCTCTCATATTCTGTAAATCATGCCAAAAAAATAGACAAACCAAAAGTAGTAGTTTGAAGCCAAACATTTCGCAAACATACCCCTGAATCGTAAAATAAATTTCCAAGACCGATGAAAATTTTGAAAAAAACTATTTATTTATTTTGTCTTTTGCGAAAGAGAAAGGCACGCGCGCTGCTTTAGCAGCGCGCGCCCCACGCGAAAACCTAGTTATTATATTATATAATCCTAGACTTACCACTGACTCACCTATACAATTGATCTCCCAGAAGGAGGCGAGATGGGATTTTGTTGTCTATGGCGAAAGTTCTCCATCTCCTCCCGACACCTCGGGAAAAATCCGACATTTCCCATTTTCAAGATGGCGGCTGCGCGGCGATTGTCAACTTTTTTGTTTATGGCCTTTTGCAAAACTTTTTTGAATATATTCGTAAAGTTTATGGAAGGAATTATGAAAAAATGAGAAAAAATTGAAAAAACAAGATGGCCGCCGAGTTATTTTGGTTTGAATTTTTTCCATTTTAGAGGTGAGTTTGCGGGGTCGCATCGGGGTGGTTTTTCAATTTTTTTGCGATATTTTTTTTGCATTTGCTTGAAGGTATCCTCAATTTTGATATTTTGGGAATATTTATTTTTTCGACAAGATGGCGGATGCGGTGGTGGCCATTTTGAAAAATGTACGAAAAATGACATTTTTTGGGTGCATTTTTCTTCTGGTTGGCAACATTTGAGCGGGTCCCTTTGTTCCGGGCGGTTGTGTAACTTGACCCAAAGTGTTGCCAGGTTTTATTTTTTTTATCTTTGTTCATATATTTTTTTGGACTTTCTATTCAAAAATATGAAAAGTAGAAGGAGCAATATTTTTAATCAAATATTCACACGGGCAAACGTGTTGTGCTTGTCGTAATGACATTTGGCCATTTTCGTCGATGTCGACTGGCAACACTGGTTGCTGGAATTTTTTTTTCGTTTTACAAAAAGTCGTTTTGATCTCCCAGATGGAGTGGTGGGGGTAGATATGATGTATGGGAGAATTTTTGACTAACCCCCTTGTCTATGGGAAAAATCCGACCTTTCAAAAATCCAAGATGGCGGCCGAGGTGAAATGACCAACTTTTTTTTTTATTATGCAGCTACCCGAGATTGGTGTCGTTTTCGGCTAATGTTGGAGAAAGTGTTACGAAAAATTTGGAAAAATTTGAAAAAACAAGATGGCCGCCGAGATATCTTGGTTTAAAATTTTTCAATTTTAGAGGTGACTTTGCGGGGTCGGATTGCGTTGGGCTTTTAACTTTTTTGCGATTTTTTTTTCTTTGTTGCCTTGTATCTATCCCCAATTTTGACGTTTGGGGTATATTTTTTTTTTCGACAAGATGGCGGACCCCGTGGTGGCCATTTTATAAAATGTACGAAAAATTGCATTTTTTGAAGGAAAAAATTTTTAGGTTGGCAACATTTGAGGGGATCACTTTGTATGGGGCAGTTGTGGGTCTGGGTCTAAAGTGTTGCCAGGTTACGTTAATTTTTTTTTCTTTCATACATTTTTGTGAACTTTCTATTCAAAAATATGAAAAGTAGAAGGAGAAACATTTTTAATCAAAAAATTTCACCAAAAAATTTTTAGTGTCCGTCGTAATGACATTTGACTATTTTCATCTAAATTAACTGGCAACACTGGGAGCTAGATTTTTTTTTCCCGTTTTTTCACATTTCGAGTAGCCCAGCCGAAAGTATTGGTGGGGGGTTATAATGATGTATGGAAAAGTTGCTTGACTATCTATGGTTACTATGGGAAAAATCCGACCGTTCGAAAATTCAAGATGGCGGCCGCTCGGCGACTGTCAACTTTTTTATTTATTTGAGCACCTACCCAATATTGGTGTCACTTTCGAATAATTTTGGAACGACTAATACGATGAAATTAGAAAAAAAATAAAAAACAAGATGGCCGCCGAGATATGTTTCTTTAAAGTTTTGAAATTTTAGAGGTGACTTTGTGGGCTCGCATCGGGGTAGTTTTTCAACTTTTTTATAATATTATTTTTGTTTTATCTTGAAAATGTCCTCAATTTTCATATTTTGGGGATAATTTTTTTTTCAACAAGATGGCGGACCCCGTGGCGACCATTTTGTAAAATGTACGAAAAATTGCATTTTTTGAAGGAAAAAATTAGTAGGTTGGCAACACTTGAGGGGGTTGCTTTGTATGGGGCGGTTGTGTAACTTAACCGAAAGTGTTGCCATGTTTGGTTTTTCTTTTCTTCGTTCATACAATTTTTTGGACTTTCCATTCAAAAATATGAAAAGTAGAAGGAAAAATATTTTTAATCAAAATATTTTACCAAAACATTTCAATATGTCGTCGTAATGACATTTGCCCATTTTCATCTTAATAAACTGGCAACACTGCAGTCCAGAATTTTTTTCACTTTTCGAGTAATTGAGCCTAAACTATAGATCAGGAGTATAAGAAATGTATGGGAGATATTTCTTAATTAAATCATTCGTTTTGGAAAAATAATAAAATTTCAGTGTTGCCATACGAAAAATAATAATTTTCATACAAATTTATTTTTGGATTGAATATTTCGCTACTATAATGTATGGGGCATTTGTAGGTACTGATATTTTGTGAATTTTGGTGAAAAAAATTTCAGTGTTGCCATACAAAAAATAATAATTTTCATACAAATGTTTTATTTTTTCAAATATTTGAGACGGTTGTCTTCATTTGATGGCCTTATAATGTATGGGGCGATTGTAGGTTCCAATAGTTTGTAAATGATGGTGAAAAAATATTTTAGGGTTGCCATACAAAAAATAAAAGTTTTCATACAAATGTACTTTTTTATGTAATATTTCAGGCTATTTCATCAATCTTATGTCATTACAATATATCAGGAGGTTTTTGGTACTTATAGATCGTACACATCGAAGGAAAAATATTGCGGTGTTGCCATATTAAAATATTAATTTTCATACAAATGTATTTTGTGTCGAATATTTCAGATTGTTTGTCCATTGAATGTCAATACAATGAGGCGTTTATTAGTATTAAGGGTTACTATTAGTTATCAATTAGCTGACCCAGCAAACTTTGTGCCGCCTATCAATTTCTCCTTCTCTCCCCTTGCCCTCCCTCTCCCGCTACCTCTCCTCCTCCCTTTCCCTCCCCTCTCCCTACCTCTCCCCCTCTTACCCTTTCCCCCTCCCTCCCTCTCCCGCAACCTCTCCGTCTCCCCCTCCCTCTTCCTCTCTCTCCCTCTCCTTCTCCCTGTTCCTCCCCCTTCTCCTCCCTCTCCCTCTCCATCTTCCTCCTTCTCACTCTTCCTCCCTATCCTTTCCTCCCCCTCTCCCTTCCTCTCCCTCTCCATCTTCCTCACCCCCTCCCTCACCCTCTACCTCTCCCGCCCACTCTCTCTACGTCTACCACTCGCTTTCTCTTTCCCTCTCCCTCTCTCTCACCCCCTCCCTCTCCCACTCCCTCTCATATTCTGTAAATCATGCCAAAAAAATAGACAAACCAAAAGTAGTAGTTTGAAGCCAAACATTTCGCAAACATACCCCTGAATCGTAAAATAAATTTCCAAGACCGATGAAAATTTTGAAAAAAACTATTTATTTATTTTGTCTTTTGCGAAAGAGAAAGGCACGCGCGCTGCTTTAGCAGCGCGCGCCCCACGCGAAAACCTAGTTATTATATTATATAATCCTAGACTTACCACTGACTCACCTATACAATTGATCTCCCAGAAGGAGGCGAGATGGGATTTTGTTGTCTATGGCGAAAGTTCTCCATCTCCTCCCGACACCTCGGGAAAAATCTGACATTTCCCATTTTCAAGATGGCGGCTGCGCGGCGATTGTCAACTTTTTTGTTTATGGCTTCTTGCCCGATATTTTTGGGGGTATTCGTAAAATTTAGGGAGGTGATAATGAAAAAATGGGAAAAAATTGAAAAAACAAGATGGCCGCCGAGTTATTTTGGTTTGAATTTTTTCGATTTTAGAGGTGACTTTGAGGGGTCGCATCGGGGTGGGTTTTAAACTTTTTTGCAATATTTTTTTTGCTTTCGCTTGAAGGTATCCTCAATTTTGATATTTTGGGGATCTTAATTTTTTTGACAAGATGGCGGACGCGGTGGCGGCCATTTTGAAAAATGTACAAAAAATGACATTTTTTGGGTGCATTTTTCTTCTGGTTGGCAACATTTGAGCGGGACGCTTTGTTCCGGGCGGTTGTGGAACTTAACCCAAAGTGTTGCCAGGTTTCATTTTTTTTATCTTCGTTCATATATTTTTTTGGACTTTCTATTCAAAAATATGAAAAGTAGAAGGAGCAATATTTTTGATCAAAAATTCACACGGGCAAACGTGTCGTGCTTGTCATAATGACATTTGACCATTTTCGTCGATGTCGACTGGCAACACTGGTTGCTGGAATTTTTTTTTCGTTTTACAAAAAGTCGTTTTGATCTCCCAGATGGAGTGGTGGGGGTAGATATGATGTACGGGAGAATTTTTGACTAACCCCCTTGTCTATGGGAAAAATCCGACCTTTCAAAAATCCAAGATGGCGGCCGAGGTGAAATGACCAACTTTTTTTTTTATTATGCAGCTACCCGAGATTGGTATCGTTTTCGGCTAATGTTGGGAAAAGTGTTACGAAAAATTTGGAAAAATTTGAAAAAACAAGATGGCCGCCGAGATATCTTGGTTTAAAATTTTTCAATTTTAGAGGTGACTTTGCGGGGTCGGATTGCGTTGGGTTTTAAACGTTTTTGTGATTTTTTTTCTTTTTTGCCTTGCACCTATCCCCAATTTTGACGTTTGTGGTATATTTTTTTTTTCGACAAGATGGCGGACCCCGTGGCGGCCATTTTATTAAATGTACGAAAAATTGCATTTTTTGAAGGAAAAATTTTTTAGGTTGGCAACATTTAAGGGGGTCACTTTGTATGGGGCGGTTGTGGGACTTGGCCTGAAGTATTGCCAGGGTATGTTGATTTTTTTTTCGTTCATACATTTTTGTGAACTTTCTATTCAAAAATATGAAAAGTAGAAGGAGAAACATTTTTAATCAAAAAATTTCACCAAAAAATTTTTAGTGGTCGTCGTAATGACATTTGACCATTTTCATCTAAATTAACTGGCAACACTGGGAGCTAGAATTTTTTTTCCCGTTTTTTCACATTTCGAGTAGCCCAGCCGAAAGTATTGGTGGAGGGTTATAATGATGTATGAAAAAATTGCTTCACTATCTATGGTCACTATAGGAAAAATCCGACCGTTCGAAAATTCAAGATGGCGGCCGGTCGGCGATTGTCAACTTTTTTTTTTCTTTTGGCACCTACCCAATATTGGTGTCATTTTCGAATAATTTTGGGACGACTAATACGATGAAATTAGAAAAAATTGAAAAAACAAGACGGCCGCCGAGATATTTTTCTTTAAAGTTTTGAAATTTTAGAGGTGAATTTGTGGAGTCGCATCGGGGTGGTTTTTCAACTTTTTCATAATATTCTTTTTGTTTTCCTTTGAAAGTGTCCTCAATTTTGATATTTTGGGGATATTTTTTTTTTCGACAAGATGGCGGACCCCGTGGCAGCCATTTTGTAAAATGTACGAAAAATGGCATTTTTTGAACGAATAAATTTGTAGGATGGCAACATTTGAGGGGGTCACTTTGTATGGGGCAGTTGTGCAACTTGACCGAAAGTGTTGCCATGTTTGGTTTTTCTTTTCTTCGTTCATACAATTTTTTGGACTTTCCATTCAAAAATATGAAAAGTAGAAGGAAAAATATTTTTAATCAAAATATTTTACCAAAGCATTTCAATTGGTCGTTGTAATGACATTTGACCATTTTCATCTTAATAAACTGGCAACACTGGAGTCCAGAATTTTTTTCACTTTTCGAGTAATTGAGCCTAAACTATAGATCAGGAGTATAATAAATGTATGGGAGATATTTCTTAATTAAATCATTCGTTTTGGGGAAACAATAAAATTTCAGTGTTGCCATACAAAAAATAATAATTTTCATACAAATTTATTTTTGGATTCAATATTTCGCTACTATAATGTATGGGGCATTTGTAGGTACTAAAATTTTGTGAATTTTGGTGAAAAAAAAATCAGTGTTGCCATACAAAAAATAATAATTTTCATACAAATGTTTTCTGTTTTCAAATATTTGAGGCGGTTGTCTTCATTTGATGGCCTTATAATGTATGGGGCGATTGTAGATTCTAATAGTTTGTACATGATGGTGAAAAAATATTTTAGGGTTGCCATACAAAAAATAAAAGTTTTCATACAAATGTACTTTTTTATGTAATATTTCAGGCTATTTCATCAATCTTATGTCATTACAACTTATCAGGAGGTTTTTGGTACTTATAGATCGTAAACATCAAAGGAAAAATGTTGCAGTGTTGCCATATAAAAATATTAATTTTCATAAAAATGTATTTTGTGTCCAATACTTCAGATTGTTTGTCCATTGAATGTCCCGCTACTTCTCCTCCTCCCTTTCCCTCCCCTCTCCCTACCTCTCCCCCTCTTACCCTTTCCCTCGCCCTTTCTCCCTCCCTCCCTCTCCTGCTCCTTCTCTCGCTACCTCTCCGTCTCCCTCCCTCTCACACTCCTTCTCCCGCTACCCCTCCGGCTACCTCTCCGTCTCCCCCTCTTCATCTCTCTCCCTCTCCTTTTCCCTCTTCCTCTCCGCCTCCATCTTCCTCCCTCTCACTCTCCCTCCCTCTTCCACCCACTCTCTCTCCGTCTACCTATCCCTCTCCTTCTCCCTCTCCCTTTCCTTCTCCCTCTCCCTTTCCTTCCCCCTCTCCCTTTCCTTCTCCCTCTCCCTCACCCCTTCACTCTCCCTCTCATATTCTGTTAATCGTGCCGAAAAAATAGACAAACCAAAAATATGTCGCAAACAGACCCCTGAATCGAAAAGTAAATTTCCAAGACCGATGACAATTTTGAAAAAAACTATTTATTTATTTTGTCTTTTGCGAAAGAGAAAGGCACGCGCGCTGCTTTAGCAGCGCGCGCCCCACGCGAAAACCTAGTTATAATATATAATCCTAGACTTACCACTGACTGAACTATACAATTGTTCTCCCAGAAGGAGCAGAGATGGAGTTTTGTTGTCTATGGCGGATATTCTCCTTTCCCTCACCACACCTCGGGAAAAATCTGACATTTCCGATTTTCAAGATGGCGGCTGCGCGGCGATTGTCAACTTTTTTGTTTATGGCTTTTTGCAAAATGTTTTTGAGGGTATTCGTAAAGTTTAAGAAGGGAATTACGAAAAAATGAGAAAAAATTTAAAAAACAAGATGGCCGCCGAGTTATTTTGGTTTGAATTTTTTCCATTTTAGAGGTGACTTTGAGGGGTCGCATCGGGGTGGTTTTTCAACTTTTTGTTGATATTTTTTTTGTGTTGTCTTGAAAGTATCCTCAATTTTGATATTTTGGGAATATTTATTTTTTTGACAAGATGGCGGATGCGTTGGCGGCCATTTTGAAAAATGTACGAAAAATGACATTTTTTGGGTGCATTTTTCTTCTGGTTGGCAACATTTGAGCGGGTCCCTTTGTTCCGGGCGGTTGTGTAACTTGACCCAAAGTGTTGCCAGGTTTCATTTTTTTTATCTTCGTTCACACATTTTTTTGGACTTTCTATTCAAAAACATGAAAAGTAGAAGGAGCAATATTTTTGATAACAATGTCACACAGGAAACCGTGTCGCGGTCGTCGCTATGACATTTGACCATTTTCGTCGATTTCACCTGGCAACACTGACTGCTGGAATTTTTTTTTCGTTTTACGAAAACCCGAATTGATCTCCCAGAAGGAGTGGTGGGGGGTGAGTACTATGTATGGGAGAATTTTTGGTTCACCCCCGGATCTATGGGAAAAATCCGACTTTTCGGAAATCCAAGATGGCGGCCGAGGTGAAATGACCAACTTTTTTTTTTATTATGCAGCTACTCGAGATTGGTGTCGTTTTCGGCTAATGTTGGAAAAAGTGTTACGAATAATTTGGAAAAATTTCAAAAAACAAGATGGCCGCCGAGATATTTTGATTTAAATTTTTTCAATTTTCGAGGTGACTTTGCGGGGTCGGATTGCGTTGGGTTTTTTACTTTTTTGCAATTTTTTTTCTTTGTTGCCTTGCATCTATCCCCAATTTTGACGTTTGGGGTATATTTTTTTTTTCGACAAGATGGCGGACCCCGTGGCGGCCATTTTATAAAATGTACGAAAAATTGCATTTTTTGAAGGAAAAAATTTTTAGGTTGGCAACATTTGAGGGGATCACTTTGTATGGGGCGGTTGTGGGTCTTGGTCTGAAGTATTGCCAGGTTACGTTGATTTTTTTTTCATTCATACATTTTTGTGAACTTTCTATTCAAAAATATAAAAAGTAGAAGGAGAAACATTTTTAATCAAAAAAATTCACCAAAAAATTTTTAGTGGTCGTCGTAATGACATTTGACCATTTTCATCTAAATTAACTGGCAACACTGGGAGCTAGAATTTTTTTTCCCGTTTTTTCACATTTCGAGTAGCCCAGCCGAATGTATTGGTGGGGGGTTATAATGATGTATGGTAAAGTTGCTTGACTATTTATGGTCACTTTGGGAAAAATCCGACCGTTCGAAAATTCAAGATGGCGGCCGCTTGGCGATTGTCAACTTTTTTATTTATGTGAGCACTTACACAATATTGGTGTCATTTTCGAATAATTTTGGGACGACTAATACGATGAAATTAAAAAAAATTGAAAAAACAAGATGGCCGCCGAGATATTTTTCTTTAAAGTTTTGAAATTTTAGAGGTGATTTTGTGGGCTCGCATCGGGGTAGTTTTTCAACTTTTTTATAATATTCTTCTTGTTTTCCCTTGAAAGTGTCCTCAATTTTGATATTTTGGGGGTATTTATTTTTTCGACAAGATGGCGGACTCCGTGATGGCCATTTTGTAAAATGTACGAAAAATGGCATTTTTTGAAGGAAAAAATTAGTAGGTTGGCAACACTTGAGGGGGTTGCTATGTATGAGGCGGTTGTGTAACTTGACCGAAAGTGTTGCCATGTTTGGTTTTTCTTTTCTTCGTTCATACAATTTTTTGGACTTTCTATTCAAAAACATAAAAAGTAGAAGGAAAAATATTTTTAATCAAAATATTTCCCCAAAACATTTCAAGTGGTCGTCGTAATGACATTTGACCATTTTCATCTTAATTAACTGGCAACACTGGAGTCCAGAATTTTTTTCACTTTTCGAGTAATTGAGCCTAAACTATCGATCAGGAGTGTAAGAAATGTATGGGAGATATTTCTTAATTAAATCATTCGTTTTGGGAAAACAATAAAATTTCAGTGTTGCCATACAAAAAATAATAATTTTCATACAAATTTATTTTTGGATTGAATATTTCGCTGCTATAATGTATGGAGCATTTGTAGGTACTGATATTTTGTGAATTTTGGTGAAAAAGATTTCAGTGTTGCCATACAAAAAATAATAATTTTCATACAAATGTTTTCTTTTTTCAAATATTTGAGGCGGTTGTCTTCATTTGATGGCCTTATAATGTATGGGGCGATTGTAGGTTCTAATAGTGCGTATATGACGGTGAAAAAATATTTTAGGGTTGCCATACAAAAAATAAAAGTTTTCATACAAATGTACTTTTTTATGTTTTTAATCATTTCATCAATCTTATGTCATTACAATATATCAGGAGGTTGTTGGTACTTATAGATCGTGCACATCGGAGGAAAAATGTTGCAGTGTTGCCATATAAAAATATTAATTTTGATACAAATGTATTTTGTGTCGAATATTTCAGATTTTTTGTCCATTGAATGTCAATACAATGTATGAGGCGTTTATTTGTATTAAGGGTTACAATTATTTATCAACTAGCTGACCCAGCAAACTTTGTACCGCCTATCAATATCTCCTTCTCCCTCTTCATTGCTTTCCTTCCTCTCTACCTCCCTCTTTCCCTCCCTCTCCCGCTACCTCTCCTCCTCCCTTTCCCTCCCCTCTCCCTTCCTCTCCCTCTCCATCTTCCTCCCTCTCACCCTCCCTCACCCTCTCCCTCATCCCCTCCCACACCCTCACCCTCTCATATTCTGTTAATCATGCCAAAAAAATAGACAAACCAAAAGTAGTAGTTTGAAGCCAAACGTTTCGCAAACAGACCCCTGAATCGAAAAATAAATTTCAAAGACCAATATTTTATGAAAAAAAAAACTATTTATTTATTTTGTCTTTTGCGAAAGAGAAAGGCACGCGCGCTGCTTTAGCAGCGCGCGCCCCACGCGAAAACCTAGTTGAGTTCTATAAACTTAGAACTTCGAAACCCTATATTACCAGTGACCTGACACGCTATTAGCCGGTTTTTTAACCAACTTCAAAAAAGTAGCAGGTTCTCAGTTCGACTGTTATAAACAAAAATTAACTTTAACATAATTTGAAAAATCAATCTTTAAAGGGTTAATTCAGGGAATGTTTATACTAAACTCCGTCATTTTTAGGGTCCTGAAGTAAAATCGGAACCATTAGGGTTCCATTTGCTTCGTCATGTCCGTCCGTCAGTCTGTCCGTCTGTCCAAAGCAAAGCGCCGAGACCCTTAGTGCTAGAAAGCTATAATTTGGCACGGATATACATATTTATTAAAACTCCAAAATCGTGGAATAAACTACTGAAAAAACTTTTTTTTTCGGGGTACCTCCACTAAAGGTAACGTGAGCATTATTTTTTTATTCATCCCTATAGTGTGGGGTATCGTTGAAAAGTTTTTTCAAAAATATTATGGGTCTTTTGAGACCATTTTTGGATGTAGAGTTCCGTTTGCGAAATATTTGGCTTGAGTGCTAATTTTGGGTACCCAAGTCAAGTCAAGTGTCCCCCCTAACGGCTAAACGGTTGGAGTTGGACAAGTGAAAAAATTCTCAAAAATAGGTTATACGATGGATTTATAAGGAAAACTATCAAGGCTATGTTAACATAAGTATCGTAGTTAATGAGTAATAGTCAATAAACTTACTACTTTGGAACCCAATATTGCACGTGGCCTGACATGCATTTGCCCGGTTTTTTAAGGTAAAACTGTGAAAGTTGGTAGTTAGTATGTAATCTTACATAAAACAAAAATAACTGTAACATGATTGTTTGGTAATACATTCCCTAAGGGCTAAAACTAGAGGTTGTAAGCTTAGAGTATGTTTGGAGTAAGAAGTTGTAAAACGAACAGATGAGTCACCTCATGGTAAGTGGTCACTTTCGCCAATATACATTAGCAATGCTAAAGGAATCACTGATTTGCTGCTGCCCAAAAAGAAAAGAAAGATATTTTTTTGTGTATTCTGTAAAATTACAGTGTAAATTTAAAATTCAAAAACTCTCAGGCCCTGACTTACCTAAACCTCTAAATTCTAAAAAGTTCAATTATTTTGGGACCTTTCCTATGGGTGGGTCATTAATGGTTCACTACTGAACACTCACTCTTGAGGACCCCTAGAGCATACTCCACCACTTTGCTCCAGTGTGGATTGATGGAGGGATTAGAAATCAACCCAAGTGTCGGAAGTCATTACGCCGGGCGAGGACCTTCAATATGTCATAACGACTGTTACCTTACGACAACAACCGGGACCGACAGCCTTACGTGCCCTCCGAAGCTCGGAGAGCTCAAGAATTTTTTTCCACTAGCGGTCACCTATCCAACTACCGACCGCAATCTCTATTGTTTAACTTCATCGATTACTATTAAACCGACACAAGCCGCTGCGCCCGGGCTATGAATGCTTCTCCCGATGGGTAATTAATGGGTTCTAAGAACATGTCACTTTTGCTGTAATTTTGGTGAAGAGTTTAGTATCTTGCTGACTACCAATCACGCTACAATATCAGATCGTAGTTATCATTTCATAATCAACACTAAAGATTTGTTTAATATTTTACTCATTTACATAATACGATATATGTACTAAGTATAGGTGTTTTAGCTTCAACCCATAATGGACTATTACAAGGCACGGGTCTCCTCTCTTCATAGTATGGACAAGTTTGCTGTCAATTTATGAAAAACATGTTTTATAATGAAGGGATCTTTATTTTCGGCATACGAAGTCGCGGGTAACAGCTAGTCTTACATAAAACAAAAATAACTGTAACATGATTGTTTGGTAATACATTCCCTAAGGGCTAAAACTAGAGGTTGTAAGCTTAGAGTATGTTTGGAGTAAGAAGTTGTAAAACGAACAGATGAGTCACCTCATGGTAAGTGGTCACTTTCGCCAATATACATTAGCAATGCTAAAGGAATCACTGATTTGCTGCTGCCCAAAAAGAAAAGAAAGATATTTTTTTGTGTATTCTGTAAAATTACAGTGTAAATTTAAAATTCAAAAACTCTCAGGCCCTGACTTACCTAAACCTCTAAATTCTAAAAAGTTCAATTATTTTGGGACCTTTCCTATGGGTGGGTCATTAATGGTTCACTACTGAACACTCACTCTTGAGGACCCCTAGAGCATACTCCACCACTTTGCTCCAGTGTGGATTGATGGAGGGATTAGAAATCAACCCAAGTGTCGGAAGTCATTACGCCGGGCGAGGACCTTCAATATGTCATAACGACTGTTACCTTACGACAACAACCGGGACCGACAGCCTTACGTGCCCTCCGAAGCTCGGAGAGCTCAAGAATTTTTTTCCACTAGCGGTCACCTATCCAACTACCGACCGCAATCTCTATTGTTTAACTTCATCGATTACTATTAAACCGACACAAGCCGCTGCGCCCGGGCTATGAATGCTTCTCCCGATGGGTAATTAATGGGTTCTAAGAACATGTCACTTTTGCTGTAATTTTGGTGAAGAGTTTAGTATCTTGCTGACTACCAATCACGCTACAATATCAGATCGTAGTTATCATTTCATAATCAACACTAAAGATTTGTTTAATATTTTACTCATTTACATAATACGATATATGTACTAAGTATAGGTGTTTTAGCTTCAACCCATAATGGACTATTACAAGGCACGGGTCTCCTCTCTTCATAGTATGGACAAGTTTGCTGTCAATTTATGAAAAACATGTTTTATAATGAAGGGATCTTTATTTTCGGCATACGAAGTCGCGGGTAACAGCTAGTAAATAAATAAATTAGTTAACCTTGACAGTCAAAGGAATTTCTCTGCCTGAATTCGGTGTAGCAAAATACCACGCATAGCTCCAGTAGAACCAGATACTGCGCTTAATAATAAGCAATACTTAAACTGATTTAATTCAACTGCGGCCTAATTCTGTGCATATTAAAAACGCAAACGCAAACGCGGTTAGTGGACGTAAAAGCCGAGGTCGGACGTTGATGAATAGCAAGTCATGGGTGGCCGAGCGGAAAACATTGAAGTACCCGGCTCCCAAAGCGGCTTTCCTGAAAAGATTGCGGTACACTCCTAGGCTTTGCGGCCTGTGCTACATGACTAGCGCATGCCTGATGAGAACCTTGATGACTTGCTCCTACGTGAAGGCAGATGAGCTCATAGTTCAAATACAACAGCTTTAATTATTATAAAAATTTGACTTATAATTATTATAAACTTTGTAAGTCATTACAAATATGGTTAGAGTCAGTTCTAAAGAGTTTAGAGTCACACTTATTATTGTGATTCTAGCATTAGGGCTGCGTGTTTCAAATCTTTCTATGTACAGCCATTTTGTGCCATTCACAAGACCTGATATTATAATTTCTGACAAAAGCAACTCCTTTTTTTCAGAAATTACATATAATAATGTTGTCTTTTGCCTTCCTGATTAATGTAGCTACAATACACAAAAAGTGCGACTGGCAGTTCTAGACATTAGTGTGTTCAAACAAAGATTTAAAATAATCTAAAAATATGAACCATTAAAATACACCTGTATTTTAACTTTTAGGTTAAATGTGGTGGAAATGTCGCTACGTTCTGAGCCGCATAGCGTAGGTACTCAACATGTTCGTGTGACCAAGATGTTTCCGCGATATTTCCTAATGAACTAGTTTTTCCCCGAGACCCCAACTCAACGTTAGTCGAGGCGCAAATGCTGACCGAAATCCAGTGCCGAAACTTTTTTTGTAGTAGGTAACGTGGCCATTTTTCAGAGAGCTTCAAATGTGAGTTTTTAAAATTTGCAACGAAATTATACTAAAGCCACATTAAATTATTTGTTAGTCATGTCGAAACGAAACTGTAAACTATAAAAATTTTGAGACTATCACGAAAACGAAACGAAAACATACATTTAATCTTAGTATTGGAATTGGAGGATTCGATAACAATAAACTTGAAAGTCCTTAAATTGAAAAATACTACTTTAGAAGATTTTTTAATTCTAAAAGGAGACCAATAATAATTAACAATAACAATTAAATTTCTCTACACGAACTAACGGTTTGAAGTTAACCTAAATAATAAAACAATGGGAGAACTTACAATATTTCAGCGCGAACATTATACAGAACTGTCCGTTTCCAAATTGGTCTAATTTGTTCTACACAGCGCGCACGGGGCTTGGACGTCGGTTAAAACCACAACGGTGGGCGTTGTTTAATTATCCGCGAAACTTAGACAACCTATCACTCGTGTCATGTGTACATATGAAAAGGACATGTAGAACTTTACTTCAGAAATCCAATTAGCCCTTACTCTAAGTACCCCGTTCAAGGAAGCCTTCGATTTCCATAGATTTTGCTTAAAATTACAATTCAATGAAAAAAGTAGCAACTGGCGGCAGTTGACAGAAGGGAAGTTTCCGGAGTTAGATTGAAGTGATTTAAACGTATCCAAAACACTATAATATAAAGTATTTATTTTCTATGATAAAACTACCGTCTAATGCGTACAATATTATTCCAGACCTCCAGCCTTTGTAATAGACCAATTAATCATCCAAAAATTATGACCTTTCATACGCGTTAAAAATAAATTTGAAAGGGCCATTAATGTTTCATTTAGAATTATATTGACCTCATGGCTTTGTAAATGGTCCCGAGTAAATTATTACAATAACTTTTGCTGTATTGAGGCAGCTTAGAATACTAAACCCAATCCCAATCCCACGCCTGATGGGTGGCGTAAGAGGCTACTAAATCTGGCCGGCGACTAAATCTACCACCCTTGAGCATGAATCAGCCGCCAAACCAATGTTGTGTTTCGGCTCGGGACTTGAGAGCCATTTCTTTCCTTCTTTTGGTTCTCTCTTGGCCGACAACGCATCAGTGATGCCTTTGGTGTTGCTGATGTTTATGGCCGACGATAGCACCTTACCATCAGATGGATCGTCAGCTCGTTTGCCAACAATTTCCATAAAACAAATTAAAGGAAGTCGCTACGTAATCAGTCGCAACTCAACCGCGATAATATTCAACAACTGAATGATTTGCGAGTTGGAAAGCTAGTTTGCTAACCTAAAACCATTTGCTAACCATTTGCATTGATAATGACGACCTCATATTAAGGCGGTTATTGACGTGGTTTAGGATAGATGAGGTTATGTTTTATGGGTTCGATCAATGACCAATAAATGTCTACCGTCTAGTGTAAAATGTTTTATTGACATACTGCTTTGGAGGAGGTATGTAGGTAGTCTATGTAACTAGGTCAAAATATCGGTATAACAGTATACGAATCGTGAGTACCCGTTTACATTTGAATAATGAATAATACTTTGTCTCAACCAATCTCTTGTCCAGATTTTCGTGTCATTTGCAACATACTTAAGCCTGCTACAGCTAAAAGCGTTTGCTTGTTATTTATCAAACACAATACTTAAATGAAGCCACAAAAAATACATCAAGAAATAATAACACTTATGAAAATAAACTACCAAACTAAGGACGGCGTAAATGCGTTTACGGCGTACACGACAGTTTATTTATCGCACTCGCGTCAGTTCACGACCTCGTGCGCCGACAAAGTTGTTCGCTCTCACTGAATGAAATTATTCTTCCTTGGACACTGATATACTTCATCAAACGCGTATGTATAATTAGCGCAGTGATTCGATATAATGTTTTCGATATTGTATGTGCAGTGTGCATCTATTCCAAGTTTTTTATGCGTCTAGAATATTTAGATCTTTCAAATATTATATTGTTTCTTGTTACTTTTTTACTCAAATCAAATATAACTATAAAAGTAACTAAAGTAATAACCCATAATTGTCCCACTGCTGGGCTTGGGGTCTTCTCTCACAATGAGAGGGGTACAGGCCATAGTCGTATTAATATTCGTAGACTTCACACACTTTTGACTTTTGACAAACTTTATGGAGAACTCTCCGGTGTACAGATTTCCTAACGATGTTTTTCTTCACCGGAGCAAATGATAATTAACTTCTAATACGCACACAATATTTAAAAATAAGAGGTGCGTGCTAGGCGTACTAGGCTATCACTGCTATAGTGACAATTAAAATTTTCTAATTTAAGCAAACTGCAAGATAGTCAAGTTAAAGCATAAAAATAGAAATACTCTACCTACTTGAAATAATGGCTGTAAAGAAAGAAAAGCTCTATACTCTGGCCTGCAATACGGTTTATCTGAAGCGCATCGGGCAAACTTCCAAGCTTCAGAGCTTCTAAGCCAAAGAGATTTTTAACTACAAACCTTTGATATTTTTCTTTTACTTTAAGAAAATTAATTGACAATTTAGAGTTTAGTGCGAACTGACTTACATTCTATTAATTTGATTAGAATTTGATCAACAAACAACGCAAGATTAAATATTGCGCACAGATATTACAGATATCAGAAAAGATAAACGTAATGAAAACAACATAAACCTGAAACTTCTAAATATTAATGATACATTCGTAAAGTATAACACAAAATAAAAAACAACGTAAGAGTATCAGGAAAGATAAAATAGAAGAGAAACGTAAAAAATAAAAGAAATGAAGTAAACCTTCTGGGATTTGTCTACGGGGTAACCGGGCAGACTTCCAATACATAAGAGACTGTAAGCTTAAGTAAAAAATGGTAAAGTGTTGCCAAGCGTCGATCTATAAGAACACTATCTTCAACAAATAATTTAGTATTTACTGTATTAGACAGAGCCTAAAGCAATTCACTATGACTACCATTTCTTAATATACTTCCGCAAAAGGATACTTATCAGAATTCCTAAACAAGTACGAATTGATCACAATGATTCAGAAACATATTTGTCACTACAAGTTATTAAACAAGTAATCGACTTCCCAGCTTGAACAAAACATAATAATGTAACTTTCTGTAAAGTTTTCCAATATAAACCATTCGAGTCCTTGAAACTCCCTTGGGAGGCGTAGAGGCTAAGGGGAAACTAATAACTCCAATATTCGTATAGAACTATATACAGAGATAACATACAGTACTGGGTACACATGGGTGTGATATTAGCTATTTTTTCCAATATAAACAGTGAAGTGTTGGGCACACGGCACAACGGGCTACGTCGTCCTAGGAACCAGTCTGAAGTTTCAAGTATAATCACAATTTGAATGATGTCATCCAGTCATTATTATCTTTCTTTTCCTAATCAGTAATTTAAGCGCTGTAGTAGACCTTTGAGCAACCTAAAAGCTGTTAAAGTTCTAACATAAGGGTTGACCACTACAACTCTTCATCTCATTACCATCCAAATTGGGTATATTTCAAGGGGAACTGAACTACAGTGCAAAGCAAAGCAAAAGCAAAAACGTGATGTGGTTTGGGTGATGGAAACACGTCTTGGGAACGCAAAAAAGAAATTGCGAGGAAAAAAATGTTTTTGCAACTCATGGCTTGTTTAAGGATTTTCATATCAATAATATACATCATCTATGGTTCATAACTATAAAAAGATTATTAATGTGTTGTTATAATTTATTAATCAAACAAATAACAAAACTATATTTGTGCCAAATTTTGTCTAAATGTATATCAGAAATATTTTTGCCAGAGCTTATATAGAAGTACTATATGTAGAATAAATAAATACAAAGAATAAGGCAATCTAGATGCAGAGCATAAAGTGGTTACAAACAATTGAAAAGAAAGAGAAGGTACAGATATATATCTGTTAAAATAAAACGAATCCGTCAAGCCAACGCTCAATATAAAATGTAATCTCAATGAGAATAGTGATTGGCATACTCTAAAGTCGACGTTGGATCTTTAGGGATAGAACGCTGAATTGTTTTTTTTTGGAAAAAGATTCAAGATGATTCCTATAGATAAATCGATGTTATAAGACAACCGATTGCATCTCTTCAGGATTAATATTATGTCGTGTGAAATAATTGTGACTACCATACATAATTAAATAACAATATGTGATAAAAGTGATTTATTCGTATTTAAGGCAACAAATTTCCAAGTATGTTCGTGAAAGGAGACAGAAACAAATATTGATGATAAACGGAAGGACATAAATTTAATTTGGGTCTTAGACGCCGGCGTCTGATAGGCGCTGGGGAAATTGCTCGAATACATTATTAAGGGACGTATGTTATCAACAAGCGACGGACGTCGTCTGGATTTAAATTCTATAAAAGTGTTTAGGTATTTAATTATATGAACATCAGTAGTTTAAGGAATATAATTTATGTTCTTTGTAAGTAATTGGTATCATATATTTCAACTCAATGAATAAACTATTTTTTTTCTACAAAATGTTTTGCACGTACAAACGATCTTGTTAGAACTTTTTTCATATAAATAAATACTTAAAAATTCAAACTTAAACTTTCAATTAACAACATGAGTCGCGAAATGTTCTATATCGGTTTAAAGAACTTTATTTCCCATAAGATTTTTACATCACTTAAAATGAGAAACTTAAATACTAAGTTTAGTATTAACTTAGTTAAGTTACGGCATACGGCGTTACGGCGTCATATTATTATTATATTACCTTTAGCTTACATTGGTAAACAAGAAATTATCATAAGCCTGAACATGTCATATTATTTCGCGATTCTACGCCATATTTGTTCGAATACTTATTTTCAGTTAGGTATTACGTTTTGGAACGTAAAGATGGGCGCCCGTGTATAATAAACTTCCGCATGGCGCCATAACTCTCAGTAATATCATTCTAATGACCTAATGAAGTTGTGGAGTAAAATAAAAACGTTATTTATGTCGAGATTCTTTTGAACTTAAACATTCAACCAATAAAACAAATCCAAGGTTTCAATGTCTCACGAAGGTCTTTCAACGATATCGTGCGGTGCGTCAGATAGCACTCTTTTGATGGCTTCGGCATTCAATATTAGAGCAATATTATATTATAATATATATTTATATATAATTTAATTCTAATTATAATAATTAGAAATATATTATAATTAATAATTTATAATCTATACTAATATTATAAATGCGAAAGTAACTCTGTCTGCTACTCAATAACGCTTAAACCACTGAACCGATTTTCATGAAATTTGGTACAGATATGGAATTAAGCACGGGAATGATCATAGGATACTTTTTATCCCGGAAAATAGACGTGTTCCTGAGGGATAACTATTCCACGCCAAAACCACTGAACCAATTTTGATGAAATTTGGTACAGATATAGAATCGAGCTCGAGAAAGGACATAGGATACTTTTTATCCCAGAAAATAGACCTGTTCCTGAGGGATAACTCTTTCAAGCCACTAAACCGATTTTGATGAAATTTGGTACAGATATAGAATTGAGCTCGGGAATGGACATAGGACACTTTTTATCCCGGAAAATAGACCTGTTCCTGAGGGATAACTCTTTCAAGCCACTAAACCGATTTTGATGAAATTTGGTACAGATATAGAATTGAGCTCGGGAATGGACATAGGATACTTTTTATCCCGGAAAATAGACCTGTTCCTGAGGGATAACTCTTTCAAGCCTAAAAACCTGAACCGATTTTGATGTTTGGTACAGATATAGAATTGGGCTCGGGAATGAACATAGGATACTTTTTATCCCGGAAAATAGACGTGTTTCTGAGGGATAACTCTTTCAAGCCACAAAACCGATTTTGATGAAATTTGGTACAGATATAGAATTGAGCTCGGGAAAGGACATAGGATACTTTTTATCCCGGAAAATAGATCTGTTCCTGAGGGATAACTCTTTCAAGCCTAAAAAACTGAACCGATTTTGATGTTTGGTACAGATATAGAATTGAGCTCGGGAAAGGACATAGGATACTTTTATCCCGGAAAATAGACCTGTTCCTGA
This sequence comes from Thymelicus lineola, assembly GCA_963932265.1. Lineage (NCBI taxonomy): Eukaryota > Metazoa > Arthropoda > Insecta > Lepidoptera > Hesperiidae > Thymelicus > Thymelicus lineola. The sequence continues at coordinate 3,999,115 of OZ010686.1, forward strand.
GGGATAACTCTTTCAAGCCACTAAACCGATTTTGATGAAATTTGGTACAGATATAGAATTGAGCTCGGGAATGGACATAGGATACTTTTTATCCCGGAAAACAGACCTGTTCCTGAGGGATAAGGTCAAATTTTGTTATATGTAGTTGATAGATTCGTTATATTTTATGAAGCGATTTTTATGACTCTTTTTAGGGTTCCGAAGTCAAAACAGAATTCTCATAGTTTCATCATGCCCGTCCGTCCGTCCATCCGTCCGTCCGTAGCATAGAGCAGAGGCCCTTAGTGCTAGAAAGCTGTAATTTAGCAAGGATATACATGTTTATTTAAACTTCTGGTAGAATAACATTTTTAAAAATATGTTTTTAGGATACCTCTCCTAGAGGTAATATACGGATAATTTTTTCCGTCACGCACCCCATAGTGCGGGGTATCGTGGAAAAGGTCTCTCAAAAATAATATGGGTCTTATAAGTCCATTTTTCGTCTGTTTGCGAAATATTCGTAAGTGTTAGACACGTAAAAAAATTCATGGCAATAGCATCAAAAGGAAAACTATCATGGCTATATTATTATTAGCATACGTAGTTATTGAGTTCTATAAACTTAGAACTTCGAAACCCTATATTACCAGTGACCTGACACGCTATTAGCCGGTTTTTTAACCAACTTCAAAAAAGTAGCAGGTTCTCAGTTCGACTGTTATAAACAAAAATTAACTTTAACATAATTTGAAAAATCAATCTTTAAAGGGTTAATTCAGGGAATGTTTATACTAAACTCCGTCATTTTTAGGGTCCTGAAGTAAAATCGGAACCATTAGGGTTCCATTTGCTTCGTCATGTCCGTCCGTCAGTCTGTCCGTCTGTCCAAAGCAAAGCGCCGAGACCCTTAGTGCTAGAAAGCTATAATTTGGCACGGATATACATATTTATTAAAACTCCAAAATCGTGGAATAAACTACTGAAAAAACTTTTTTTTTCGGGGTACCTCCACTAAAGGTAACGTGAGCATTATTTTTTTATTCATCCCTATAGTGTGGGGTATCGTTGAAAAGTTTTTTCAAAAATATTATGGGTCTTTTGAGACCATTTTTGGATGTAGAGTTCCGTTTGCGAAATATTTGGCTTGAGTGCTAATTTTGGGTACCCAAGTCAAGTCAAGTGTCCCCCCTAACGGCTAAACGGTTGGAGTTGGACAAGTGAAAAAATTCTCAAAAATAGGTTATACGATGGATTTATAAGGAAAACTATCAAGGCTATGTTAACATAAGTATCGTAGTTAATGAGTAATAGTCAATAAACTTACTACTTTGGAACCCAATATTGCACGTGGCCTGACATGCATTTGCCCGGTTTTTTAAGGTAAAACTGTGAAAGTTGGTAGTTAGTATGTAATCTTACATAAAACAAAAATAACTGTAACATGATTGTTTGGTAATACATTCCCTAAGGGCTAAAACTAGAGGTTGTAAGCTTAGAGTATGTTTGGAGTAAGAAGTTGTAAAACGAACAGATGAGTCACCTCATGGTAAGTGGTCACTTTCGCCAATATACATTAGCAATGCTAAAGGAATCACTGATTTGCTGCTGCCCAAAAAGAAAAGAAAGATATTTTTTTGTGTATTCTGTAAAATTACAGTGTAAATTTAAAATTCAAAAACTCTCAGGCCCTGACTTACCTAAACCTCTAAATTCTAAAAAGTTCAATTATTTTGGGACCTTTCCTATGGGTGGGTCATTAATGGTTCACTACTGAACACTCACTCTTGAGGACCCCTAGAGCATACTCCACCACTTTGCTCCAGTGTGGATTGATGGAGGGATTAGAAATCAACCCAAGTGTCGGAAGTCATTACGCCGGGCGAGGACCTTCAATATGTCATAACGACTGTTACCTTACGACAACAACCGGGACCGACAGCCTTACGTGCCCTCCGAAGCTCGGAGAGCTCAAGAATTTTTTTCCACTAGCGGTCACCTATCCAACTACCGACCGCAATCTCTATTGTTTAACTTCATCGATTACTATTAAACCGACACAAGCCGCTGCGCCCGGGCTATGAATGCTTCTCCCGATGGGTAATTAATGGGTTCTAAGAACATGTCACTTTTGCTGTAATTTTGGTGAAGAGTTTAGTATCTTGCTGACTACCAATCACGCTACAATATCAGATCGTAGTTATCATTTCATAATCAACACTAAAGATTTGTTTAATATTTTACTCATTTACATAATACGATATATGTACTAAGTATAGGTGTTTTAGCTTCAACCCATAATGGACTATTACAAGGCACGGGTCTCCTCTCTTCATAGTATGGACAAGTTTGCTGTCAATTTATGAAAAACATGTTTTATAATGAAGGGATCTTTATTTTCGGCATACGAAGTCGCGGGTAACAGCTAGTATATAATATATTTCTATCTATTACGCCAAGTGACAATTACATGTTGTCACATTACATTTAGAACTTCTAGAATTAACTTACTTTAACTTACTTAGAATGTACTTTATTAACCGCCTTTCGCGCTTTTCTCTTTTGTCCAATGGTTAGCTGGTAGAGAATGCATTAAGCATTAAGCTCGCCATTTGTACCGTAATATTTCTATTGTGGTTAAAGGTTAAATAAATAAATTAATTAATTAAAATCGCCTTCGATATTAACTTTGATTTTATTTTTGAGACTAATGGATACCCGGCGTATGGCACTACAAAAAAAATATAATATGGAAAAAGTCGAAAATCCAAAATGTGCCTAAAGCATTGTTTCAGTGATCTCAAACCATCTTCACATTATTGTTTCAAATGAAACCATTTTGGGCATTTTTGGAGCATCGGTTGGATAGTTTCAGTCTATAAAAGACATCCATACAAACATTTCTTGTTTTATCATTATTTTGGTAAACAAAAATAAATCTGAGATTTTTTAATGACTTTCAATCAACGTTATTTAATCTATTTGCCTATTCAATTGTGTTTCATTTACCGATCCCACTAGTATTCGAATGACGCTGTTAAAAAATAACAGGCTCGGTCATGCAATTAACGAGTTCCGATCCGAGTAACGTTCTAGTCTAATGGGAACTTTAAAATCAGGTTCGCCATAAAACAGCTAGAGCTCGCAACGGAAGAATTACTTGCTGGAATGACCCACTGTGTTCTCGTATCTCATCGTAGGATTTTACTGCACGTCTTGCAAGTTTTACGTCCGTTTTTATACTCAGCTAGTGCTAAATTTCTACGATTTCTTTTCTGTATTCGGTGAAGCTAGGCTGGACAGCTCGGTGCACATACATATTTTGTTCTGCTTCATACGGGATGCCTTTACGAACCTTGAGCATGGAGTATCATAAATTTTATAATGACACCTCTGCGGATCATACTTCTACGGCGTCGGCGGTAAGGTCACATACTTTACTCGTATATCCGAATACATTTTCGGTGAACTAATGAAAATACGTCTAGACGTATTTTTCAAATTTACATTCCACACCGCTTCATTTTATAACGCACTTTACGTGTGATTTCAAAGCGTGTGATTATATTACTGCCACCTGCTACGTATTTCTCCTCTGTCCTTTATGGGAAATTTCTAAGGTTAGGTTTCGAAGAATTGGGAGAGCATTCTTTGAATGGCCTTATCTGGATGGACCTCAACAATGAAGTAATATAAAATTAAAAAACCCGCCTGCCATCAAAATAGCTACCATGATATATATATAGCTTTTTGAAATCCTTACGACGAGCTCTTTAATTTGATACTCATATTGCATTATTCGATTAATTATTATTTTTGGTTACTTCAAACAATTGCATATCACAGCCACCATATTTATTTTTTATTATTTCACTTATCGAAGAACACTTGGGCTATGAACGTTTGGAAGATATGAGGTAACAAAAAATATCACCCACATACATACATACATACAAGATACGCGCGAAAAACAACCCTTCCAGGCAGTCGGGTAAAAATGTTGACTATGTAATTATTTATAGCCATAATGTATTTTGCACACCGACATTTAGAACTGGGTCGAAGCAAAGTAGAACTAACAAAAGCCACGATAAGTTTAAAATCAGCCGGATAGTGTTGTTAACACAAATATGGAGAAAGAATATTCATGAAACTCTGCATAAAACTAAACAGACTGGCGTCCCTGCCTGTGAAGCGAGGGGTAACGGTACTAACGGGTTCGATTCCCGGCTGGGGCAGATATTTATGTGACATATAAATATGTGTACTCGGGTCATGGATGTTATTGTGATGTGTTATATGTGTCGTCCATGCCACCCGCAACACAGGTAAAAACCTGAGGCATGAGTGTGTGAGCGTTTATTATTTAATACAAAAACTCCCAGTAAAATTACTTTTGCCATACCTACACTCCGCATGTGGGCATCTCACTTACACAAATATTATAAATTTATTATTTTATCTATATTTTATATATATTTACACAAAACAAAATATTTATTATATCATACTTTATATATGTACATTTATACCTACACATACACACATCACACTTTCATTCATTTCATACATAACACAAAAACACAAAAATATTATAATTAAAATAAATGCACAAGCATCGCCGGGTGAAACCCGTTGTTAACGGCGAGCGCACGGCTTATCTGCTCCGCGTAGCAACAACACGCGCGGGCGCATGTCTCTGCGCTGTGCCGACCACGCCATCGCACCAGTCGGAATCTCACTGCCGCGACGAACGTCCGCGCTACTCTCATGCGCTCCCGCAACACGCGTAGTATTACGATATCGTAATTTGTATTCGCTTTCTGCTCGCTATTCCTAACTGTCTTTGTATAACTGTTTCTTCAAACGCTCTCCTTCTGTTCTGTGTGCTGTTACTTACCTGTGCAATAAACTGTATAGTGGACTTCTCTTCTTTGTTTTTATCCATCGGACCGCGCACAAATAAGTAGCGAGGGCTTACGCTATGGCAACCTCTAAGCCTACCGCTACACCGCACATCAAAATATTGCCGATAACAATAACGTTTCGTTTTCGACATAAATAGGCTAGTAGTAGCTTTTCGATATTTGTCCAATTAATGTCGATAATTAAGCACAATATCAATTCAGATAGGAGTGATTATTCAATATACTGTATACTACCGGTATGGTCGGAAAATAATGTCCAATCGCAAATAATTTTATTTGTATTTTAGTCCAAACAAGTTTGATTGGTTTATCTCGATTTTACATTTCGTTTCGCCAATATTACTAGTGTGCATAACATCAAAACATCAAAATAGATTTTAATTCGATTTTTATAATCATTTTCAAACTACCACATAAAAACATGTTATTACTTTTTCCGTTATGCTACGATTTGATACGTTAAAACAGGGTGTTATTTATTTTGTTGTCGTTACCGCACCATATTCCGCCGTGCATTGTATTATCGATTCACGCCTACAGCAAGAGGGTGGCTGCAATTGACATTTATCGCTAACAATTAGTGATAAATTGCATTTTGTAAGATAAATAATGCAAAACCATTATTTATTGCATTTTTGTAATGCTGGGACATGTAATAGGTAATAATATATGATTATAGGTTAATTTGTTACAATAAATCGAATCAATCCGCGCTAGAGCAGCGTGGTGTAGTATGCTCAAGGCCTCCTCAAGAGAAGAGACCCGTGCCCAGTTGTGAGCCATTAATGCGTTGAAATCAAATGGCTTCAACCCATTAATGGTAACAACTCTTTGAATTAAATTTTAATAACGTTTATTTTTTTTAACTACATAATAAACTTTCATGCAACAATGAGTTAATTTCAAAATACATACATACATTGTGCACAGAATTCCACGAATTTCACCTCAAATGCACTGCATTTCGCATTTCCATAATAGAGTATAAATAAAAGATGGCAGTTGGACGAAAAATACCCTAAATATTAATGATGGCAAATTTTACTGAAAGGAAACATTCCTTTATTTTCAAAAATAAGTAAAACTGTGTTTAAAGTATTTTTGAAAAATAACTTGCTTAAGCCGGGAATTTGAAATGTGAAAAATAAAACATCCTGTATTTTATGATAACAACCAAAAGGGTCATTCATAAGCATCAATCTATTTTAGGCAACAAAGTACCTATCAAAAATTAAAGGAAGACCAAAAAAAATATGAGTTAGGTGAATGGTTAACTCGTACTTAACCTATGAAATGCTCAAAATGAGAACCATTTTCACGGATTTATTCTTCGGCTGATTTCGCTTCGTATCGCCTTTTGTATAACCATTGGTACCGATTCATCTTTGAAAAAAATAAATTAAATAATCTGGTTAGTGGAAATTCCACTATTATGGGACGGAGCACCGACTTATTGAAAAAATATAAAACCAAATAATTTTAAATATTCACCATAACTTGATACAAAAGGCGACACGAAGTGAAAAACTGTTATAATAAAAATGTAGTAAAAGCCTATTTACTCTTATTTTCTAGACGCCCGCATTATTAGGCGGACATGACGCATTCGTTGAGAAAATCACGTGTAGACACACACAACCAACTATCTGTGTTATTACTTTACGCTTGTCATATAGGTAACTGGAGATGTTCCAGTGACAAAGATCGACAATTTGGGCCACGTAAGCATTTACTGCGAACAAATAATTAATGTCTCGCCGCTCTCCGGCACGCTCAGTCTCAATGTTTACTCTCACATTATTTCATTTCGCTGAGTGCATCGCTCCCGTTGCGTTCGAACAAATTTTCCGAATTTATTTTCGAAATATCATTTTGAAATATCATTTCGAAAACATTTTTCAATACTCCCCGTCCTACCTACCTACCTATGTCATAGTTGCGTTCAAAAAGGTGTTTTTTTTTCAAACACACGGTTAGTTTTTGTTTGCCATTTGGATTCGGCTGGTGATTTTGTGGTGTTTGGAAGTTTTATCACATGAAATCGTTGGTGCTTTTGTATAACTTTCTATTAATTTAATAGATTGTTATAGTATAAAAGCAATTGTTATTTTTGTTTACGCAATAATTTAGCTCTAAAGCTTATAAATTCGATAAATTTGCGTTATATTTCTTTATAAAATACCTATGTTCTACTCAATAAAACGACAACTGGATCCACCTAAACTTTGGATTATTATCCTACTACGCTCCCTAGTAGTTCTAGTAGACTTATGGTCGTAGCGCACATATCAACTCGGAAAGGGATCGGCACTGGATCGCCTCGCCGTCAACCTAACGTAAGCGCGTTACCAACCGACCAACAGCTCCAAATCGACTCGGCTACGGCTAGGCGACGCCGCGCTTACGGCTTGCCGGCCGCTGGTTGACGGAATGAATGACAGCAGTTCGCCGACGCAACGGTAGCCGCGGCGCAGGGCGTGCACGAGGAAACGGAAAGTCGACGGATAGCGTACGGTGAGACGTAAGCGCGGGTACGGCAAGTCGTCCACGCACCGTACCGCGGTTCGTGAGCTTGTCACGAGGCGAGGCGATTACGTTACGAATCCGATAAGTGTGCTTTACAGTAGGGAGTTTCATACAAAGAATACTGACATGCAAGAGTTGATACGTTTACGTTCCGTTTACGAGTTGATATGTGTGCTACGACCATTAGAAGGGTGAAACATTATATTGGGATTAATTATAAAAATAAATTATTGTCTGACTAAAGTTAACAAGATTCATGGAAGTCCAATATTTCCGTACCACACCAAGCATATTTTTAAACCACAATTCAATATAATTTAAAAACCAGGCCAGTCACAATTACCTACCCATGAGGTTAACTAGAAAATAATGTGAACCAAAGAATTATTGTTCCCGATAAGGTTATCGCGATGATTTACGAACGCTTTGCCTATCAGCTGCGTTATAATTCGGCGCAGTAATTACATCCATAATATGGATGGATATTCTCTGCGCAGGAAGCAATAGCTCACGCGGACGATGGGCGTGCGATAACCCAACGGGTTCACAGAAAAAAGTAAACGCTTGCACACTCATTCAAGACGCGTGTGGCGCACTGGTTATCGTACCGGATCACGGCCAAGAGTCCTGGGTTCGATTCCCAGCGATGTGGAAATTTGAATGATGACTTTGAATTTGTTTTCTCGGTCTGGGTGTGTGTGTTCTTGTCTTCGTGGGTTGTCGGACGTTAATTTAATGTTATGGCATGGTTTCCTATTTTAACGTGATTTTAACCTTAACATTATAATAAGACCTGAAATATTAATTTTAACATTGACTTTAGTTCGTCAAATAAAATTTTGAATAATTTAGTATAATCCCAGTAATATCCAAAGTAGGTCGAAACTACTGTATGACCTACTTGTATAACATTAAGTAGGTATACCTAAGTGGGATATGGCCCAAAATTAATATTTCAACACATTACATAATACCAGTAAGATAATATGCATGTGTAATGTGTCACAGAAACACATATGCACAACGTACAACCATACGTATTCACCTGTCCTATACTCGTAGTTTACGATCACCACAATATCTTTAAACTGTGAAGATAAAAAAAATTAAAGCATGTTCTCCTTTTAATGTGATAGTACTCAATACCTACCCTTAGCGCACTTCCCATTGGAGCACCTAAATAAATAGACACAATCGAACAACATTAACCTGGGGCAGAATCCCCATACAGCCATGGCGATTCGCAACTCCATGGTGAGGGCACTTCCACTGGTAATTAAAGCTGCCTGGAGCGAGTTAATGGCACGGAGGGTGGTCGTTGACACCATAAAGGGCGAACTCACGCGCGCAATAAATACCAAAATGCTATCCACAGTGGTGTGGGGCCGGATACATTTGCAGTTTTTACCTGTAGACACCGACGAGGGATTCTCAACCTTAACATCGTTTGACCTGACATGTCAATTAATTAGTTACGTCTTTATTATTAGCTCAGCTAATTAGATAATTACTGTAAGGTAATAAACAATGGTAACTAACTATCACTTAAAAGGGAAGTCACTAAAACTTAGGGAATAACTAAATCTTAGGGAAAAAATCATAGAATTTCCATGTTTGAGTAAGCGATTCTTTATTATTAAAAAAATATGTATATCTTTTGAAAATGGGGGCCATGATGGTAGATTTGGTGTGTTATTTTGCGCACAACCTCTACCGAATAGGAAAATTAATGTTATTACTTTTAAAACTGCAGATTCATACAATATAGGCATATTATACTAGTGTACTAACGAATACATTTTTAACACGTTCATTTAATTCAACAGAGACTAATACGCTTGAACTTGTACGGAAACAGATAAAACACGCTCGCGCCAGTGCAAGGTTTCTGTTTACAAGGAAATAATTACATCGCTATAGGAACACATATTTTCACCGCGGAGATGAGCCTACCGTTCAACTTCCTACATTTGCTATCACGGGCTTTTTATACGAATCATCAAGCAAAGTGGGTACTTACATATTATAATGCGAGCGTTGCCGCATTGTTTTATGAAGCTTATCAATTGATATCTAAAATAAACCGGTCAAGTGCGAGTTAAACTCGCGTGGAGAGGGTTCCATACGTCCCATAAGTGGTTTTAAATCTGATCCACATTTTTATTGGTAATTAAAAATAATAATGCAGGTCTGTAGAAGGTTTCTGAATAGTCTGTTGTTGAATTCTGTCTTGTAGTATATTCTTGAATGCCTGAGCGAAGATTGAGTATAGAAGGTATTCTGATATATAAGTTTTTGATTGATCCCTAAAATTAATATTGAAATTTCTTGCTATAATTATCTTTTCGTGTGCACTGACAGCAATTTTCGGTGACTTACAGTTAGGACTTGAACACCAAATGTTTTGAATATGAGTCATTTCCAATGCCCACCTCCCGGACTATTTACAAAAAAAAACCCTTCATGGAGCATCATGCTCAAAATAATTATCTATCATTATTTTATTTTTACTTTGTCTCACGACACATTAACTTATTAACACACGAGATACACCGCAACCAGGTCTCAGATTTTTTTAGTAGCAGCTTTTTTTATACGAGTAATCAGGACGATGTTATCGATTCATTGCTGTCTACCCTTAGGTGATAGTTGATGGAAAGAATTAGAAAACAGGATCCTCAGAGATGGATGCCTGCAGGAACGGGGTCCTTTGGGAATAACGTGTGCCCTTGTGTTTAAATTGTACAATGACGTACCCTGTAGCAGACAGATTATATAGTTAGTGTAGGTAGATATGGTTTTACGTGCGACGTTTTCCTTACGTCACCTCGGTGTGGCATTCTAGGTTCCAAAGAGTTGTTGCGAATGATGTGTCTGAAATAATACAAAATAGGGCGTTCGACTGTCTAACAAAGACCCATTCTATCTGGAAGAAGTTTCGAGATTATGTAAAGTTTCGATGCGGCCTCTATATAGCCTCCGGGTCGCACCGTTGTCTATCAAATACCTTGACATGAATAATTCACATAATATTATCGTCCACACAGTCGACTAATTCGAACATTATGTGTCGCTTCACAGCGCTATTACTAATTAATTAACCATGCAGACGGTAGGGTTGCAGGGCAATTGCACACAATGGAAGATGAAATTCGATAAACTAGCTAGGTAATCGAGTGTGGGACAATACGCATATGGCTATGCTATGCTTACACGGCGCAGCCATTTGCGCGGAAGACGATATCACGCCATGATTGCTAGAAATCGTCTTGGCAATACACTAGCGAAATGTTATTGCTATAGTTGTATGGCTTTGAATTGTGATACTTGCTCTGTTGTTTAGTATTAAGATAATATAAAATAATTGGCGAATGCGGTACATGGTCTACATGGTATTATAAGCTTTACAAAAATTTATCAACGATCGCTTAAGATGAAAAGAATAAGCATCAGTTTTCTGTTACAATAATCGTATTTGCCAATTGTACCTACTTGTAAAAAACGTAATCTTATTATTTTCAAAATTAATCTCACTTCATTTGTAAAAATTAAAATTCACTTACAGTCCCACAACCACATCGGAATTGAATTCCGGTGGGACTGTCACCGACATTTGCAGGCGAGCCACGCATGCCGAAAATACCTGTACGTGCGTAAGTTTTCTTTTCATTACGGTTGAAATATAATGTATTATTAAACGTAAGCCCCATAGTAGAAAAACAATTGAGTTGCCATGAGGAAAAAGGACCTCTTAAAAAATATTCGGTACATGGCCATGAAACTACAGTACGCGTACGCAACCTTGATCCTGCCCTTCAGTATACAAATAAAATTCACGAAACAGCTAAGTATGTCACCATCGAGTCATCTTGACTGACAACGCATACATAATAATATATCAATAAACGCGTTGTAACAAAACGCACACAAGACAAAGCACATTTTTCTTAAGTATATTTTGTATTTAGTAGTGTACAATAAAGAGTTATGTATTTTCGCTGACTATTAAGAAACTAGTGTATACCCGCCGTGTTCCACTACGCGAAAATCTAAAATGTGCCCAATGCATTGTTTTAGTGGTCTCAAACTATCTTAAAAACGCATTATTAGGTACTTATCAAATGAAACCAGTTTGGGGCACATCGGTTGGATGGTTTAAAAGTCTATAGAGGACAAACGTACAAACATTTTTTATGTATATAGATAGATGAATAGAAATACACGTAGATTCTTATTAATATTTTACAAATAAGTGTGCATCGCCTACTTGTTATTCTTTAGGGGTGTAATAAACTCGATACTAAAACGAAACTGTTCTAAAATAATCGCGTATTTGTTTGCACACACGGTTCATTCACATTATTTTATCTTTGTCGAAAGTAAATTTATTTAGATCAAGGGCTCGACAAAGGACGCTACGTCCTGGTTTCGGTAAAGGAAAATATAATCCTAAATGTTCAAGGCCATCCAACATTACCTTGAGTTCATTATTAATGTTCATTATACGCTATAATTAACATAGCATTTAATGAGTAATTAATTATGTAATTATATTTTTACACCTACTAAAATACTGGAAAATAGCTTGATTTTGAATAAACTTTGGAGCTTTAAATTACAATCATATTCAATAATTCAACATTTATTTATTTATTAAACTCATTGTTATTGTATAATCTCCACACAAATATTAATGAAATCTAATAATGTTCATACTTTTTTTACATTTTTTTTTATCTCAACGTAAAGCCAAAACGTGCCCAAAGGTTGACTGGCAGAGAATGCTTTTAGCATTAAGTCCGCCTTTTGTACCACATTGTTTTTGGTATAATAAAGTTTAAATAAATAAATAAATAAATAAAGATAACGTAGTAATCACGACAAGAGACTAAGAAATATTCAACAAATATTAAACAAATTGGGCTTAGCAACTGTTTTTACGGTGCGTCTTTTGACCTCCGCTCACCGTGACGTTGTCCAGGCACGTCAAACGGAACCGGTGCCTAGCAACATCTAAGGTCACCGTCACAGATAAGGTGACCGTTAAATCATCATTCCACATCTGAAATCACGTTCAAAATATTCCAACCAGCGTCAGTCAAGTGACGGGACATGACCTTTTAAAAGTCCTGCGACTACATCCTACAGGATTTTCCTACAAGTGATTTTATACGAATCAACACATTGTAAGGAAAACCGTATTGACATCTAAAGTACACAAATCTATACTAATATTATAAAGCTGAAGAGTTCGTTTGCTTGAACGCGCTAATCTCAGGAACTAATGGTTCGAATTGAAAAATTATTTTTGTGTTTGATAGTCCATTTATTGAGGAAGGCTATAGGCTATATAAAATCATATATTTTAGTAGTTAGTTTTTTCCACAAATTAACGCGGGTTAAACCGCGAGGCACAGCTAGTTCATTATATAGGCACACCACTTTCCAAGTGAACAAACGGTATAAGATTCTCGTTCGAACCATAATTATCTTCCTACTCCTACTACATCACAAGAGACCTAATTAAAACACAATTACAGTTCATTGCAAACCAACAAGCGATCTTCGGTGCTCAGTTACCGACAATGCCGACGCTGGCGTTGACAGGGCGTCGCTAATTATAATTATTTGCCAATAGCAACTTCTACTTAATGAAACAAAACGGCCCGCGGGCGTGACGTAACCAGGTTAAATCGGGCCACGTAGCCCACGGCCCACGCTGCCAGTGCCCACTAATTAGGAAGCGCACGCGCAAGGGCGCTGCACCGCATGATGCGCTCACCGCGTTCGGAGAACAAAGACCGTCACCGAACAAAATATTATCCTTGCAGCACCAACAAAAGAAATGACCAAGCGAACAATGGACGAGGAAATACGAGAATTAGCTCGTTAAGAAACAAAGGTCCGCGGTCCATTTCGATACTCACTCCGACACCGGTCAACTCGCCGAGTGTCAAGGATTTGCCGTTCTGCTTTACACCTTCAATAAAACTTCGACTGTCGACAGTCAAACAACTATTATTATCCGTAGTTCCTCCGCATCCGAGAGTTGAAACGCGATCTTCAGCACAAAGGGATTTCAAATTTAAAATATTGGCGTCTGAATGGAGACTAGCTAAAACGCGACGCGTTAGCACGCCGAAGGAGCCCTAATAATAGAATATTTTCTCCAACAAAAGCCACGATATGGAGAGCCAGCATTGCTTGGTTCAATCATCGGAGCTGCCAATTGTCGTTCTTTGTTTCCAGACGCCCTGGCGACTACAAAGACTTGCCATTCGCATTTCTTATTGACTTGTCATAATCCGCAGCTGTCGTTTGCGGATATCATAATCTTCAAGTTGTTTGACCTTTTATAGTTTAATGTATATGGCAGTGCAAGGTACAATTATTTACTGATTGTTGTATAAAAAAGAAGTGCTTGGTCAGGCATGCCTTGCTGTTTTGTTGACCGTCAATTTATTATGTAAATACAGTCGATGCTGCGTTCAAGTCTCCTCTCGCAATGTGAAGAATTAAGGCCATAATACGATGTCAAGTGCAAACAGGCAGATTTCACGCACAAGTGACGCACGCAAAATAATGGATAACTTAAGTAAGCAGGTGCCTTCCTTCACCGAAGCGGGTAATATTGCTTTATGATGCGCAGAATTCGAGTCCGGGTATGCCAAGAGAAAGACCAATGTTCAATCTTTTCTTAGTATGTACTTAACAATAGGCGATCGCAACCACGTCGCGTCGTGCCGATAGAACGCCCCCGCCCGTACATAGTGCTATGTGCTATGAGCTATGCGAACAATATTCCTAGTACCTAGATACAATGACACTAGCACAGCTGGCTAGCTGTCGTGACGTCCATTGGTCTAGATTCTACAGCTAGTACTTACACGTGATATAATACCTAATTCAACAATCTTCTTTTAACGTTTATCCAGTAGCAGTGCAATGAAAATGTATTATTAAAAATTATAAAAAGACAAACAAAAGATATTTATATTTATTTATACATACAAATAAATATAAAATATAACATTATATATTTTTCGCATTTCAGTATCTTACAAAGAAATTTTTACTGGCAAATTCGCTTTTGTCAAAATCTTTCAATTCTGTATTCTTACCCTTTGAAAGTAAATATTAAAGAATTGCCCATTGCGCTCACCTCTTGTATTCCTACATAACACGAATATAAAATTAATATTCAACGTCAAATTTAAACACGCGTATTACAGGAAATACACAGCAAATCACCATTCCTTTGTTCCCGGACTTAATCGTACATCACAAGTGACGTATGTGCCTCACGCCTCACATTATTTGGCTTTAAAACTGCCGAGTTCATATTTAATGCATTTATGAGTAGAGTAATGTTTCGAAAGCGGACGAACAAAGAAAACGGGAGATTTCGTAATGAAACTCACAGTCACGTGTATAACATCACCAGTCTTTTAAATTAATCATTAATCATTTCACCGTTTATGTGAACTTGTCAATTATGCGCACTTAAATATTTTCTTTATACAAAATATTGCAGTAATGGTATTTAGGTCAACATTACTAGAATAACGCACGTATTTCAGTAAAAACCTTTGCTAGGCAAATTCTATCATAATTTAAACGAAATTTTCGAATATAAAGATCAACAGGGAACTATAAATAGGTACATGAGTAACGACTATAATATAATTATGAATTGACTTAATTATTAAATACATAACAATAAAAATAATATATTGAATATAGAAGCACTTGTATTTCTTGTTAATTACTTCATATAATTATTTGTTACCAAATGTAAAATCCGTATAATATGAAATATCCGTATACTATAAAATCCATATGCATTGAGACTATCGCGTTTAAACAGAAAATCGGAGGCTTTGTTTTATCTGTTCAATACCTGTTTAGCACTATATGCTAATCTAAAACGTTGACAAAATCACAGATAAACTAACTGATTTGCTTGCTTCATTAGTCGCCAAACGACTGAGGTATTCCGACTGGTAGCTTCAGAGTAAGTTCTCGTGTTACTGTATTAATTCGTGTTCTAATTCCTGTATTATCAAATGTATTTAAATATAATTTTGATGTACAATAAAGAGGATTTTGTTGTTGTTGTTATTGTTGTATTGTATGAACGACGGAATTGCCATCAAGTAGCTGGGTTGCTAATTTGGCGGCTGTTCACATAAGAAAAAAGAATAGGCACATAATATAAAATTCCTATGACATTATTACTATACTTACAAGATACGTTTTATACGCTAGGCACAACTAGTGTTATGTTAACCTATCCATTGCTCATTGGCATCGTTTGGTATTCGCTCGTACGACAGACAAGCGTCACGCGTCGGCAGGAGACGAAAGGCGTTAGAATTTCAATAAAACTTGAAAGGAATAAATTGCAAAGTGAGGCGGCTCACCAGAATTCACCAGATATTGTGCTCGGCAGCCGGTCTACGTGATCTATTTCACCCGGATCAAATGTGAAGAATAAATTGAGAGTTTTTGTGAAAGTCCGCGAGTAAAACGCGGCTGTTACCGTAATGAAAATCCACAGTGTAATGCACAAAATTAAGAATTTTTTAAGAACATCTCAAGTTTAAGACAGCGTGCTAAGATCCAATATCTTTAAAAATAACCGGTTTTTTTTCGATATTTTTTTAAACTTATTACCGTACCTTGTGAGTTGTGACCCACGCTTGGCAGTGTGTCGAAGTAATCAACACTTATATATTATAATATATTTTAAAATTAAGAATGTGTCGCCGATTTTCAATGCAGGTGTTTCCATAAAAGATAAAAAAAAATCCCTCATGAATAGATGAGTTTACGTTGCAACAAAGCCTAAGTTAAAATTGTACGTGCTTTAAAGCTATTTTCTTTGGCAGATTTTAGTGTAGCAAATTAGCGGAACAATAAAGACTGAGACACAGTTTTAATGATATATCTAATTAACATATATGTATTCCAATCAAAAATTAGAATTCAGAACTCATATTTTTTATTCCATAGATAAACAACCAATAAACTAAAAAGTTTACAACAAAATGTGAGTAAGCACGTTGCATTTTACAAACGACCATATAACAATTACCGTATTTAACTTGGTAATACTACATCATAACTACGAGGGAATAAGTTAACCTACATTTTAACGCTTGAACGTTGAGTAAAGTAGCATTTCCGTGATTTATTAACATACGAACCTACAAACTCATTTCCATAAAGCTGCATAGTAAAGTTGGAGTAACGCAGACCCGCGTCGATCCCAACGCAGTTAGTAGTATAAGTTCATCCCATACAATTTTTAAAATAGAAAACCTTCGATTATTTCCGGCCTTCCGATTCAGACAAGGTCACATCATTGTCAAAGCCTCAAGCCTCAACTTTAACTCCAATATGCCAACAACTTAAGTAACAGTAAAGTCACGTAGGAGATTAAACGTAGGTAGTAGTTTTTCAGAAGTTTAATTACACTGAAAAATTTACGGTACACTGTACGATACCGGTCTCTTATGTCTAACACATAAATATCCTGCCGAACACGCAATAATCTCTTTCTAGGCACGGAGACAGCCAAATAACTTTGATAAACTGTTTGTGATGGGCAAGTAGGCGGAAAAGATCAAGAGGCCGATCACCTACCCAACACCGTAAAAGGGATCATAGACATCCCATCGACCGAGGCTCTCAGGAAGGCAGAAGTCAGGGTGGCATGGGTGTGCACCACCAAGGCTTGTCAGAACGGGCACGGCCTTCAGCAATGAAGAAACCGACAAAGAATAATAAATTATAGATACTAATGACCAAATTAAGTTTTGAAGTTTTTGACCAATTAATGGTCGAACATAACATATTTCAATGTAACAATAATAAAGAATCAACTGCTTAATCTCTAAAGTACAAAAGTGCTTGCAAAAATAACGTAACAAGCTGTCACCCATCAAAATTAAGGCCAAACTTTAACAATTGTGTCAGGCAATGTATCGGCAGTCGTGCGTGACGTTACTGGCGTTGAAACAGACGTTACGCTGACGTTGTAAAACAAATTGGGCGTCAAAATCAATCGACTCGTAGCGCGTGATGCAATGTAATGCGAAATGTTCCCTAATTGGCGATGGACACCGTTGATTGATACCCACTCGTGAAGCTACTTCTATTATTGTTGTAAGCTGTTGATGAGAATCCTACAGCCATTCTTTGTTAACGCCCAATAACGATCTAATCCAAAAACCATAGATTGAAGACTGAAAATTAATTTTTAGTATGGCTTCAGCTGATATTCTTCAGATCTTCCATGAAAAAGCTACACGTATAGTTCTGTAGCTAACTCCACGAAATATCTAGAGAATCTAGTAACAATACTAATAAGAAACTAAGGTATTACAACATGATACAGCATACTTAAGGAGAAAAATACAAGTATCGTAACATATCCGCATTGTATGTCCAATATACATAAAAGCAAAAAAAAGCAAAGCAACAACCCATAATTGTCCCACTGCTGGGCTCGGGGTCTCCTCTCACAATGTGAGGGGTACAGGCCATAGTCTACCACGCTGGCCAAGTGCGGATTGGTAGACTTCACACACCTTTGAGAACATTATGGAGAACTCTCAGGTGTGCAGGTTTCCTCACGATGTATTCCTTCACCGAAGCAAGTGATAATTAACTTGTAATACGCACATAATATTTGAAAATTAGAGGTGCGTGCCAGGATTTGAACCCGGGCCCCCGCGTTCCGGAGACCAACGTTCTAACCACTAGGCTATCACTGCTTCCAATAATAATAATATAATAATTATAATAATAATATAATAATAATAACATAATAATAATAACATAATAATAAATAATATAATAATACAATAATAATAATATAATAGTTAATTATTCCAATCGACGGAATTCCCTATCGGTCGGTGCAATCAATCCGCGTTACTGTCAACGTCCGATTTGAAATCAACGTGCAACAGGTTCAATCGAATACCTTTACTATGAAATACTTCACATCTACATCAATGCACTAAATTTTGAAATATACATACCTCGTACGTAAAACAAATCCATCAAATTTGATTATCACCAAAAAAAAGAACAAATTCTTACTTGCATACATAAATATAGACAAACATTTAATTTTTGTACTACCCTCTAGGACTGCCCGTCATGAATCCCCGATGAAGAACATAAACCTCTATCAAATAATTGTCAAACTGAGGATCGAACCCAGGGACAATCACAACTCACACAGTATACGGGGTCAATAAATTAGTTAATGTCAGCAGTAAAAGACTCAACAAATCATTAGGGAACCTGAAAAATGGCGACGGTAATCGTACGCTGGCAGTGACACCGTGAAATTGCACCGGCGCCGACTGTAATCTCCAATATTGGTAAAGTCTGACAGTCTGAACTTTTACATCGATTTTCCCTGCAGATAGCAAAATTTGTGTTCCATAGATTGGGATGAAAGGATTCTGGGACGTCCAGCCAGACATTGCCTTATCGGCTCTTTCTAACCGAAATCATCTTTTCATGCAATTAATTTAATTCATGTATAGTTGCCAGTCCATGTTAAGGAATAATACTCCATGAAGAGTACCATAGTTATTCCCTGCTTGTGAGCTACTGGGTTACTGTAAGTTACTGGGGTTAAATTCTGGTCGACACAAACATTTCATTTGAGAATATCCATACCGCTTATAACAAAATGTGGAGGTATGGTTTGTGAGCGTTCATAAAAAAATAAGTCAAATGCATTAAACAGTCAGTACTAGACGCGAGACAGCGTTGAAAGAAGACATTCAATTAGAACAAAACACTCACGCGTCAAATGAGCCGTTGCTAAATACCGCGATGTTTCCGGAGGCCAAATATTTGCAGCATGAGACAACAAAGCCCGCCTTGGGGCCGCCAAACGAAGGGCGAATGTCTTCAGCGGTCTAAAATTCGATCTCTCGCCCTTGGCGCAGTGTCGACGACACCGAAATACGTCGCAGAGACATTAACGAGTTCATTTAGGGCTGCCAATGCTGCCATCGACTGAAATGTCGGACGGAATCTTCTACCTTGGAAATTCAGATGAATATAATATAGTGGCCTTTACACGCTTGGATTTTTTTTTAATTTTACAAAGTTTTCTATTATTTGATTATTTGTGTTCTTCAGACACCCGAAGTGTCTGAGATTCACACGAACAAATATGAAAGAATAATAAAAAAGTGTGACTCTACATTGGAGAAATATACGAATTGTTTTTACATATTTATATTTACGTCTTTTACAAAATAATGATGTTACAAAAGTAGATAAAAGCGACATTTTAATTACTGTCACTGCTAGTGAAACTGTACCAAACTACAAACATAACTAGCAACAAAAACTTGATAATAGCAAGACCTTACTTAACCTAAGAGATTTTCTTGAAAAATCTATGACGATATCTCGAAATACAAAGTATCCCCAGCTATAAATACAATGACATTGTTAGGACAAGCGCCAATATCCCCCAAGGCTATATATTGGAAGAATGAGGGAACAAAGAAGGCCTTGGGTCGTCTGACGCAGGGTGAAGGTCCTGACAGCTCAGTTCGATCGCTCGTCCTTGCCGCAATGTCATAGAAAAAATAAATCATTTATTCTGCGAATAATTACAGTACTGGCTCCCAAATTATGTTAATACATATCCTTTGAAATGATATAATAAATAGACTAATATAAAAAGTATCCTATAATAAGTATTTACTAAGCAAAAAGTGTCATTCGCGGTTGTAAGATATGAATGGTTGGTCTTTTTTAGATTGATTCAAAAGGAATCCTTAGTTGATATATACAGAATATATTGTTTTATAATTCGTATAAAGGCGCATGTAAGACCCAATATCATTTATCGAAAATGTAAGCTCTGAGACTGAGTCTGAATAAATCTATGTAATATATACGAATAAAATGTAAAATAACTATCTAATTTTGCATCACTATGATCATTACTAAACCTTACAATTATCATCTTCCCGAAATTTTACATTCGTCTCATTGAAATTGAAATGTGATGAATGTAAAATTTGTTGGATTGAAAACAAAATTTTTGAAGGGCCCACTTGTACCACGTGTGAATTGCACACATTTTCGTTTTTTGTTGACATTTGAATAAGGAGAAAATATCCGAACATGTGTCTTAAAAATAATTATTTGTTCAAAAATTATTCCAAACAAAAACAAATTGAGGAAAATACGCATTTTGTGTTTGTTTGCTAGTGAAATTTAACCCCCGCGTAAAATGCTGTCCCGTACGCCTTCTATAATGTCGTCGACATGAAAATGTTTAGACGTAAGCATAATGATATAATTATTTGGTACGACGTAAACTTCTCTGTCAAGTCTGTTGTATGAATTATATTATGTTCAGCATATTAAAATATTTGATATCAAGCGATATTTAAGAGAATTGTATTATATAATGAATTCACTTATTAGTGAATCTACAAAGCGAATCTCGTCCAGGGTTCAAGTACAGGGGTAAATATTTATGTGACTTAAAAAAGCTTGTGCTTGGGTCGTGGTTATTTGTGATATGTATGTATAATATTAATGCTATAAGTGATGCGATGAATCCACTAGGATTTATACTAATGCAGGAAAAGTGTATATTTTATCTAATCAAGACCATATTAATAGATCAATCCCATTTCCATGACATTCCGTCACACCCTAACTTTTTTCTTCTCTATATACAGGACAATTCTGGTACAAAAGACGGGCATGTACCTTAAATACAATAATTATAAGTTTGAGTTTGGAAGCAAATAGAAAGTTTTTAAAAAGATTTTGTCAAAAAGTTTGTATCAAACACTATGTTAAATTTATTAACAACATAATATATTTCCGCAAATATATTATGAGAGGAAGTGAAAGAGATAAAGGCAAAATAATGTAGTTTTGCTCCGACAATTCAATTGACCTCATTCGA
Organism: Thymelicus lineola; assembly: GCA_963932265.1. Lineage (NCBI taxonomy): Eukaryota > Metazoa > Arthropoda > Insecta > Lepidoptera > Hesperiidae > Thymelicus > Thymelicus lineola. The sequence goes on from OZ010686.1 coordinate 4,020,523, forward strand.
TAACTAAGCGGAAAATACAGCTACAGTTAATAATGTTTTCTACAACTTTTCATAGAGTAATTTTGGAGATATTAGCTTGGACTTATGACTAAAAGTAGTTTTAGTGCCAGAGGTTTTCCTTTGTGTTAGTAGGAACACTTTTTTGGAAATTTAACAGGTAAAGTTAAAAGACTGAGATTTTTGTATGAAATAATATTTTAATCCGTTAATATTATAAAATTTCCAAAATGTTTTAAATAATCCATTTATTATGGCAGTTTCTACGATAGTCCTAATTCCAGGGACAGACAACAATAAGATACGCTATTTTCGGCTTTTGGAATCATTTCGATATCGCAAGTTATTGAAGTTTTAATACGTCATACAACTCGAAGATACCAAGTAAGAAATTCAGACCACCTTACTAATGAAAATGACACAATCGTTAACTCCGAAAAACATATTCTTTTGTACATTTTGGATGCGGTGACCACTTGGCTTACTTGGAGAATTCTTTGAAAAATCTACGTCATAAGGTTGAAATTCGGGCGAAGCATGAAGCGGGGCTAGAGAAATAGGTCGACAGCGCAGAAGATTGACTGAAGGCTGAAGAGTACCGCAGAGTCAAAAAGGTTAAAAAACACTGCCTCCGGTTCCCATGCATGGTGGCTGGATGGAATAAAATGGTTATACTGTGGATGGAAAGGATTCTTATGTATATACGGTACGTTGAACTAGATAAAATATGAGTATGATTAATATGTATTAACGTGAAACGATAAAAACCTTCACGCTCAGCTTAATTAAAAGTGTCTTTGTTGTGTGTGAGTGATAGTACACAAACACTTCAAACACGGTAACTTTTATCTGAAATACACAGCTTCGGTTGAAAATTCAGCCTGGGACCCCTTGCGGAGTATTACCTTCGATGTAATAATGAACGAATAGGCTGTTTGTCAAAGATTTCCCTGAACATACATCATCATTCATACAGATAATAATAATCAATACCTTAGAGAATTTTGAATGAAGATTACGTACCTAATAGCAGTAGGATAAAGAAAGAAAACTATTTTAAGCTGAATTAACCAAATCTTATGTGATAATCAGGAGCATTTTAATCATTTTGATATTTCTGTATTCAGTTAATAGAAAAGCGTTCAAGATTGTTCTCGGCGCAACTTACCTTGCAGTTCAGATGTAAACTCTTCGTAATGCTAATTCACTTTACCAGGGAAAGTAAAAGCAAATATTTACAATATTAGACAAGGACAACTCTAATCATCACAGTTATTTTAAAGGATACATTTCTTGGAAGAAGTCGAGGCTTGGCGGCTGCAGGATGTCTAATGCCGACAGGACCTGCGAACAAAAATATTTTGTTAAAACTTCTATTCTTTACCTGCCGCTGTGATCTATTCTGTTCTGTCCGATAATTGAGATAAAAATATCTTATATATATGTAAAGAAAATATATTTTCTTTTTTTAATTTTTGAATGCATTGACGTCTTGATCCGAACACGGAAGAAAAATAAGGCGCGGGCCACACAGAAAAGACGTAAGACGAAGACGGGGCTCGGACCCGTCGCAGACAGGGCGCCGTTAAAACATATAGAAAAGACAAGGAACGGGCGTGACGGTCGGTGCACACTGGGCGTTTCCCGGCCACAGAGTACTTAATCATTACGTTTTAAGAGACCTGCTCTCCGCGTCCTTTCCGCTCCCCCGCTGGCGCCTAAGCAGGCCCGCGTCCTGTCCTTTCTGTATGTTTTCCAATAGGGCGCCGACGAGAAAGCGTCGTGTCGGCGTCCCGTCTTTTCTGTATGTTTTACGTCGCGACGGCTGCATACATTTTGTATGAAAGTAGATTAAAAGGGCGCCGCGACTGCGACGGGTCCGTGTCTTGCGTCTTTTCTGTGTGGCCGGCGCCTAGCAATGACATCAATGGCGTCAAAGAGAAATGATTTTATTTAATTAGTATTTTGTATAATATAAATAAGTAGAAGAGAATAAACTTTAAATGTCGTTAATGTTAAATGTGTAAAATAAAACAAATATAATTTTTTATTACAGAGAAACACATCTTTGGTTTATTCCTTTTATATATATAGATTTGATTAATATTATTTATTAATCTCTGCCATTTCGGCATATATTCAAGCTAAAAGTGAACCGAAGAATTTGTAACTTTATAATTCTCGGCGTACTTTTTTCATAATAGAACACGTTACAACTGTATCGACTAACACACACGAGGGATTGCCAGTTCCACGACTTCCACGTACCTACCAGTAATTCTCCGTACATCGACAGACATTGACATCGATGAACGATATGTCTTTGAAAATTATTACACACCGTATGCGTTAAGTTGATAAGTTCTCAGATGACTTTTATACAATTTGCGCTTCTGTCCTCCGAGGACAAAATATACGTAATATGCGAATACGAACTCCCCTTAATCGCACTGCATTCAAAAGCGCACTTTTCAATTATAATCATGATTGCACTCACAGCTCCTGTGGTATCGATAATTCTGTTTTAACAGCGCCAACAATGCGCACTTACCGCAAACAACACAAACGAATATACGTAGACCGATTGAACACGCAGTGAAAATGAATAATTACGAAGAGAGCGAACGGCGAGCGCACACCGAATTATAATTCGTACCGCGATAATGAACCACCGATGTTATCATACAAAGCTAGTTAACAAAATCGTTGTATTGTTTCGTCCTCTATAGGTACTGCTCGCTATATTATAAAACCTACATGAGGACATTGACTTTTAAATTGCTATAGAATTGAAGGAGTCGTTGTTACCATGCTAGACCACCGTTCTAAGGGTTCCGGGTTCGATTTTCAATGAAGCAGAAATTTGATTGATGAGTTTTAATTTTTATTCTTGGTCTGGGTGTGTATTCTCATGCCTACATGTTGTCCATGGCCCTACAACACTTCCAGTGTGGGGCTATGAGTGTCTAGCGTTATTTGAAGTTGATTGCCAATATTTTGTTTGTTCCTCCAGGCAGAGTAGGTACAGAGGGAATGATGACGGACAGAATTAAAAATAGAAGGGATGAATAACGCTCCCACACTTACACCCTCACAATAGGATTCCCCTTGGCAAGCAATACTCTTTACACAAATGAAACTACATACATACAATCCAGTACCGAGAACCAATACTTATACTGCGAATCAAACGGAGAACACTGATATAATTTATTTAATGCGTAACTCATTATTACTATTGCCTATGTTCAGCAGTGGCGCTATAATGACTAAATAGATGACTTTTATAATTCACAATAATTGAATTGAAATCTGAATGGAATCTCGATCTCGCGGCTCACTTTGGTCTCAGCGAGATCTCGGCTAAGTCTAACTCTATAATCACGCGAGATTATATTTCCTAAATAGGTAGGTACCTAGTAGGTACGTAACGCATGAATAACATAAAGGCGTTATAAATATCTGTGTTAGAGGCGACGAAGTGTTCAGCCGAGTTTAGTAGTTGTATATGTACATATATGTGGATGTCCTTCCATGTGAAATCCAATTAATAATACACTCGATCAGTCCGCTGCAAGGCCTGCAAGCGAGCCTACTTTGTAACTAACACTGCAGCGCGGATAAAACTTAGTTTCACAATCACATAACCTACGATGTTCCTATGCGACACTAACATACAATAAAACTATGTTTTGCGGTACATTAATAACCCATCTTCATTTAGCTTCGGAAAACATGATTTTATGATGAAAATTGTGAACATTTGTCGTTAGGCGTTTTAGAAATTTAAATAATTTCCACGCCTAACCATCCAAATCACCCTTCCTATTGTTAAAAGCCGCATGCATGATTTCCATACAGTGGTATTAATTATTATCGCGTTGTATCTCTACTTATACCTTAAATGAACCTTATGCCGTATTGGATTCCAGATACTTGGCAAGGCTAGATTACGCTTCCGCCTAGTGTATGACTTCTGCAGTGAGTTACTGCTATATATGTACTCGCACAGTATACGTAGAAGATATCCATTACGTCACTGAAAATGTTTGTTTTATAATTTTGACTAACAAAAAAGCAGACGCAGTAGGTACCTGTTAGTAAATGGTCACCAAATTGATACCCACAACAATAAAACCATCTCCAACGCGTTGACGGCCTAAAAGAATTGTGGTTACGTTTATCAACGTATATTACTATTATTATTTTTTATTTTACTTTATATTAGGCGCCGGCCACACTGCCGGCGGTCTAGCGGTCAGAGTTTCGAGTTCTGCGTGCCGCGTTCACTGTAATGTTTGCGGTGTCTTAGAATCCTACACACACAAAAGCGGTCAGACCGCGGCGGTCAAAGTGAACGCGCGTTCTGTCAGAGTTCCATTTTTGTCAAAAGCTAGAAGGTCACGACGTCCGACGAAATTGAAAAAATTTAATTAGTGCGAGACAAACGTTTTTTTACGACTTGAGACACGAGGAATTTAAAAATCGTCAAAAGAAGGCAAATACTTGGACAGAAATCGCCCAAGAAATGGTTACCACTGGTAAGTATTACTGAACTCCAGATTTCTAGACCGCTCGCTGCGTGGGCAACTGTGAACGCTGAACGCAGAACTCGACCGCAGAACTCAGACCGCCGGGGCGATGTGTTCGGCGCCTTAACGTATATTACTATTAGTATTAAGTAACGTATATTACTTCTATTACTATTAATACGTTTATTACTAGGTCTCCGAAACTGCAACTCAACGGTTTCATAGTTTATTCAATGCCATGCAAAATTACCCTTTGATACTCGGGGTATTCTTACTAAGTGCACTTTAACATCACATTGCAACAACATATCTACTGACCATATTAATCATAGGTAGGATCGCAGTTATCATCGTTGTCAAGCTTTCTTTCTTCCCAATCTTAGTGATACAAATATATATATTTGTAGATCGGTTACAGGTAAACTTTGTGCCCTGAATAGACTAAGAAAGTTTCTCCCTATTAAGACCAAAATTTGTCTGGTGCAATGTCTTATCCTCCCCGTTATCGATTACTGTGATGTGTGTACTACAGATCTCAATGAAGATCTCCTGAACAAACTAGAACGTCTTATTAATAATTGTATCCGCTTTATTTTTAGTCTTCGTAAGTTCGACCATGTGTCTTCATTCCGTCGTCAGCTTCAATGGCTCCCTATTCGCCTACGAAGACAAGCTAGGATACTCTCTACTCTCTTTTCCGTCTTATATGATGAACATTCTCCTACTTACCTTAAGAATAAGTTCAAGTTTTTACGGGACTTTCATGATCGGCCTCTGCGTTCTACTGAGAGCTTGCTTCTCTCCATTCCTCTTCACCATTCAGGTTTCTTGTCTTATTCTTTTGCCGTTCAAGCCGCTCGACTTTGGAATGATTTGCCTGTGATTCTCAGAAAGCCGGCTAGTAAATTTTCGTTCAAGAAAAGACTTCACGGACATTACTGTAAATATGTAGGGCACCACCATTCATAATCACATCACCAATTTTTTTTTTCTTATTAATGAGGGTATGTATTTATGTACACTATATTTATGTATTTATGTATGAAGTTATGTATTTATTTATGTATTCCTATGTGTATGTGTATATATATATATATATATATATATATATATATATATATATATATTCTATTATTATTATTATTTCTTTTTGGTTCCTAAGTATTTCTTTTTTTTTACAGCCTAGATGTACCGCCATATCGTTGTGTTCATACTATCCGAAGGTTGTCTGGGAGAGATTGCTTTTAGCATTAAGTCCGCCTTTGCTATTGTACATATGTATGGTGCAAAAAGTTAAATAAATAAATAAATAAATAATTTTTCTTCTTATCTTCGCATCAGTGATGCCTTTGGTGTCGCTGATGTCAATGGGCGACGATAGCCACTTACCATTAGTTGGATTGTCAGCTTGTTTGTCCGATATTTCCATAAAAATATGAAGTGAAGCTTACGTTCTCGTGCTTGAAGAAGCAGAGCATCTTCAGCTCTCGGAAGACCCGCTTGGAAGAGACGAGCGACTGGAACACGTTGGGCAGTTTCTTAAGCGCCACACGCCGGCCATCGCGCGGGTCCGTCACAGCCCTGGGGACAAACAACATCTAATTACTACATTGTATAAATCTTACAGTCGGTAAGCTAAGGTAAGCGACTTTGCGCATAGAAAACTACCGACATTTGGGTTGGCCACTAACCACTTCATCAATCCGCACTAGAAAAGTGGCCCGTTAATGCGTTGAAGCCAAGTTTCGATTATATATTTGTATCAGTAGATTTTATATATTATACTATGAAACGGTGGGTCTGTTTACTGGAGATCACGGTGATGACAAAATTTTTAGAAGATTTAAAATATGGGTGTGAAAATATATCGCGAGTAGGTACTAGGTACCTGTTACATAGTAACAAGGCCTAAACGCGATTATTTCAAAACCTGTATCACGAATTCACGGCACGATGCTATAACTCATAAGCATATTTTTTTATTGTTTTTCCTATTAAATGTGCCAGCTAGGACTTGGAAACGTCGGTGAAAGTAAGAACGAATAAAGTTCAGAGAAAACTGTAAATATACTCTTGTTTATTACACTACACTAAAATCTACATTAATAAAAATACAAACATAAACACTATTCAAAGTTATTAAAAGCACTCGTAAAAACGGCAAAGAGCACAAATTCCAATTAACTCATTCACAAGTTTCACATGTGGCGCCGATACTACATTTATTAATAACTTGGAAACATTTTCATTCAGCGAATTTCTAACAAATTAAATCGTTTATGAACATCAAATAAAATAATTTGTTCCGAGTATAAACGAAATTGATTGCCACTCAAATAATATCGGAATATCAAAATCGGACATACTAATTCGGTTTTAATTATTGCTACAAGGTTCACTCGCGGCTTCACGTGAAGTCTATAAAAATAATAATTGTTTTATTGCATAACAATAATTGATAGGAATGAAAATACCCTTATGGATATTTTTTACAGCTTTGTTTTAGTTTTTTTTAAGTGCGCTTGGGTGTTTCGTTCTGTCATTAGTATCAGTCCTCGCTGTTAGTGGGTTATTCCCATTTGTCCCCACCTCGTTTGTCACCACTGGTGTTATGTTATGACTATCATTTAATTGAAAATTACTGTTACCGTACCGTAAAAATACCGTTTAATTGAAAATCCTATTTTTGATCTTGAATAATTTTTTTTGCACCCGTGGGATCGATGGAGACTTTTCTCATTTTATTCATAATGGTGTTTCCACCATATTTACCAATTTTCAACTCTATGCGATATATTTTTGTAAGCTTACCCATACATTTTGAGCTAATTTGACTGACTATTATCTATACAGGGATCTTGATGAAGATCTAAAAACACGACACGTAACATAGCACAGGGGGAGTTCAATTTAAAAGGTCGGTGTATCGTTTTGGCAATACGTATCACCATTTCCATACGCGGTCTGGTGCACGCTAACCCACTTTGCTCGTAACTACACACACGCGAACGTTCCATTTGAAATTATACCTATACAAGTAATATAGACATGTTCACAAATTATAGTACAGAGAAATTATCGGATCATCACGTCGACACTTCAGATATCGACGTAAAAGCATTCTTTGAAGTGGAGCACTCTTGATCGCACCCTCAGTGGAAAAAAAGCATAAGTCGTCTTACGTTGAATTTTAGTTATTAACATGATTGGAAAGAGGGGCAAAATCTGCATTATGCTCAATTTTTTTCAAATTTTTATCATTAGTCTTGACGGTTTTGTGCAAGAAATGGTAATGTAAATTCCTTTGACTACTAACTGATATTTTAACATTTTTTTGCTCTCCTGTAAAATTGTAATTTTAAACTTATGCCTTTTTTCCACTGAAGGTGTGATATATCCTACGTAAGTTATTTCCTACCTGACAATACAGTGGATTTTCATTTTTAACGACCTTAGATTTAGCGACCATTTTGATATAGCGACGTTAAATAGTCCCTTGAATATAAAGCATACTTTAATACAAAATTCATACGTACTTCGGATGTAACGTCGACTTCGGGTGTAACGACTGGTTTTAATTAAGCATTTGTAAAAAAATCCTAGAAATACCATGCAAATATTACGAGCAGAGTTGGCTGCCAGCTTTCTTATCTTTTATTTATTAATTATTTATTTATTATAATATTAGAATGCGTCAACTGCACACATTACACATTTAAAAAATACATAATATAATTCTTAAAAACTAAACATAGTTTATCTTAGAGTGAGAAAACACTCTTTAAGAAACAACTTTTCTCCAATAACCTAACAATCAATTCAATAACTATCATCAATACAATTTCGGACGTATTCAACATTTTAAATACAAACTATTTCAATCAATTAACAGTTAAAGCATAATATCAAATCATATTGCAAAAGAAATATAACTAAATTGTTTCAAGTTTTAACAATGTAGTGCCGCGTAAGCAAGTATCGGTCATTGTCGATTGGAATCATCATAACAAGTTTGCAGTATCGGTCAGGTCAGTTATTTTACACCTTAACCCTGTATTATTATTATTTTTGGCGTTATACCTAAAAATTAATTGTGCTGCATACTTCAAGATCTGCAGCGATGTAGACTACAACCTATTTAGTCAACACCCTATCTGTGCTTAATTGGTTCTGCCCTTCGTGAAAAAAGCGACTTACACCTTACGTTGATAGTCCAAAAGCCTCAGTTACCAAATCACAACAGATTCTTCGCATAAGGTTCAAGACACTCGCATTGGCAAACGCACTAACGAGCTTGCTACTCAAATGCAGGAGTTTAGAGTAGCTATGGACTTCATAGATGAGCAATTTGAAAAATTACGGACGGAAAACATTTATCACCAAGACAACATAAATATTTTCAAAAAAGAAAATGAAAACCTACGCAGTTTAGTAAAGTCATTAGAAACCCGCCTGAACCAAACTGACCAAATTTCGCATGTCCCCAATCGAGAATTCCAATGTGTCCCGGAAAACAAATCTGAAAGCTTCATGACCACCATCAAACAAGTAGGTCGAGTCGTCGGTTGCCCCATCAATGACAACGATGTTCATTAAGGTCGTAGCTCATCTAAACGACACCGCTCCCACCCAACCAAAGTATGAGAATTCAAATATAAACTTTAAATCGTGCTCTGTAGATGCAACTATTGAGTGGCAAGGTTGCGGTAAGCTTGCTTCCCGCGCGCGGGCTGCTAATTTTTGTTGTTACTGTAAAGTGCACTTACAGAGCATGATTTTAAGTCTATATTTGAATTCTCATACTTTGGTTGGGTGGGCGCGGTGTCGTGTACCTTTATTGTGCACGGGTAGCAAAAGTCAACACGTAGAGCTCTCAGCCGCGCAACATATTAGTAAAACTAGGCCACCCTCCCCTCCGAGAAACTCTTCTGGCAGATGTCATCACGTACAACAAAAAGCACTCGGAGGATAAGCTAAACATGATCCATTTAAGCCACTTAAGCTTTCAATGTAACTTGGCTAAACGGTCATCAGATCAAGACCGTCTTAACTGTGTAAAGAAGCCTCTAAGCAATAGTCAGCATAAGAAAAATTTTTTTCATACTTTTATAACATTATTGAATTAAGTTGTTAGAATACATTATTACCTACAAAAGTTTAAGTAGGTACCTATTATAATTTTTATAAATTTTAATTTCTTCGCCTACGATGCATGCCGTGGTAACGTATAATGGCAACATTTAGGTATTCTTAAAATATTTATCTCATGTATTCTTGTATACATAATGTGTCTTGTTGGTTATCCATAAATAAATAAATAAGTCTTATAAACAAATCAAAATAACAAGGCTTATAAACAACTCAGGATTTAATGAGTTAAGTGCATCACTAGACGACTCGGTCAGAATTCGAATGCGCCATATTTGCATTTCAAAACAGGCGATATTAGGCACGCGTGCTGATGGCACCGCAACGCGACGCATAGCAATATTATAATATGTATTTACCTATATTAAATTGAATTTTCCTTTATTTAAAACCAGGATATAAAATTGTTCCTTTGTTTTATAGTAGAACATAAAACATGTAGATATTGACATTGCTGGAGGCAGGATGGTTTCTTACATTAAAAGCTGCAATAGAGCACCTAATGGTTAGTGGTCACCGTAGCCAGTGCTAACAAATTGACGGCACAGATTCATTGCTCTGTGTTGTATTGTATCGAATCAATCCAAATCATTCCAAAGTTAAATACTTTAATGAATTGAATCCTTAAGTGAACCTTAGAGCCTAGTTCCAATAAACGAAGTTTGAAGTTGTTTTCTTTTATTATTCTAGACCATTGCCGATTACGTACATACATCCAAATAGTTAACTATGTATATATTTTGGTAGAAAGCATCTTTAAACAAAACATCAAACTTTAAGCGACGCCTGAAAAGCAAAATTAACTGCGTAATTAAAATACTTTTAATGACACCAGTGGAACAATTGCCTCTGGATTTCCTTTAACAATCCTCGTTCTAGTAAAAATAAACAGATTAAACTAAATCGTTGAATGGGAGCTGGTAGCTTCCATTCGGAGGAGCGTTCATCGGTCGTTGCTCTCGGGCCGCTGGCTCTCGACTCCGACGAAATCCCATTTCCCTTACAACTAGTACCGCCAATATCAGTTGTAATTTACGGGATTTCTTCTTTTACTTAAAATAAGTTAATGATTCAATACAATCCCACCAGTTACCATAACTGGAAATTTGGTCCAGGGTGGTGAGCGCACTAACTTATATAAAGCCTACTTATTCACTTGTTTCTTGAAGACATCCACGTCATAGGTGGGCGGGAACGCAGACGTAGGCAAGCTATTCCAATCCATCGCGGTGCGCACAATGAATGACGATGCAAATTGCTAACATCATTAATTTTGTTAAGATTTTGAAAGTAGGTAAGGAAGGAAGCGATGTTTTGTAAAAGTGTAAGGTATACAATGTAACTTTATTCAAGTAAACTGATAACCAGAAGAGGATAAGCAGCCCTTTTCAGAGGAAAGTGACAGAAGTTAGATCACGCGTAAGTTGGGGGAGGTCTAGAGGAGCAGTAGAACTCCAAAAGCTGAGAAATAGATTGACAATGTTATCCTTCCTTGCTTTAAAAGAACAGTTATTTCTGCAGTTGTGCAGCAACTAGAACTTACATTATACTGGACTATGTAAGACACAAAATCATGTTTTATTATTAAATGAATAAAAACCAGGAACTAATCGAAATACTACTTGAAGCGCCTTTAGATACGTTGCAGTCCACGAAACGCCATAAATAACGACAGGTGTGCACTTAGGACTTCCTCAACATAAAAAGAACATTACAAGCTTAATAAATATAAGTCCAGCGCTAAACGAACGCGTGGGAACCCTCCTTGCGACGGATATTATCACTTCCTCGAGCTGGGACGATCGCAGTTACGGGTTATCGCGAGGCAACGGTGCCTTTACCTTTGGGGATAGGGGAATTTTTATGTAACTACAGGACTACGTGCGGTCCTTTGGGTGCACGTCGACTAGCAAGCCCGATCTGAATTGAGTCTCTTCGACCGTCGAAAAAAGATCTTTGCGCTAGGCAATAAATGGTGCGCGAAAAACTTCACTCAAGCTCACTGAGAACAAGTAGACAGACACCCTTACAAACGTAACATGTTTAATCTAAATTGCGTGCAACAACACTCCATTGAAAACTCTAGGTTGATTACAGAAGTCCTAGGACTGCACCAGTTAACTGCCTGGTGATATTACCAGCAGAAAGGCAGTAAACAAAATTTCCAATGTCAAACATTCACATGTGTCAAAATTGTAAGTATGTCCCGTATAAGGAGTGGCAGAATTCCGTTTTGGCAGGTATGTTTTAAGACATGCGCACAATGGCAGGAAATAATGTCATTGAAAAGGGTCAAAAGAGTCGCGGTTATTGACTTTTATAAGTCGTATTCGTGTTTTTTGCAGAAATGTCTACTTTAGATTTATTTGCAATTATTTTAAGCTAAATATGTCTGTTTGTCCTAGCTTTGTTTACAAAAAACATCTTAGCGGACACTGCTACGATTTATAGTACTATGTAACCCTGTTCAGAATACTTTAATCAGGTTTTGACCGGTTTTTGTTTACTTACTGGACGATACAAGACTATCTGGTAGAAAATACTCTTCGCCACTTTATAAATTGCAATTTCCTTGTCGCCGGTCAATCAGTAAACGGTTACCGAGTAATTTTAACTCAGTAACTGACGGTTGATGAAAAATCCCAACACACCGCGCAAAAAGCAACAGCGATACCAACAAAATTTTTCCACAAAATTAACCCGTCGTATTTATTTGAAATTTCACTAAAAGCGTTGCATTTTCCGCCCATCGTGACGTTAAAATAAACAGGGTTGGTGTTGGGCGTATTTAACGGGGGTTGAAAGGTAGCGCATAATAAAAGTGGATGAATTTAAAGGAATCCACTTTATTAATTGTATACTCGTGGATGTTAAATGTTCGATAGGTTCTGACACTTTTGACGCTAACTCGATTCTTTTCGATATGAATATCTGTTTACGACTTTTTACATTCTTATGGAAAAAAGAACGTTACACGAATTGGAAATTAAGTTCGCTTAAACTGTTTATAGAAGCTGCTTATACTTGGTAACATAATTAAACCGTTCAAGATTTGTAAAAATAAAAGATGAGTTACAAAGTAAAATATAATTTTATGAACTCAAATACTTATAACACGTGAATAGCGTCTTAAAACAGTCTCAAGTCACCGACAAAAAATGTTCTTCACCAAAGTAGGAATACGGAGAACAGAAAAGCAAAGGAAACAATGGGAATAAATTAAACATGTTTGTTTATTCTGTCGTACAGTCGGGGCCGGGGCTCGCGCACCACTCATACAATGGTACCATACAGTTAGTGGTAGTTACCGTATGCCGATTGTAGTTGCACACCGTACACATTAAGCGATAAAAATAAAAGCAATAACGTAAGTAAAAGTTCCGGCTTATCGAACACACGTTTTAGTCGAATGTTTGGTCAACACAGGTGTAAGATCATGGCCAGGGCCAACGATCGCTAATGTTTGGTAACTTTAAAATAACTTATGCAGGGTTTTCAGTTTCAGTGAATGGGATGCGTCATTTTTTTATTAAAATAGATTGATATGTAAGTGCATTGCTCCAGTTTAGGAGTCCAATTAATAAGACTACTAAATTACTCCGATTGGGACAATAAGCAACAACCCATAATTGTCCCACTGCTGGGCTCGGGGTCTCCTCTCACAATGTGAGGGGTACAGGCCATAGTCTAACACGCTGGCCAAGTGCAGATTGGTAGACTTCACACACCTTTGAGAACATTATGGAGAACTCTCAGGTGTGCAGGTTTCCTCACGATGTTTTCCTTCACCGAAGCAAGTGATAATTAACTTGTAATACGCACATAATATTTGAAAATTAGAGGTGCGTGCCAGGATTTGAACCCGGGCCCCCGCGTTCGGGAGACCAACGTTCTAACCACTAGGCTATCACTGCTTGCTGACATTGGGACAATAAAGTAGATAGGTACATTACATAGGTATAACAAATCATCGAGACATCCGAATTGTATGACTTTAAAAATTACTTTCAATGAATTAGCTAAAAGACAATTACATTGTAGTATTTATAAGAAGCAATTTCTTATACGAGAGTAAATTATCTAAAAAAATTACAACTATGCATGCACATAAAAATTACTTCTTCATACAAATCATGTGCTAGAACCACATGCTTCGTCTACAGTGTCTATAATAAGTTTTATAAACATTCGTCAAAGTCAAAATCATTAACAATGTTGAATGACAAATCGGATTGCAAAAAAACGCGAATCTCGTACTCGAACACTAATTTACCTACAGCACAGCAGCAAGCACCAAACCAAGCACAGACGTCGTTTGGTACACCAGCTACGTGGCACCCAACACCCAAGCACCAAGCACCGATCACCAAAATCAAGCACCGATCACCAACATCAAACTCCAAGCCTTCAATCGATATTCAATCACTTTATCCCATTAAGCCGACTGAATCGTTCTATTATTTATTATATTCGTTATATTCTATTATTTCTATTCTCTTTTTTTTCAAAAAAAAAAGAAACTCTTTGTTTAATAGCCAGCCATTACAACTTCACCAAAATTCGAATTTGCACACGTCAAAGACATTTTGTACGAATTGCGATTAATTGCCTGTTCTTTCGGTGAAAGAAAATCCCCGTGAGAATAACTTCTAACGTAAGTGCTGTCATTTATGTACTCGAGATAACGAAAACCGAACCTCTTTTCTGAAAGCAGGCAGGTTCTGAGATAAGGTTACCCAATAAGTTTCGTAGTGTCAGATACCGGTACTTGTACAATATGATTGTAAACTTTTTCAGTTACTGCAGATAAAATCTTCAAGAATACTTTATCATGTTACTCGTAAGATTCCTTGACACTCAAAGTAGTCGTGTGAATGCACTAAAGTTTAACAAACATCATATACTCGTAATAAAGTAAAGACTAATAAACAATACATACTTGTAACGAGGACCGTTATTGCGAACTCACATTATACTCATAATGTGAGTAACGGTATATTCATTTGCCCACCACATGTTCTCCCTCGCCGCCCCGCTACATGTAATCATATAGGATTGCCAGATGGCTGGGAAATCCGGGATTGCCGAAATGTTCCGAAAATGATAAGCCTCTATGTGACAACCTTTCAAGTCATCATGTCCCTTTTTTTTAACATCCCTTCAACTTTCGCCTATTCTCCATAATCCTTCAGTTCCTCCAATCCTCAAAACATTATAGCGTCAGTTTTTATTACTTAAACTACTAACTTATCCAGAAATAATAGATAGATTAATTGAAACACAACATTATTTAATCATAAGTGAAGTTGACATGTCGGTAGATATGTTACTTTGCTTTCGAAACCAGGATCAAAACTTCGTGAATAAAAACGAAAGAAAACCCACAATTACTTTAAATTATTGTTCTGAAATGTTCTGAAAGATGTGTGATGTGTGAACCCACACAACAGCAACATTGTTCAGTTTTTTCTTTTCTTTCTTGATCACTGGTATTCTTAAAGCATTGGTAATCCTTTGGTGTTACTGATGTCTATAATCAATGGTGATCAAAGATCAGGTGGAGTAGAAGCTTATTTGCCGGTTAGTTACAAAACTAATATCCTAACCATCCTCCTATCGGAGTCAAGCACTAACAATAATTAGTTAAAACTTGTAATTATCAAGTTTTGTATGTTACCGCCAAATTAAGATAACAAAGTGAAATTGCTGCGCATGTTAATAGCACTCCCGTTTGTCAACTATTTAATACACGATCTAACTAATTGAAGTAGTCACTTCATGCATCACACCGGAACTTACAATGACCCCGTCTTACATCACTAGCCAGCCGTCTAGTGATATTTTTTGCTCATTCCAAACAAAAAGTGAATTATATCGTAACTCACTCAGTTGCTTCGCTTTCACTGCCGTTTATTATCTTCCATCACGTTACCTACGTATGCTGTGTGCACTGAACTTAATCACATTCAGATAAGTGATGATCAACTATCACGAGAACGACTTGTCGATTGATCGCGAAGATAAGCAAAATTGCATGATGCATATTGAATATGTATTCAATTCATATTTCATACTCAATTTTTTGACGACTCCCCTTTGATAAACAATCTTACAGGGCCTCTGACTGATGATTAACCTTTAGGTATTCCAAGTACTCTAACCTGATGATATATAGAGAAGTAGTCCGGAAGTAACCATTCAGATTTGGAAAGGTTTTTATAAGTTGCGTCAGGAGAGAATCTAGAAAATTCATTTCATACTTATTATAATTACTAGTGGATACCCAGCATGTTCCACCACGCTTAAATCAGTGCTTTTGCGTTGACAGTCTGTTTATGCACCATCTTTATATAAATACCGTCAAATTGTTGTATGGGAAAGTAGAAAATCGACTTTATCAATGGACCGAATGTGTCTACTGTATTGTTTTAGTGGTTTCAAACCACCTTCTGATTTCGCCACCACCTACCTTCGCCTTTCAATTGAAATCATTTTGAAGCATATCGGTTGGATAGTTTCAGATTCTATAGAGGACATCCGTAAAAATATTTTTTGTGAATAATATCTATTAAATATAATATATAATATCTATTATTTATTAGATATTATTAAATTACTTCATAATATTGGCAGTGAATCGCATATTTAAGACGATTTCCAGTAATAATTATTATGAACTAAAACATAACAATATTATAAATAACAACATCTTCAATCAGTAAACTGTTAGGTTAATAACTTTAAGATTGGAGTGGAGAGGAATTTGGTTTGTTTACTTGGCGCTTTCCGCTCCAAGGCTGAATGGAAAGCATCTGGCCAATCAAAACAACGAAGAAGTCCAATTATAATAAATTACTTTTAAAACCAAGGGCTGTAATTGGAAAACACATAATAGTTGAAATTATTTAACAAAAACAAATGACACTAAAATTACAAATTGGGTATAAAACCCGATAAAAACATAACTCAAGAATTAGAAATATGTATGTAACGAATTCTCACATATCATGAGCGACAGAAAAAAAATTAACTTCCAGTCAATTCTTCTGTAGATCACTAAGTATTAAATTATCCACTCATTCTAGATGTGGTTAAAATTTTGCATGTATGTTTGTATGTAATAATAAATTTGTTTCATTGTTATTCTTTTGAGAAATAATACTGAAAACAACTATAATAAATATAACAAATATAATATTTATGCATTGAAAGTTGAAAACTTCGCGCGCAGCATTTATTTCGTCTACCTGGTTTTTATTTCTCAGGTTCTCTTTAAACGTAAAGTACGTCCAACGTACTCGACGTTGGAAAATGTTCTCATGACCTAATTTAACCCGTACATCCATTAGCGTTTGGAAATCCAGTACTGTAGCAACTTGATACATTAATGTGCTCTACCGTCTGCCATACAGACTTGTCTTTTGCTTTCCAAATCTCGAAATTCCTGCAACATTCTTCAAATCAACATACCAACTCATCTAAGAAACTTCTATACTGGTTTTATTGATGTATGGTCACCATTCAAAAATATAAAATCTATTATTTTATACTATTAATTTTATGTATTTTAATATGTATGTCATTGATATGCAGAATGAATAGCGTAGGAGATAACACAGACCCTTGAGGAACGCCAGTATTTATAGGTGTAAATGAGCTATCTTGCTAACAACACTAAAACTTTTTCGCTTAATGTTAACGTTAATTTAAAAGAGCGTGGGTCTCTATTATGCTAACCACAACTATGTAACGGTGGGATTTAACCGGATGGTAACTAGCCCAAGATGTGAACTCATGTCATTATATTGTCCATGGTTCAGCATGACTTCTACGATATTTCAAAATCCAATCAGAAAATTACAGTTTTCTCTTTGTGGACATATTTACTCAATGTGGACAATAATTGAAGGGGGGTCTAAACAACTGAAACGCCAAAGGGGGGCAATTTCCCGCGAGGTTACTGTCGGTTGCATTCGCGTTCTCAGGAGGAAATTGGCTCTGAAACATCAAATAGACGACGGCTGTAACAAAACATTCCTTTCTAACCACAGACATTGTATCTAACTTTCCAAATTATATGTGTGAGTTCTGAAGAATGAAACAAAATTTAGTGAAAACTGAAGAAAACAGCCGTTGAAAATAAGTTTCCTTAGATTTATATAAACTGTAATGAATGCTACCACAAGGTTTAGAGGATTAATGAAACCACTATTTGACCACTATGAATTAGATACATATACTTAATAATTATTAACGCAGCTGCGCACAAAAATCTTAAACTGCGATCTGCGTTCCTCAAACTGCGATCACTAACTACGTTGCTGAAATATGAGACAAAGTCAAAAAATTAAAAGAAATAATAAGTAACATGTGTTTTAATTGTCCCCTTAAATTCAAGTTACAAATTAAAGTTTTAAATTATCTAGGTTCCTTGATCTTCATCTACCAAGTCGGAAAATAACTTATAGCCTATATACTCTATTATAACCAATGATGTTTAAAAAAATATAGATACGTCATGCCCTTACAAATCAACCAAAAAATCTGTTCCGAAAAGAGCTACAACACATACACGTTTATCTTTTGTTTCACTACACCAATCACACTACAATAATACACGAAGGCATTTTAACGTTGTATGTCAAATCTCAAGTACTTCTAACAAAAGCATGCATATCGTCTTGTATTGACAAAGCGACTACGAGCAGGCAGAGGTCAATTGGCCGCTCTTACGATCTTCATCTTCGGCGCGCTAGTGACATATTATCTACCTCTTTTACTTATATCATTGATTATAACTATAGATACAATACATATTTTGTGTGGAAGGAGCCGAACCAGTAATAGAGTGAAGGGGTGTATGTGAGGATGAGGGGTTTCCGCGGGCGGCGATGGTCACGTGCAATATTTATAGCGGCCAATATTAATTCTGGGGAACGTTCGCTCACGCGAACCCCCGCTTATCTGGCGGAAGGGAAATTGGCCCGACAGCATCGAATAAACGACGATAGTAGCTTAAGCTGCCATGTTTGTAATAACTTTATTTAGTGGTATGGTTTTTTTATTGACTCAAACAGTATTTGTGGTTTTTAATTTACTAGCCATCATTCTCATTATTGCTTGTCGTTCGAGACACGTCGTTTAGATAATATCCTAATAGGAATTAGGAAGGGATAGTTATTCGACACATATGCAATAAACTGCATATGTATGCATATGTATGTATGTGGTGCTGGTATGTATGTTGGTATAGACTTTTAATTATTGTAGTGCATGTTTCCGTTGTAAGAAGGAGGGAAGTGCCGTGTATGTTTTAAAGTATATACAATCATACATGTTAACCGCGGATTGTTGCAAAGTAGACTAATACTAACTTAATATGCAATAAAATATTTTAGTACAAAGTAGAGGTAATTAATTACTTAGAGAGAGTTAACATAACTATGACTAAAAATAATACAAATTATTCTCCACTGTCATTTGACTCCTAACATAAGTTAAATTTTTAGAGGCAACTCGGATACGCAAGCAAAATAATCAGGAACAAGAACACAAAAGTTACTCATATGAAATGCATGGAAGCAGCTTACTGTAACAGTAGTTAAGAGCGTTTCTCTAAACCATCCACATTTCCATACACGAATTAACGATTGTCGGAGAGCCCCAAAAAATTTCAAAGAGATACTTCACAGTCACAGCACAACCCCTTTTAAGAGCGAATGTAGGGGGGAACAACAACGAACTAGGGAAAAGATCACTCTTTTGGCTGCGATAATATCGACATAAATACGTACTGAAATAGCAACGCACGTTTTAATTCCTACTTGGTTACTTCATAAACAGGGAAAAAATTGCGGTTTGCAGCGAAACTTCAACTCTCGATCTGCCGGGACGAATGAACGGTAAACATCCACATATGCATTGATATCAAAGCGTGCTTTCTTCATATCCCAGAAGAATCCTGCTGTTGTCTTATCCTAGTGTCGGTTTTGTTATTTAAGTAGCCGAAGTAGCAATCATGCACCAGTTACTGGCGCCAATTAGCATCAACATAACAAAAGCATGACGGAACGGAACGCCAGTCAAGATGGAAGAGGGCTCATTACTGATGTTAGGGCAAACGCATCCTCGTCTGCCTGACATCTAAAACACAAACAACATTGCGGAGAAAAATTAATAAACCACTGTTCTCAGTCGTGATAGGACGTTGACGTCACAAACGGCAATTTCGCAGCGATTGAAGAAACGAGCGCCAAATTCCGAAACGCACAAAACAGCTCAAACGCCGAAAACCTCAACAAAAAAGTAACGACACCTGAGTGCGTTCGTGAAATGATAAAAATAACAACGGATAGGCATCCGACCGCGCGGGAGCGGGCAGGAAGTCCACCCGGGAACTGTGTCAATGTCGGCGTATCACGGACTCGTGCGTTTCTTTTTTTTTCGTGTTTTTTAACATTTTTTACACATTTTTCAGCGTATCGCTCGGCGGCCCTCAATGTCATGCGGGCAATACCAAACAAACCTCGCCGTTCACCGAGTGAAACGCTATCGCTGTTTATTTACATTCCACAATTTTTACTCCCTTTTTATTACGATGCATCGTTAACACTTGTTAGTAAAAGGGTTGCACTAAACGTCGCAATACTACTTTTTAGCGCGTTCACATCACTGTTAACTTCGAACTTCCTACCCGCTGCTTGCTTAACGAATGTGCCTCTAGTGTCACTCATTTTACTAAAGGTTTTCGTAGAAGTAATGAATTCGGATAAAGAATAAAATAATAAAGAATAAAGAAACAATTTATGCTTTTTAACTATCACTAATACAGTTTGAGCATCCATTTAGGACTGCTTAACAATGTAGTAGAGTAAATAAGCGATACAGTAATTAAATTATCCCCTGTCTACATTAGAGCTTGGCGGAGTACTCCAGACCTTAATTTCAAGAAGGGACTAGTGCCCTTCAGTGAATCGCTAATGGACTCAAGCAAGGCAAACCAGTTGAAAACTTTGGTTCACTTTGAGGTCTGTGAATTTCGACCACAGAACAGGATTCACAAATTAGTTTTAAGTACAGAGTAAACGAAACAAAATAGTGACTTTGCCAGTCATTTGTTTCAATGGGACAAGAATAGACTGTGAGTTATTGTGACAAATGTAATATTCCTGAAAAAAAGATCGCTATAAGATTTCGCAACCTCAAAGCAATACTTCATCTAACACTACGAGAATATAAATCTCATACATAGAGTAAATAAAAAATCCCAGACATATTTTACGAGGAAACCCAGCGGGGATCGCCGGCGAACAACCTACTCCGACGTACGAGAGCTTACATTTCTGAAACAAAAGGGAAAAATCACGACACTTTATACTGGAGTTCCACTGAAACCGAGCAGACTTTTAGAGATAACAATAACTTTAAATTTTAGTCATGTGAAATAGAACTCAAGAAGTCGGTGCAGACTGCAGTCGCGAATAATCTTGAGCACGTCTGCATTTCGGAGAACACGTAAAGCAGTCGTTCTTGGTTGTTAGATCAGAAAGCAGTCGCTAAGCCTTCGGACGACATAAAAATTAGGTTAGGCACTCATTTAGTGACTACCTTCTGCACTGTGGCTACGTGGTGAGATATGCTTTATGCCTCCTAAATTATGAGAAGAATTTAACAATATTTATCTCCGTAACTCCGTGCTGTGCCTGCTACAACTATCTTAGCCTTAAGTATTTAAGTGCAGTCAAGTAGTTAACGCCCCAACTCAGAGTCACTAACGCGTACTTTAATCGCTCTTTAGTAAAGAATCACCAAACAAATTCTGTACTAAGAAGCGATTTAAGTAACCGTTAGTGACTCTTGAGTTGGGGCGTAAGTGTGGCAAATTACCTTTAAATAAACTATATTCTCGATAAGACTATTAACATTGTACACCACAAAAAATATCGCCAGGCGCTTACATACTTTCGGTAGAACGCAACATCACACAAACACGAAATTAGCCAAGGCGTCGCAAGAAAAAATGGAATGTCCCCGAAACGACGCCCTTAGTGAGTTGCTGGGCCACTTTTACATCTATTTTCGCGTGCGTTACTTGTATGACTAACACGAATACAGTTATATTTAGCCCACACTCGAACCTGGCACGCCAGGAAGTCGCTTATGCGCCGGTGCCTGACCTAGTAGATGCGTTAACCGCTGGGCGGACAATAAAGTCACGAATGAATATTGTGTTAATTGTGCAACTTCTCTGATCGATGTATTTGCGTGCACGTTGCCCTTCCTGATATGCTATTAAGTTTTAAAAACTACTACGGATTAATTACACAATGTCTAATTAAGATTTATTGATCTGTTGATTACAATTTCAGTAGACTAGTGGCCCTTCTCGATATTCTATCCCTTCATAATACTCTGAGTTGCTTATCAAATGTCCAAATGTCTCAAAATTATAGTGTTAGTTGTTAATACTGTCTTATCTAGAGAAAATGAATAGGTAGATTTTTAAAAAAGGGAATTAGTGTACATCCAACTCCGCTGCGTCTACTGCGAGGTCCGTTCAAACATGTAGTCGATTCAAACACTAATGTTTTATTATAGTACAAGTGGCTACCTGTCGTGTTCCACTACACTAAAAAAATCTGATGTTAAGAAAAAAAAATCTATGTTTTTGTGTTGACAGTCTGTATTAACCGCCACCTTCACTTATTATCTTCAAATAGTTGTATGGGAAAGGTGGAAAATCCACTCTATCAATGGACTGAAAGTGCCTAATGCACTGTTTTAGTGGTATCATCACCTTCGGATTATTGCTTCTCAAATATTGAGACATATCAGTTGAAAGGTTTCAGAGTCTATAAAAGACATCCGTATTCCGTACGCGATTGAATCAAAAACCCAGTGAATCCATCTAATATTTTCACATACAATCGTCTTTCCAAAAATTATCCCGTGCCACGCTAGAGCTTAAGCGAAGTAGTGAACTAGTAGTGACATATCTTACTTAAATGCAAGTTCCAGATACACCTATATGAAATTTCTGAAGCGTTTAGTTAGGTTTGTTATGTAAGAAGTTTATGCAAACTATGCGGGAGTTGCGAACCCTGCTGCCGCGTTTTACACATTGCTTAAGAAAAGTATTTTGAATTTGTTGCAAAATACTCGTAACTTCATCGGACAATTTTTTTAATTCAGCAACTTCTCGTTAAGAAATCAATTTTTACTAAAGTCGCTTAATTTAATCAATT
Organism: Thymelicus lineola; assembly: GCA_963932265.1. Taxonomy (NCBI): domain Eukaryota; kingdom Metazoa; phylum Arthropoda; class Insecta; order Lepidoptera; family Hesperiidae; genus Thymelicus; species Thymelicus lineola. The sequence continues at coordinate 4,043,444 of OZ010686.1, forward strand.
ACTTTATTGAGTTAAGATCACGGAGTAGCTGATGATCTTCTCTTTTGATATCTCAATCGACAAGATAAACGCCAAATGACATAATTATACACCACTCGTATCACCTAGAAATAGAAAAATATAGTGATTCCAAACAAGAATAAGACAAAAAATTGCTTAAATTCAAACTACCCTCCTCCGTCCACGGCTCCCTCTGCGTCCATGGGCGACTGGTTACCATCAGGTGGCCAGTACCTTCGTTTGTAATGGAAATAAAAAAAAGAAAACAATAATAAAATAAACATTTAACTGTCCACATCGCTCATCGCCAATCACGTGGCACTGACGTCACTCGCCACCAGAAGCCTGAAAACCATAGGCACGCAAACAGAAATATTATCTAAACTTCACTAACAGTTCCACGTGATATTGGCGCTAACAACGTGCCTATTGTAACCATATTGAACCTTGTGAAACCGCAAACCTCTTTGAAGTCGACTATAGCATCTATAGCTAGTTGCCTATAAGCTATGAATATTTCAGATGACAATTCAGGCAAGTAATTGTTTGCGAGATTAGGATAGAAGCATAATAATAAAATTAGTAATGTTGCACCTTGCTTAGAAGCCAAACTAATAACCTCCATACTTAGTACGTGCATGTCATTGAGATATTAGTGAGAGTGAGATATTAGTAAGTGTTATTTTCTTTTGAAAAATCATTTATTTTAAGAAAATAGTTTCTCTACTCGATTATTTTTAAGTAAGGTGGTAAGAAATATTAAGCGAACCAGATATCTATTTATAACTTTATGTACTCCCACGTGATACTCATATTATAACACGTCGCGGACAGGAAGGATGATGTTATCCGTATGTAGAAAGATATAATAACGCTACCAATTGTGAACTGTAGGACATAACCTACCAAACATTATGTAGCAACAAATTAAATACAACCAATAATATATGACATGTACATTAATGCAGCCAAAATTAACTCTTATATCGTTCCAGACTTCTTAACCCTTCTACAAATTATACTGACTGACTGCATAATTGGCTAACTACAGGGCGCAGGACTTATATCGTAATTGAGAACGCCTGGAGTGTATCTGACCACGCTACTCCAGTAGAAATAAGCGAAGAAGTAAGTGTTCAGCCCAAGTATCGGAATTTGTTATGCTGCTCGACGACCATACGTTACGATCACAAACGGGAGCTAATACAACTATCCTCCAACTGATTAATTGAATATATCAGTCAAGTTTGTTTTTATGTCAATAGCAAATGTTAACGTTAGGCGCGGGCCACACAGAAAAGACGTAAGACGAAGACGGGGCTCGGACCCGTCGCAGACAGGGCGCCGTTAAAACATATAGAAAAGACAAGGAACGGGCGTGACGGCCGGCGCACACTGGGCTTTTTCCGGCCACAGAGTACTTAATCACTACGTTTAAGAGACCTGCTCTCCGCGTCCTTTCCGCTCCCCCGCTGGCGCCTAAGCAGGCCCGCGTCCTGTCTTTTCTGTATGTTTTGCAATAGGGCGCCGACGAGAAAGCGTCGTGTCGGCGTCCCGTCTTTTCTGTATGTTTTACGTCGCGACGGCTGCATACATTTTGTATGAAAGTAGATTAAACGGGCGCCGCGACTGCGACGGGTCCGTGTCTTGCGTCTTTTCTGTGTGGCCGGCGCCTTACACACTCATGTCCTCACTTGGATTCCTTGAGTCGGAGATGGATGGCGAAACTAACATCTACGACCAGAGATAAAACGTGTATATTTTCATGTTTCAAAAAATGTGATTCCCGGAAATCGGACTCTGGATCGCTCTGCAATAAGGATAAATTTATGAGCTACGCTACGGGGTCGTCAATAAAACTCTGTATGAATTAATAAGTAATGCGTAAAGCTCTTTACTCAGAGGGCAAAACGCGACATGTGTGGATTATCGTATGACGTATTAAAGGAAGGATTTCAATATAGATGTGTGTGTGCATTACATGACTATTTGCAGAGTATTGATATATTATATCAGACACAGACTTATAATATACACATATAATATCAAATTAAATGGTTATACATATACTTAACCCGGTTCATGAGCGAACAAAGGCGTATTTAACTGGGGTAAATACGTCGCTTTATAAACGCAACACGACACAGATTGTATTATGTAAATCAAAGAATGTTTTCGATTCCAAGGATTTTCTCTGCTCATACGAGAAATTCAGACTGCAGGCTTAACCTATCATATTTAAATGATAATTAAAAACAATCTGTAGGTACAGCACCTTTTCTAGTTAATCCAATTGTATTTCGAAATCCCGATCCGGACTTAGTGGTCTTTTGGTTTGATAGTTTCGGCTGTTCTGTCGACTGCTGAATAGTGTCATCAACAGTTCCTCTATTCAAACAATATAATACCTTTCTTAGACATTCTATTACTCGTATATTTCGATATGATCCGCCTGCAGCGTAAAATAAACTGGATTATCACCTTTTACCTGAATACACTACGACAAGGCGGCGCAGCGTCTTGAAAGATTTACACACCATACTTTTTACCTTCTGAGGTTTTTATAAAAAACTTAATTTTTTAATCAAAATTTCTATTATAACTTAATTTATACTCGCACCTTTGTAACCCATCGTCTAAGAGATTTATTATTATAAAATCACAGGGAGTTATTTTAATGAGCGGACATCCGTTAGGTACTTTTGAAACTTTGTCGCAACGTAGGTACCTAATTGGTCCGCAACAAAAAAGTTCAGTTTACTGAGTTTAACGGAAGGTATGTAATGAAAAGTCCAATTTAAAAAGGTTCAATATATTATGTAAGTTTTCCCATATAATTACATGTATTAGTAATAAAAAGAAAATCTATACTACTCGTAATATTATAAATGTGAAGAGTTTGTTTGGTTGAACGCGCTAATCTCAGGAACTAGGTACTGGTTCGAATTGATTTGTGTTTGATAGTCCATTTATCTAGGAAGGCTATTGGCTACATATCATCATATATTTTAGTAGTTACTTTTTTCCACAAATTAATGGGGGTGATACCGCGGAGAACAGCTAGTATTTTATAAAAATCTAACTTTTATTTTGAATTTTATATGTGGGGCGTTCTACTTTTCTACCGACAATGACGTGTCTCCTTAGGAAAAAAAATCGGTATTCGTTCAAAATTACAGTTTCTCAAATTTTATTTTCACAAAATTTTTTTGGACCATATAGTCATTATAATAATACTAAAATCCCGTTTTTATTGTTTTTGCTTTTTACAATATCATTGTGACTTAGTAGTCGAAATGTGTGACAGAGGTGTTTTACGTACAAATAAAATGTGTCTCTTTGCTCCGCCTAATATTATAAAATGATCTCGCTTAAAAAAATCATATAGAACCCTACATTATAAAATTATTTATAGAACTTCTGAAATGTTATCATTCAATTAATTAGAATTTCGTAACCGTAAAGATTCATACTATTAAACAAAAAAATATTTTATCGTTGGGTCCGGCTGCATATGTTTTTTCTTGCTATCTTCCGTCACGCATTTCGCAAAACAAAAAACGCGCCTTAGCTGTTTGATCTTCAACACCAAGCAATAGTACGGTTTCCTCTCTCCCCTTGGCCTCATGCCTTAAGGCCTCACCCGGGAGGGAGCCGAGTTAGTCCCCCGCAAGTAGTGAACAGAGGTGCGTGTGTTTAATCGGCGACCGCTCTGTCACGTAAGTTAATACTTTGAAATCTTATTGTAATTTCCATTTATATACGTAATATTATAATTTCCTAGTAAATCTGTCATTTTCACCCACTTTTACGAACATTTCGTAATGTTGTGATCGTTGAAATCCTCAAACACCGTTATTTTACACCTCTGTCACGAGCACCTCTGTCACAAAAAAACTATGACGGAGTGGCATAACTCGTGACGGAGTGGTAATTTTTGACTGGAACTTTGCCTTGACTGATTTTTACAATAGTTAATAATATTTTTTGTGTTCTATATATTACATTATCAATTATTTTATTCATTTTAGGTATTATCATCAGGGTAATTAAAAAATGGCATTATCTGCGGCGGAGAGGCAGCGACGTAACGTTGAAAGGTACTATGGACGTCCACCAACTAGTTGCTCAGCAACCTGGAGTGCTGGGCTACCGAACATTGAATTGTTTTAGCGACAAATTTTGTGATTGTTACAATTTGAAGACTTATCGCCCATTGCCTGAACATGAGATAGAAGTTAACGACAGCCCAACCTCAGATTTAAAGGAACCACTTGCTGATATAACCAACATAATTAGAGCTCCTACAAAGAGATTTTATGAGACTGTTTATACTTCTACTTCAGAAGATGAAGATAATCAGCCTCTCGTTAATCAGAAAAAGTTGTGCACATAAAACCGGGAACTTCATACAACCTATCTGTAGACAACGTCCACCCATTATTAATAAAAAATTGTACATAATAGGTGTTAGTAAAAGTACCCAGTAAAAGCAAAGTCGAGTACACCTCCTTAAGAGTTGCAAAAAGCTGTGTGTTGCAAAAAGTTGTGTGTCAAAAATGTTTAGGTGATGTGTTTTATAAGTGTTGATGACACTGGAAAAATATTTAAATTAGTAAAATCAGATGTATCAGATGTGATGTTTGAAAATTTGATAAATAATAATTCCAAATCCTAAAGAAGTCAAAAGAGGAAGGCGTGTTTATTACGAATTTGATAAACCAATAGCAGTACATATTTGAAAAGTAGAATAAGAGAAAAGAGAAGATTAATCTGATTTTACGTGTACCAAAGAATGATTCAACCAAGAAATAATGTATTATGTAGCATTATAAGAGAAGCATTATGTTTTGCTATCGTTTTAAAAACTTAAAAATGTTAAAGGATTAAGTTCAAATGTTGGCTTATTAATATCTACCACTCTGTGACACTCTGTCACAATTTTGTCCCTCTTGTAGTTAAACGTCAAAGTAGCATATGATTCAGTTTATTGAAAACATTTACTAAAATAACGTATTATATTATTACATATTGACTATACAAGGTATTAACAGAATTTCAGCTATGTTTATTTCAATTATTTGCAAAATATTTCAAAGTTTGTTGTCTTAACGAGCAAAAATGTGACAGAGTGGTATTAAATGTAATTTTTTTATATATTCCTCATAAGAATTTCGATAAATCCAGTTACATAATAATAGATGCTTGTATTCTAGTTAAGCAAAGTAAAAAAAAGTGAAAATTTTGATTTTCCATAATAAGTAATAAATATTTTTTTTTGTGACTGAGGTGTTTATTTTTTCTTACTATTCCGTTAAAACTTAAAATAAATAAAAGGTATAAAATAAAACTTCGATGCATTATACGTTTTTGAAATCTTCGATAATTGGAGAATAATTTAAAAATACATTTTATAAAAGAAATACACTTTTATTTTTTTTCTAAATCTAAAAATTTATCACTCAGATTGTCGGTAGAAAAGTAGAACGCCCCATGTACATATGCATAACAAACAAAAAAGTATTAGCAAAATAGCGAAAACAACTATTTAACACAATAAAAAATATAAAATCCATTTAGTTATTTCACATCGACTTAATACACAACGTCCACAGATATTGAAAGACGCCGACAAAATTTGCAAAGAACCCATTATTAAACACCGAAAAACGAAAGTCATCGGAGATTGTACGTTGCAAGGAACTTTTCTTTGAACCGAAAAGCGTGAATCACGTAAATTGTATAGAAAATTAGAAACATTAAGGGTAGGTGAGTTAATGCATACTAAGGCGCAGGTCATAATGATTACATAAGGCATAGAGAGTGAGGCACAGGCGCTACCTCGACGTAAACGAGGCACTTGCAAGTTGCAAGAGATGAGCTACTTTCGCAATCAGAGGATATCTATGCTCATTGCGTTCGTTCTCGGAAAATATTTCGTAATTTACACTTTTAGAGCTATTCACTGTTAGTCTGTTCACTGCTGGAATTCGGTTTCTGTGGAGTTATTTTATCCGGGGTTATTCTAAATATATTTTATCAGGGGTATCAATTTGTCTTACGGCTCTTTTTGCATGTCTAAGTGTAAGTATTTAATTAATAATTTATTTTAACAAAATTTACCGCTGATAAGAAAAAAGAAGCCGGTATAAATCCCAAATAGATACACGCGATCCCACCCTCGCCTCGCTGACACCCATGGCTAGTACCTACGGTGTAGCCCGAGCCTAAGGTATGGAGATGGCGACTGGCGAGGCGTTACCTATAAATAGGAGCACAATAGCGCTAAGGCCGTGTCGACGGTGTATTGTTAATGAGACGTTCGACTTTCGCAGAGGACGCGCCGAAGTACAAAACATAATAATAATACGTTTAAGCAATTTATTTCTATCCTTAAATTACACCTGCCGACACTTTTGTATCCGTTTTCATCCTATGGTCTATTTTGTAGCCACCCGGCAGAGCGAGAGGATAGTCTATAGATAAAATTCTCGACAAGGCGGCCATATTTATGAAAGAAATTGCACAGGTATATTTTATTCATGAACCCATCATAAGCTATTCACCTGTATGATTTACTATTATAAATACACCGCTTAAATAAACTCCTACACAATAAATAATGTTTAAGCCGTGATTAAATTGCAGGAAAATGATTAAATTATAGGAATCTGTAAATTCAAAATTTAAGAAAATCTATTTATTAGTAAGGGTATTTATTAATACAATAGACCCCAGGAATTTTCAGAAGTTTAATTCGTGTATTATAGTAACTAAAATTTGTGATTTTTTTCATCACATCGGTTCAGATATAAACAAGAAATATCAATTTTAAGGACAGGATTCTTTAACTTTAAAACGTTTTTTCTTAAGTAGCAAGATATAAGTTTCCCGAAGCGACATTTGCGGGGAATTACTTAATTTGGGGGCACGGTCGTGCCCCCGCCGAGACGAGGGCACTACCTACCTTTTCTCGAAGCGCTTTATGGTTTTTTCGAACCATCATAACTTGGTTTTGGACTATACCAGATAAACAAAATTCGCGGGATATGATGTCAATAGTAGACTCATTAAACATATAAAGTTTTAACAGCATAGCTATTTTATCATACTTTAGATTTTACTATCTAAAAAAACCCCGATTTCGTCATTCACTGATGATCATCAAAATTAATTCTTACAGACCTAAAAAGCTGGAATTTGATATGTAGGCTCATCAAATCACCACTCACCCTTTAAATTAGGGGATGGAAGCTTGTATGGGTTTTTCGTTTATTGTCATAAGCAACTTATAAATAGAAGTAAAATCCCACCAAAACATTTTCATGTTAAATCTTGCCGAGACGAGACCATGGTTCCACATCAAAAAAATAATTAAAAATATATAATATAAATATATAATATAAATATATAATATAAATATAAATATATAATATAAATATAAATATAAATAATAAATATTTGCCCTATCTTAAAATATGTGGATTAGCCGTTTCGCTACCGTCACATGGGCTTTACTTTTCGTAACGAAACGGCTACGCCACATATATTTGACTAAGATGTAGCGTTTGTGAAGATAGGACTTGTATAGTTAGAGCGTTAGAAGCTTGACTCTACATGAGATCTGATAAAATCATGATCATGAAAAAGACTTCATGTAGAACCATATGGTCTTGGCAACATTTTACATGAAAATCTTTTTGGGGGGATAATAAGATACTTTACTCTTTAAGAAGAAGAATAGAAGTATAACATCTAGCTAGATGGTATTTTAAACAAATGTGCTCAGTGCTCACGACATAACGGTCCATTGTGATGCATGGAGCCGCTGTTGACGTCACTTCTCATTGAGGACATAAATCTCTTGACCTATTGTAGCGTTAATGGAATGTTATGAATATGAATTGCTCAATCATATCTCTTGTCTGTAAATCTATTGTAGTTTTCCTCCTTTACGGTTGGGGTTTTGTGGATGTTAATAAATGTAGCTGTAGCCAAATTGGTGTATCACAAGAATGTCAAACAATTTGGAATTCGATCTCGAGCCAGGGAATATGTGACAAAATTATTTAACAAAACTTTTAGTCTATTTTATCTTTCGTAATTTATTTATTATAAATTGTTAATTATTATGTTTATTTTCGTAATTTATTTAATATAAACACCAAGAAACAAACATAATAATATTCGCTAGTATATTCCAGGGCCTTCAACGGAACACCGTCTTCTACGCATAGTTAAGGCAACAAAAGCGCTTGGCCCGCGCTTAGGGGCCGTCCCGAGGGAGGGGGGTTCTCAAGATCTCTACATGTCCTTACTTCGGTGGGAGGGGGCTTAAAGACATTCTCACGTAATATTTTATAAGTGAAAATTTAATCTAAACACGTTTTTACTCTTTAATTAACTATCTATTTTTACACATTTAAATATGGGATTTTTGAGACGTTTCAACATAAGACAATCTTTTTTCGGTCAAATTGTGAAATTTAACACATATAATTTTCCATTATAAAACTAGATAAAATCTTACGTAAGAAGGGGAGTCCGAAAAATCTTACTTATCCTTACATGGGGCAATATCGGCATAGGCAAAATTGTCCTTACGTAATTAACGAATATCCCCTTAGTTACAGCTTAGGTACAGCACATCCAATCACATTGCATTCACATCACATAGACTCAAAGAAGGTGGACATATCAAATACGGTATTACAGTGTAGCAGCACTAGCACTCGAGCTCGAGTCACAGACCAGGCCGTGCACATTCGTCACTAGCAATAGAGGGGCGGTCCGTACGCGTCACAATCGCTCGCGGTACCGCGTGACGTGCGCGGTGCGACTCGAACGTCACCGTCAGCTGCTGACCGCATTACCGCACCGGTGTAAACAAATCATAGTAACGCAACGCTCCCACGGCCCACGCTTACACCGACATTTATATTTATCAGTGTTGAATTGGATTTGATTTTTTCAACTTCTCAATTTCAATCCAGTACGCTTCCGAGTGCGAAGTGATGCTGAAAGTGCCGCGTTTTATCAGTTTATTTATACCTATTTTGTTTTGTATCATTATCATCTCTCCACTTGCAAGACACTTTATACTATTACCTATAAAAATTTATTACACTATCGCACTGCGGAGAGTGCCAACCTCTGGTCCCCCATTGTAACTGAAGAACCATAGAGTTTAGGTTTAGTATACCATCCTGCGCAATTTGTTACCCAATTTTGGTTTAACCACAGAAGACATATTAGTACATAATTTAACGTCATTTAATTGGACACTCCCACCATTACTGAGTGCACTCGACATCGACGCGCGAACAGAATTATGATCTTTGTATGATTTATAAAACGTAATGTCAACAGATCGTTACATCGTTGAACTTCAACAAAACATCAATAACTAAAAGATACCAAGAAATATCACGTGTTTATTAAGCAAGTCCGTAGTAGCAAAAAGTTTCTTGTTATTAATTAAGAGTTGAAACATTCATGAAAATGAATTACAAGCCACGCGACTAGACTGCGAGCCGGCGACTATAGACGAGAACACGTTTAGGATCGTTAGATAGCTTAGCTGAAAACATTATATTTTGTCTTTAAATTGGGTCTAATTCAAACAGTATTAAAAATGTATCTTACATTATTTCAGACAAATCACACAAGGTGAAAACGATCATTTTAAAAATAAATATCAATTACCCTGCGTTTTTCATTTTTTCCAAACTTCAGAGACCTTCGCGGATTCTCATCAAGAGAATAATATTAATATGACCCTCAGCTATCTACTAAGAACATATTTTCCTCCTATGCTGTTCACTAATAAGAAAGTCGCAATTTTACTGGCGTGGGGTAGACCTACGTGGTACTGCTGCGTCACTACATATACTAACAGAATTATAGTGCGAAGGTTCAAATGCTTATTAAGTTAGTATTAGTCTACTTTGCAGAAACCCGTGGTTAACATGTACGATGTATACTTTAAAACATACACGGCATTTCCCTCCTTACAACGGAAACCTGCCCTACAATAATTGAAAGTCTATACCAACATACATACCAGCACCAACACGTGTTTCGCCCCAAAACGGAGCATCCTCAGGGTAAGTTGACTCCACGATGGTCAATCGGAAAGTCCGTTAACCGTGGATAGTTGCAAAGTAGACTAATACTAGTATAATAATACTAAGAGTGAATAGGCATTTATTAAGTTAGTGCGTTCACCATCTTAGACTTCATCGCCACTTACCATCAGGTGAGATCGTTGTCAAGCATTAACTTATTTCATGTAAAAAAAAAATACTAACTTAATAACAATGGATTTCCGCAAAGTGACGCCTGATACATATATATATTTCAAATGCTTTTTTAAACAAGTTTATTGCTGTTCATTGAATGTTTGACCTAGCTAACAAGTTTTAATTCACCTCTCACGATGCAGTTACGATCGGTATAAATATCCCAGATATTTATCTTTATTGTCAGATATTTATGATCGATCCCAGTCAAAGTTTAGATGCCCCTGCTTTATATCCTGTGCATTAGACACGCAAACAACCAGCTAAGCCTAAGTTGTGGCAGTGATTATAGCCGCATATGGAACATTCACAAGTTCACAACACTAATTCTTGGCCGAGAAGAAAACCGCTTATCGAAGTCGATTTTATGAACTTTGATTTGAATAACTATAGCGCCAAAGCATTACGAGATTTGTCATTAAAAACTCCGAACGTGTTCAAAAATAATATTTTGCTCGGCAATAAAATCCGTGAACACCGTTACAACTAAAATTTGCTACCCAAACATTTGTATCGATCGCTGAATCCGCGGTCATTGACTCTATTTACCTAAGATATCGCTGCCATCGTGTGCTTGGTACCAATATCATACTTCGTATCATATAATCAGTTATTCGCAATAGATAACGTGCCTAGAACTGCTGTCATAAACTCATAATACGGTGTGACTGTCGGATCTATGACAATAAGTCCGTATTTTAATATTTGAAATGTACTTACTTGGCTAGATACTAACTTTTCAATCATTGACTAAAGCCATTCCGTTGTTACTTATTTATTTAATCCGCTTTCCAAATCGAGAATGAAATATCACAGGCACAGATAAATATAACTTAAATTTAAATTTTGGCAAAGTTAACCATATTTACTAATAATAGCCTAATTCATTATAATTAAATTAAATTTTAAATTATGTCTAAGCATTAATTATCGTTATGATTGAATAATAATTAATTAATTATGTTAACAATAATGAAGCTAGTACATTTGAATGATTTTTCCGAAGAAACGGAATCGAATATGATCTTTGAGATCATTGTTATTGTTGGATGGAAGATCCACGATGGTCAATCGGAAAGTCCGTTAACCGCGGATTGTGTCAAAGTAGACTAATACTGGTATTGTAGTAGACTAGTACTACTAATACTAATAAGTACTAAGAGTGAAGTGAGTACAGTAGATATTATTAGTTTATAAGACCATTTCATCGCATAATTTCAGAAAGTGATCGATTTTTCCGCTCTCGTGTCGTTCTTTAACTGCTATATCACACCAAAAAAACTTAGTGACTCCCATATACAAACATTTATTTGTCCCCCGGAACCGAACCCGAAACCCCTCGCATCTCATCAGCGTCACTGCCAACAACGCTACAGTGTGTCCACAAATAGGTGCACGTTGTAAATGGACATTGGACAATGTCCATCAATATCATGTTCCCTTAGCCAAATAATTCTGTGCTCCGGAGCGGCAACCTGTAAACATTTAATTGGCTGCGACAAAAATTGCGACTCGTAGCCTATGACTGGGTCATCACAGCATGAAACTCAGTTATTTGATTGGCTAAATTAAACACTCATATAGACAAAATATATTTATACAAATAACTAAGAGACATTAATATAATTATGTATATCCCGATTGTTTAATGTGTAACAAATTTTAAGTCCGTCGTGACCGTTATGAACCCTTTATGGCTACGACGATACTACGACGTATAAATATAATACATATATAAGTCCGTTATTTCAGAGTATACCTATTATTGTGCTAAAATTTTATCATTACATTAATATCTTTAGTACGTGAAGGAAAACTTTGCACGCCTTTTTACGACAATTACGCGGATGGAGGAGTATGAAATTTGGCATAGTTAAAGTTTGCATGGAGAAGGAGTGCTGAAAGCGAATATTTCGATATTATGCATTAGAAACATAATATAAAATTAATAAAAATAAACACTACACACACTACCATCTTTTGATACACACACACAAACATATTATACAGTTATACTACAGTTATGCTGCAGTGCGGATTGGTGGAGGGGTTAGTGGCCAATCTGAGTGTCAGAAGTTTTCAAACCGCCCGAGGGCCTCCGACATGGCTTAACGACTGTTATCTTATGATAACAACCGGGACCGACGGCTTTACGTGCCCTCCGAAGCACGGAAACGCTCAAGAATTTTTTGCCACTAGCGATCACCCATCCAACTACCGACCGCGCCCGATGTTGCTAGCTTTGTCGATCACTTAGGATCGACGCAAGCCGCCCGCCAGGCTGTGAGCGCTTCACACACACACGAACATAGATATGTGAATGGTAACAATAATTTAAAACTTATAGCTCTTTTTACTACTTACTCACTAAACTTACTAAAAATTAAAAATTATCTTTTACATAAATACCCTCGAAATCGAACCCTGGCTACCTAACTACCAACTATTATACAAAGTCTACGCCATGTCTAATTCCATAATCAAAACTTAGTAGTATCCAACCATGAATACCTAGTAAGAGTAGTAACTAGTAAATGTTACTATGAGATGAACCTAGTAAGCGCTTGTCCATCGGCTGTCGCTGTCGGTCGTCGGTCAGTGCAATCAAGGTGAATGGCACATGATTACAGCGGCGTGACGTCATCGCGCATCACTACCATACAATTCTCACCGGAGCGATGCCTGTGCACGATAACTACGCAGACCTTGTATTACATATATTCAGCAACGAACACTATAGAATTTCTGCTTATTTCTACGTCACAATAGGACTTTTTGTTAAAATTTGCTGTGGGATGGATGAGATCAAATTATGACATCAACATTATATGCATGCGTTTTCAGTGCTAAGGCCAGTATTATTTGCAATATGTATCCATACTTGTATCTATTAAATAGGTTCCACGCCTGCTCTATGAAATAAAAAGAAATTGTGTTCCTAGCTCCGACGCACGACTGGAGTTCACTTTACGAACGATTATATAATGTAATATAGATTATTTTATGAGGATAAATGAACGCATTTTTTATATTATTGAAAGCATGCTTGATACATTGATGACGTTTTTATTTACACAAATACAATAATAGATTCTGTGTTACAAATTACAAACATAACGCATAACGCATATAACGCATAACGTAACGGAGAAAATTTTACTCCTCATAAATTTTCATACCGCGGGCTTAAATATGAATCGATTCCAAAAACTGCAGTAAAGGCGAAATGTTTATTCTTGCTTGATTCTTCATCTTCCGTGATACCAGTGAGCAATTTGTTTGAAATAATAAAATGAAAACACGAAAACAAAGGAACGTAGAATAGCAAGTAAGCTTTGAACTTGTACGAATGATAGAGAAGGATTTTCGTATGAATGAAGCGATGCAATATGTGTAAATCCGGTTTCATCTGGAAATGCTGCAACTATTACTGCCACAGAGCGGCTTTCGTGAGTCGCTCTGAAGCAATCCGCTAATTTGGATAGGTAACGTTGCTAGTGAAAAGTGAGCTCTTTAATTATATAATAGAATAAAAAAAACTAAAATCACGCTTTTATCGGAGCCAATTTATTCTCAGGACAAATTAAACGAGCCCAAACTCGATAGTGATGCATCGTTTAATTCCCTTTTACCATCTACCGTCTTTGTCATACAACTGTCGTCATCATCATACAAAACAAACACGACACCGGGACGGACATGTTTAACAAAATATTTTTTTTTGGAAAAAACCAAATCATAGCTGCAATGAAACGCCAATCAAAGCAAATACGCTACGCAGCCAAAAATGAAATACCTAGGCCTTCCTACACGCATCAAGATAAACACGGAATATTCGTAAACGAAATACAAAATAAACGCATTACAATAAATCTAATGTAAAGCAACACGACGATAATTCTGGCACTGAAAACGTTATCGTAATTCGTAGGTCTAGATACTAAACTGAAAATAATATTATCTTACATTTTCGATACGCAAACTCATTCCACGCGACTCCTACTCTCTCCTATTCGCATTTAACCAGTTTATTACAATTACGAGTAAAAAATATATTTAACAAAATATATTTAACACGACGGAAACGGCTGAGAAATTAATAGTTACGTACAGTTGAAACAAAAGCGATCCAATATCGTTGTTTCATTATAATTTATAACAGCCCGGAAGGACGGCACACGTCACTACAATGACTTGTAAATTAATTTCACATTTCGTACTCGCCAACACAATTACTGTTATTCGTATTCAAGTCATAATATACATTACAAGAATTATTATTTTTTTCTGTAACTGGTATATCGTTAAGTTTAATATTCTACATAACATGTGAGCCTTTTAGAAACTGCTGGTTATAGCCTTCTCTTAGATCTTGGTTCTTGGATTTTCTAAACGAATAATACAAAAAATTTAAAACACAACTCTTAGCAACCAATATTAGATTAGTGAGTTAGATTAGTTAAAGCAGGTCCCTTACATCTTTTTTAGCCGAAAACGGTCTTTAGTCTTGCTGATGTCCATTGTCCATGGAAAAAGGTGAACATTTACCACTACATTCAACGGCGGCTGCAACTTCAATTTCAATCAGTCTAATTTTAATTTATATATCCTGTCATAGAAATTAATGTTGTTGCATGCTTGCGACTGAATAAATGTTTCTTTCTTTCTTTCTTTTCTTTCTTTCTTACATGGCACGTATACTCGTTTGACGGTTATTCACAACAAAAAAGGCTTCACCTGTATCTTTACCTTTTTCCCCCTCTCTCCCTCCCTCTCAGCAATTCTCATCTACCTTTATGTATTTTGTGTTATGATAGCCTTTGTGTTGATGTATGGGTAGTATAGGTATTATATATAGGTTGATGTATAGGTGTAAAGGAAAATATTAGTCATGACTGAGATATTAGAGTTGCCGTTAGGGAATTATAGAAAGACAATATAATATAACATAGTATAAAGCGACAAATAAGCTAATAAGAAGTAAAGAACCCCGAAGCAACGTGCAACTCACTAACACCTACATCCTTTAATCAATTACGTTTGCCAAGACAAAGGGACCATACAAAACGTGGAAACTAAGGGACTTGAGTGATAAATAGGAACGACAAAAATGAGACATTTCGTGCTCCGAGCGCAGACATCTGGGTACGACAACAGGGGATTTAGGATTTTAATTTATGTCTTTACTTTTGTATTGTAACTCAGGTTCTTCTGAAATCTATCACAGGTGCCAGACCTTCGTCAGGTTCAGTTTTTGGATTAACACCAATTCAACACGTACCTAAGATAGGCTTTACTTGTAATTGGAAAAATGTCCTACGTAATCCAATGTGGATTGGGAAGAAAAATTCAATATGGCTTGTTTGCCCTATCTTCTAACTACCCTCCAGACACATATCCTTCTGCAGGCAGCTAAAGGATTTAAACCAAAACTCATTGTAAAGTTAATTACTTAGATAATAATTAAGTCGCGCAAGGTGTCCTTCTAATGTCAACATATTGTGATTCTTGATTGTTTATTGTGAAATTCGTGAAATATGTCTGGTGAAGCACTACTGCTTCAATTATTAAATTAGGTTTTCTGGTAAATTTTAATGGCAAGAAAACAGCGAGTGCTACCTAATGCCGCTAGATGATGTTCTCTGAATGAAGAGTCCTAATTTCGTCTATGAGCAATAAAATTGGTCACGTATCGAGTGATGACAGAAGAAATCTGACGTCCGCCGCATTATTACGAGTGACCCACGGCACCTAATGAGTATGCGCTATCAAAATATATTCATGTTTTGGTGATTTAATATGTTTTTCAGAGAAATATACTCAAATTTCTCAACTATAGGGTACACACTCCAATTATTTATACAGTAAAGTGCATGATCTTGTGAACCAACACAAATTGTGAATAATTTAGCTAACCGTTTCCACACCGCCGCGCCGGCCAGCTTAATCATCACCCATCATCTGCTACCTTGGACTGCGTGTTTGGATTCATACCACGGATGGAGCAGGGTGAGTAAAGCCAGTTGCGGTTCATTTTCCAAAATTGGTAATTGGTTTAACTGGCTGTATTATAGAAAGAAAGAAAGAAAGATCTGGCTGTATTATACAGTTTTATTTACATTAATTCAGTCAATAAACTATAACAATATTAACAATTTAGAAACACGAATATCAACTTTAATTGGAGAGATAAACCAAAACATAAAATATTCATTTGTTATTTATTCTTAAGTTAAAAAAATATATTTAGGAATTCTCTTTTAGTGTTTGTAGTTTGTATTAATATTTCAGTCCCAGATCGATTCACGTAAAAATGTGCGGATATAATATAAATCAAACCGAAATATAAACACATACACACACACTTATCCACACCCCAGCCGGCCAACCATCCCTAGTGTTAGTCATTGCCAGATACTTCCCAATTTGTATTGGTCATATGTTACATATATTTGTCTATAACATAAAAATCGTTATGGCTTTAGTATTGCTTATTAGCTATACTCTGCGATAGAATGAAATTACCAGGAACATTGCTGTACTCAAGATTGACCAGTATTACATAGGTGAAAATGACAGCTTATTTAGGTACAAGCTCTATCGACAAAGCTAATGTAATCCTACTAATATTATAAATGTGAAAGTTTGTGAGGATGTTTGTTATTCTTTTCCGCAAAAACTACTGAACGGATTTTCATGAAATTCAGCACACAGGGAGACCAGGGTCTGGAAAAATACGAGGTACTTACTATCCCTGAAAACGTGGGCAAAGCCGCAAACAAAACGCAAGCATGCAAATAAATACGACCCGACCGAAGATTCGACTCAGTAATCAAACGCATGACAAACGTATTCAAATACGAACGAACAAAGGCATATTTAAGTAATTTGACACGAAAGGGACTATTAAAAATTTCCCGGGGAAAGGGACCGATTTAAGTATGATAATCCAGAGCGGGAACTCACATAGGGGCGGTTGGACGAGGGTCCGGGCTTGCGTTTCTCAAAGAGCGGCTCACTGCGGCCCTTGCGAGGACTGACCGCTACTTCATTGCACGACACGACAAGTACACAGTTTATAATAAATATAACTAATATTAAGATGTCATTATCATGTCCTCTAATAAAAAAGCAGCTAATACCAACAGCTACATTTGGGCTAAGTTTTGTTAAGCAGGCGTAGTACCTAAACCGACCGTGAGGCGTGCTCACGCTCGTCACCACCCCACAACGTCGCCACGGTAAAACACCGGACCCGACCGTACTAATATTTCATCGTTTGCACACGCAATGAGCTCTCGCTGCCATTGTGTGTAAATCCGGATAAGCACCTTAACAGATTTATTCAAAACTGGCTGGACGCGAATCGATATTCATGCAAATATTAGTCTCGGCACCCCTTTACGGTTTTTTTTGAGTTAATAAAAACAAATACAATGTGAAAATCGAGTGTTGCAATGCCTAAACGTGCATTTTGAAGCCGGTCCCTCCTGAAATAAGTTGAACATACGAGGAATATTCAGGCCTTTGAGTAACGCTAACATTCGACGCTTTTAACAACATAAATCCATTTCACTGTCAGGGTGGATTGAACGAGAGATTTACAGGAAACGAGAGATTTTTTATTCTGACCTTAATCATCCCATTATTTATCTATCTTAGGACATTTTAAATATTAAATTCATCGGATTAACAAATGTATTATACTAAACATGTCATACTTCTATAGGCTTCCAGGTACAATTTACCTGAAATTTTCGTTAGTAACAAACATGCTTGCAACCTAGCCGTGCCGCTGATAATTTATAATAACTAAAGGTCATGGATAACCTACAATAGCCTACCGTATCCCTAATCATTTCAAAAGAGATAGACATTTAATGTGTTTCGACAAGGAAATCCCTGAAGAGGAATAAGTCAAAACTGTGCTTATACCGCTACGTCAAAATCAAAACTTACGTACTATTAAACTTCATATTTCGTCGAGGCGTGCCATGCCAATACGAATCGTGCAACTAACTCCGGCACTGAAGCGAGTATTCCGCCTGGGACTTGCCGTGTGAAGTTACGGGGAAGAAACAGTAGCGGTTAGCGGGTACTGCGGGGTCTGCGAGGTGGATGGGGAGGGGGAGAGGGAGGGGGCAACAGGGGTGGGATGTTTCGGCGACGTGACATTTTCGCAAACAAGCCGCGAGGAGCGAGGCAATTTGCAAGCGCGGCGCCAGACGCAGATACGCGCGACGCACACATCATTTGATGGGGAAAATCGATGAATAAATTCGGTGACCCTTGTTCCAATGCGTGTTCAGTTTTAACGATTAATGCCACGTCTGATATAACTAAATTAATAGAACTGGTCAATTTGATTTTCTTCGATTTTAATATCAATATAAACCCCTTTAAATCCCTTTATAAAATACTAAGGGACACCCGGCGTGTGCGTTTTACACAGGAAAAGTGAAAAATCATGAATTTACTGAATGTGCCTAATGCATTGTTTTAGTGGTCTAAACCCATCTTCGCATTATTGCCTTTGAAATGAAACCGGTTTGGAGCGCTCTAGTCGGATGATTTCAAAGTCTATAACGAACGTAGTAGTAACAATTTTCGTGTTTTATATTCATCAGCCATTAAAATATTGCCATACTCAAGGACGATGCAGTTTAAAAATTTAAATAGCTAAAGTTTCAAAAGCCAGACTTCTTAAAAAGCCGCATCACCGACTTTCTAGTCGTCATGGATACATTATACGAGTTGTTTCCTATATCGTACTGCACTGTGCACACAATCGTCTGTATGTGATACCCGGCGCGTCGGTACGATACATTTACGTTAAAACCTTGTAAATTGCAAGCAAGGGTACATACATTAACGGCGGTCCACCGGTAAACTTGGTTACCGGCCGGGTAATTAACACAAAGTTCAAGGAGCGACCTCAACGCGAACGCCGTGCATAACTTACCGCAATTTCGCTCTGTCATATAAAACTCCTAATTTATAGTTCAACTAGCCTTTGAAGATGACTCTTAAAAGAATTTTTAACCCTCGCTGACATTTAATCTCTCCCCAAAGTCCATAGATAAAAGACTAATCTAGTTCTCTGGGGATAAGGCGAGGCACGTAAGCCGGTTTTGCAAGACGCTGGAAAATCGCAATCTGTCGCCCGTCAAAGTTCCACGGTGCTTAGGGGAAAATAGTGTTTTAGGTTTACAACATTTTGTTTATATATTTTATATGGAAACATGCCTGTAGAATACCATTAAGGAACTTATTGTGTGTACTGTGCAAAACAAATACGACTTTTATTCGTCAGTTTATTTTGGATTTTAGGCCATTCCACCACAGTGACCAGTTTGCAGTTTGACGGTTTATTACATTTTAAATAGGTACTACTAAAAAAATTGGATTCTTTCTTTTCGCTAAGTGAAAAGGACCTTTTAGGGTTCCGAAGGAATTTTTTATTCATCGCGTGCCATATAGTGTGGGACATAAATAACGCTTCACACTCATAGCCCCACACTAGGATTCCCTGTGTCGTGGGTGCCATGGACAACACACAAGACAAGGACACTCACACCCAGACCGAGAACAGAAATTCAAACTCATCATTCAAATTTCCGCCTCGCTGGGAATCGAACCCAGGACCCTTGGCGCGGCGATCCGACATGGTAACCATTACGCCACGCGAGTCGTCAGAAAAGGTCGTAAAGGTTGAAAAGGTCTTCCAAAAAGGTCTTTTCAGAACATTAAATAAATTTACCCTAAATAAATTTTTAGGGTTCCGTACAAAAAAACGAAACCCTTATAGGATCACTCGTGCGTCTGGGCGACCGCCGTTCACAACCAATTTACTCCGAAACTACTGGACCAAATGAGTTGAAAGGTAGGTAGGTACTCATGTACTTTTTGGGACCCAAAGACTAAAGTATAAAGTAAAAAACAATCGTATCGTATGGTATGTCAAATGTCAAAGGGCTTGTTGTAAGTATCCCAAATATGTAAATATATTTTTGTTATCAATGGATAGTTTTAAAATTATTCAAGAATATCCCGTAGGTATATCCGAAAGTACTGAAGCTAGAGAATTTTGAAAAAAATAACGTTAATAGTTCTTTATTTAAATATAACAGGAAAATCTATAAAAAGTCTACGGTCTTAAAAAAACGGCAAAAATTAAATAGAAAAATAACAGTAATTACATAATCAACGTACGGAACCCTCTCCAAGAGAGTGTAACTCGCACTTGTCAAGATTATTGGAATTAAGGGTCCGTTTGCGAAACATTTGGCTTTAAAGTGCTAGTTTTGGTTACAGTCAAGTGCCCCCCCCCCTTGCTGGCTAAACGGTTTCCATAAAAGAAATAGCTTTCAATAATGTATATCTCAACTCCGTTTTCTTTCTAAGCCGCAAATTCTTCTGTTACATTATTAAAAATCTTCACAAAGGGCAGTACAAAAGGCAGATTAGAAAGCGAGTTCCACAAAAACCTTAAATAACAGTACCCGCTGTTGGCATAATTTGCGAAAACTTTTATGTAATGACCTATAAGATTAATGACGTAAACGGCCTTAGCGAAAACAGGTAACTCTTAGCGGTATTCAGAAGAGTTGTATTCACAAAAAACGGCCCACAATGAATTTAAAACTCACTTTTACCTCGACAATTTCATAAAGTACACAAAAAGAAGACAACTTATCCGAACTACTCCGTTAAAAATAGGTACAGAGCTCAGTTTTATCAAATTACGGAATAGTTACCTCGGAAATAAGATAACTTATGTTCACAAACGCTTTATTTGTGTTGCTAAATTAAATTTAAAACCTGCTACCTGCCACCACATATCACAAATTGTACGTCATAGCTTGCCTGGTAAACAAAACAGCCTTTTATTATTACTTAACTTTTAGGTTTAATTAAGTAAATGAATAAATTTAAAGTATCCTAAACAATTAAAATGATGTATTTTGCATTTTTTAAACGTGTCCCAAATCCACAAGCTTAAAGACACAGCGAGCTATGGAGAGTGCTATGCTCGGTATTTCACTACGCGATCGCGTCTGAAATGATGAAATCCGTAGACTAACTAGGATAACCGACATAGCCAAACAAATAAGCCGGCTGAAGTGGCAATGGGCTGGCCACATAGTTCGAAAGACTGATAACAATTGGGAAAGGAAGGTCATCGAATGGTGCCCACGTCTCGGAAGATTGAGTATAAGACGCCCTCCGAACAGGTGGACTGTCGACCTGAAGAAGACAGCGAGCATCCGCTGGATTCAGAAGGCTCAGGACAAGTTAGGGGAGGCCTATGTCCAGCAGTGGACCGCCAAGGGCTGATGGATGAAACATGTTTTTCCTTCATGGAACTCGAACGCAAATCACATTATTATACCTACCTACTGTCTTTTTTAACTTTAATAGCAGATAAATAAAAAAAAAGAAAATGTGTGCAATTCACACGTGGTACAAGTGAAACTTTCTAAAATTTTGGTTTCAAGATAATGAGATGAAAAAGCAATAAATCGAATCTTCTACCTTGTTCCTCGCGCCATCTATGAATACAACTTAGCACTTTTTAAAAATCTATCTAGCAATAAAACGGATCTTCTATCTTACTCCTCACGCCATCTATGAATACAACTTAGCACTTTTTAAAAATCTATCTAGCAATAAAACGAATCTTCTATCTTATTCCTCGCGCCATCTATGAATACAACTTAGCATTTTTACTGTCTGTATAATCGGTCGGTCGATCGACAGATATTAAACAACGAAAATGAAATTCTTATTTTTTGTTGATAAATTCTTTGAAAATATTTAAAAGAGCATTTGAAAGTATTTAAAAACAGTATAAAAATAAAACTAAAAAAAAAGAAATACTGAGACGCGAACCTGCGCATCAGGTATTGTGTATCTACGTCCTGACCATTGAGCTACGGAGAAGTTAAATTCAAAGTCGAAATTAGCGGTTATATTATCTTACCTGTCGTTTTTCCGTTGCTTCCGGTTTGAAATCACTAACGATTCTAAAGAAGTTTCACTTCAATAAATAAAAAATGGCACATAAACCAATACAAATATTATATTTGCAAGCTTTTGTCAAATACATTCACAATCACAACTCACAGTTGAGTACTGATAACGATTAAAGCCAGGTTTACTGTTGTATCCTGATCCAACCATCATAGTGCATTCTCAGCGCCATTGGACGTATTATATCCTAAAGGCTTTATTCGGATTAACAGCTTATGATATAACCGTCCCTGGACAGTTCCATAACAAGAGCTGTACGTAACCTAAGCGATATCTACTTACATAACCGTGCCATGAATCCGTCGTAGTAAGTAACCGTTACTATATTTTTAACTAGGTAATCGCCCTCGCTTCGCTTCGGGAAAAATAGTAAAAAAAATATATAATATAGCCTATGTCACCCGGGGATAGTGTATCTTCCCAACAGTGAAAGAATTTTTCAAATCGGTTCGGTAGTTTCGGAGCCTTTTCAATGCAAACAAACAATCAAATCTTTCCTCTTTATAATATTAGTATAGAATAGTATAGACTAGCTATAATGCCCACGTTTTCCGAGATAATAAGGACCTACAGTAGAGCCTCGATTAACCGGACTAATTATCGTAATTAAGCATTCAGATAATCGAAAATCCGGATAATGGAACGTATGAAGAAAAGCGGTTTTTGTACACGACAGAATAATATTAAAAACAAACTTCTTATCAAAAGTCATATTATTAATATTGCAACAAATAAATACTGCAATCTTAAAGGGTTAAATTATTTGGTAATTGTCATTTGAGGTGACTTATTTGATCGAGATTTATAGTCCGGATAATCGAGAAACCGTATGACTGAGGTCCGGATAATTGAGTTTTTACTGTCCTAACTTATATCCTATTCCAGTCTGTCTGTGTGAGTTCAGAAATTTAGTTCATCAAAGTCCGTTTGGTAGTATGTTAGGAGTAAGGATGTTTGTTACTTTTCACGCAAAAATTACTGAACAGGTTTTCATTCTATTCTAATATAGGGTACAAAGCCGCGGAAATAGCGCTAGTATAGATTTAATAACCTATATACGAGTAGGAGCACTTACGTATAAGTTATCGTGACCGAACAGGCAAACGTATCTACCGTCGATCAAAATGTAGTCCAAAATATTACGTAACACCATTGAAGTACTATTACTTCGTATAGAACAGACACCCCGAACATTGAGTCGGGTGCATTCATTGTGGCCAGGGTGGCTCACTTCATTCACTCACTTGCTTGTCACTCACCTGCGTTCATTGCGGCCGCATGCCAAAATTGTTTAGTAACAAACTGAAAAAATGCCGTCTTGCGTGATGAGAACCTGTCACAATTGCACGTAAAAAAATACAGAAAAGAAAATGGTATTACTTATCATCAGTAAGAAAACAAAATATTAACTTAAATCAACTAATACGAATTTATTTCAATTATTGTGGAATGTTCCCGCCATTTTTGAATGAAATGCAAATAAATTGACTTGAATCAATTCAAGTCAGTTCAGTCAGTTCAGGTCAGTCAATTGAATTGAATTGAAAAAATCATGAGTCGGGCTTACACACTTGGCAAGTAAGCGTGTTAATGGACAAATAAATAAGCCCGATAAGAATGACTATAGTACCTACTCTTTGGTAAATTCAATTAAACATTTATTAAATTTGGTGAATTCAATTAAACATTAAATCAAACATTTGGAAGAGCTAAAGATTTAGAGTCGTTGACTGTTTGTCGTGGTTCGGCAAGTGTCATAAACAAAGTTACTCTATGTAAATCACCTTCTAGAGTTTGAAAAAAGAACGCGTCATCGCGGTTTCGGGACACACATTTTGTTCGAGATGTCTGTTCTATGTCATTATACTTCAATGCGTAACACGAATATTGGTCCTCATAACGTCTATAAGTTAGATAACGGGATTGCTAGCTAGCCGCCCGGCTCTCGGCGCTCGCCTCTCGGCTGAGCTCACAGGATGTAATATAAGCACGCCGGGATCGGAATGTTATGGGATATCTATGCATCTCGTGATACTTGTATCAAATGATTGTTGTCGAGGCATTCGAGCCGAGTGATTCCTGGAACCGAGGGGGAACTTGCACGACCACGTCGGCTACTCAATTAAGATCCTTGATCGCTGCTATCAACAATACCCCAAGATTGCTGTGATTTCACAGTCGCTGATTTTAATAAACGCTCCCAATGAGTACCGGTGCTTGAAATGATGGCAGTTAGATAAGTTTTTAAGCACTGCAAATTGTCCAGGATTTGAATCGGTCTACGTAATAATACAGTAACGGTGACTGACTGACAGACAATGCATAGTCTGAACCAGACTTAGAATTAAGTTATGTACAGGGGTTCCTTACTTAGTAGGGGAGTACTAAGAAAAATTATTGAAAACGTATCCCTAAAGTGGTATGTATGAGCATAAAAATAAATAATGAAGCGAAAGTTACTAGTAATCATATAAACAGTCCTAATAGTTGTAGAACGCTTACACACACTTACCCAATATGGAGAAAGTTTGGAAACATTCGGGGGGCTACCAAACAAACTCCCTATAATCTAATAATAAACCTATTTCTCCCATCATTACATGAGTGAACGAGATGGCAAATAAGGGCTCAGAAATGTCAGGCATAGAAACATTACGATCCATAATTATTATAAGCTGTAACAATATCGTCCTACATACATATTTGTCAAAAACTATAATCATCATGACGCGTCATCATGACACGACACAATAAACTTACACTTCCGTTGGAAACCTTGACCGATATAGCTGAAGAACACAGAAGAAACCTCTTCAAGTCTGATTCCTTGAACGGAATGACTCAACTGACGTCTTATTTTTATAACAGTCTTTGTACGCGACTTCACACGTGACATTTGATGCCAATGAAAGATAACTTTCCCAAACAAAGGGAAGCGATGACACGAATAACACGATCATCTTTCTTTCAAATATGGTGATACTTACTTTTCCGTGTACAAAGTACATTTACTTCCTTTTGATGATTTAGAAGTACAATACACTTGGTTTAATCACCAAGTTAGTTCATTGTTTCTCAAATGGACACCGGATAGTTGCTGTTGGCCCTACCCGAGAAACCTTTTTGTGAGGATAAGGATCAAACATTAAAAATCTATTATTAATCGCTCATTAAAATATTAAGTGCTTTATGTTTCAATTTGAGTTTCAATTTAGTTGGATCAGTTATTTATTTATTTATTTTTATTTAACAATTTTTGTACACAAATACAGTATGTGAGACTTAATAATAGAAAATTTGTACAAAGGTACTGCTTATTTCTATCAGAAATCTCTTCCAGCAGACCTAGGAATGGAGAGGTGGAGAGGTGAGGTGGACGGTGAGGTCAGTTCTTAAATTACATTACCTTCTAGTATGACCTGAATATTGAGGAATATTAAGTTGTGGACAAAAGGCATTTTAATAAGTTAAATGATGATGATGTAGCTTGTAGAATATTAAAATGCCTTTACTTATTAAAATGCCTTTTGTCCACAAGTTAAATGATAATGTAACATGAAATTAAAATACAATTAAAGGAAAAACATGTAGCAAGCGACACATTCAATGAATCAAATTATTAAGAATTAAATTTGAACAAACACAGAAACAGGACAGAAAATTATAAAGCACAGAAAAGTTATTTATTTCACGGTACTGTCGGTCTAACGGGCAATATGAGTCAAGCTAGGGACAGAGGGAGCCCCGCATTTCGGTGGGGACTGGGGAATGAATCATCGCGCTCAATACTAATGAGCCCGGGCACCCGTGAGCCCGTGCCTGTGACACGTTGTACCGACAAGACAACTAGCTATTGTAGTAGTACTATAGGCTTTAATAAGGCTTTAATATCTCAGTTGTAGTAACTACAATCTACAATCTATTAATTGCGGAATTATTTTTAACTTAAATTTGATTACAAGACCTCGTGAAGATACATTGTCTACGTCTTACTTGGTGTTCTTTTTTGTTTGTGGGTGGAAGGTGAAATATATTCGTATTACACACTGTCGTGATTTATTTTGACTGGAGTTTTTATGATCATATATTGTTTATTGTTATTCACTCGTTTGTGGGCTTTTTTACAAAAAAATATAAGCTTTAATTCAGTCATGGTCGTCATGGACAAACTGGGATGCTACAGGGTAGATAAAGCAATAACAAAAAAAATATAAGATAATAAGCAACGTAAGTAACAAAATGAAAGTTATTTGTTTGAGTAAATTAATTATTTCGGGACATGTTCGAGCGTCGCGACGTGACTAATCTTGTTCAGACTCATATTTCTCCACCGTATTATAATTCTAAATTCACATTTCGCCGGCGAAGTTCTTCTGAAACTCGATAATCCTAGCGGGAGACCGCGACACAACACAACATATCGCATCGCATCAAAAGTTTTAACACTCTCTAACAAAAGTTCATAATCAAAACATTAACTTAAATAAGTTATTTGTTGAACACACCAGTGTGCTTAACATATTTCATGATTAAAAACCTAAGAGGGATTCTCGTGTAAATGGCTCGTAGCAACAAAATTGGCCTTGAAACATTGTTTGAATATAAAAGAAGAAACCAGCTGGTATCCCATGAATTCAGAAAAAAAATGTTTTTTTCTCATTGTCAGTACTATTTAATTAAAACACAACTCACACTTATCCCTTAAAATAGGCCCTTGATCTTACTGTAACTTCATAGAGTAAATTACCAGTAATGCGTTACAGTATTAATGTCCTATTATGTTTATCGAGCACTAGCGGCACTCCTTAGTACTCATGTTTCTACATAAATGGAACATAATTGGCAGGTTATGTGAGAAACCCTAGCTAATTAAATATAATTAATGTCCATTACAAATACATACTTATGATTATTAATAGTTAATCAATATAATATTATGATACCTTTAACTAAATCACAAATACCAATCTCTGAATGTGTGTCCCTTTGTGTTAGTGTGTTGTACATATCACCCACGACACAAAGAATGCACGAGGGCTATGAATGTATATCGTTATTTATTATTAAAATTAAAAGTTCTACTCCACGTTGATGTGCAGTTACGAGTATATCAAGTTGTTCGCTCGCATTAACGTGTTATAGCGTCTTTCAGATACAGAGCGAGACCAGATGCGGCAGGTGCATCGCGCCGCACGCCAGCTGTCACGGCCACGGTGCGCCACGGACACCTGTGGGCTTGTGCCCTTCCCTGCCATTGCTACAATAGTGAAATACTGAGAACGACTTTTATGATAGTCTCTACACGTAAATCTATATTAATACGAGAAGAACTAGAATTAAAATGATAATAATATATGGCAAAGTTAAAGATAACATGGAGAAGAAGTGCAGAAACAAGTAGATTTTTTATTGTTGTCATAGTCAGGAACCGTTTGACAAAATGAATTACAGTCTAACGACCGAAGAGCAGGAGGCATTCGTTCTTATAATATTTTAAACTTCCCTACAATATGTTGCAGCTGGGTATTTGTAGTTATTCAATAACGCATAAATATGCTTCTATATTTTCGCGATATAGACGTGTTTCCACGGCTTTGGATCCGCGCTTCAAGTAGATTTGCGTCCGGTCTTGATTTATGTTTCGCGACATGGATTGCGAGAACTAGCCAGCGAAACGTTTATCACTATGTGATTAGACTAGACTATGTGACCAAACGTGATATGTGTAATGGTGTCAGAAAAATAAATTTGTTTAAAGATTTACAATTACTTATTAAAATAACGTAATTTATGAATCATTATTCCACGGAAATATAATTTAGGTATACTATGTAGGTACCCAAGTCTGTATGGCGTACACCGTTACCATGCAGTGATTAATGTCCAAATTCGCAAGGTAACCACAACATACCGATTACTTAGATATGTGATGATTTACCTGAAACAAAAAGAACAACATTATTAGTTTAGATAACATTAATGAAATACCTATTACATATTTTTCTATCAAAAGAGTGTACAAGTTCCAGATTTCCATTTCTGCCAAACTGCAAGCCAATTTGTCAACAATTATTAATCAGATTATAAAGATAAAATACATTGTTAAGTAATAATTCAGTTTCCTGCCTGTCAACCGATATACTTTTTTATCGCTATTTTCTCGCTTCCCTAATTCCGAAATTCCCATGCGAATGTGACATATTTACACTATGGATTAACTTTTAATTTAATTTGGTATAATTAATAATTTCGTTGCTACAACAAACGTTGCCACCACGAAGCGTTTTTGTTTAGTTAGTAGAATACATCTACTCTGATCGTTTCCAATTAATTTTGACGGGATGCATTAAAACCGCGTGAAAATCGATTCACTAGTTTTTGTCCGATGCTTGAACATACAGAAGAATTAAAAATATACACACACATAGGTATATTGATATTATTTTTAATGATCTCCAAAGTACAAACATAGACCAATTAAAATGTTATCGTAGTTTAGATAAAACAACATAAAATAATGAGTTTAATCTGAATTAAGCGGCGGTCGTTGACCGCACGAGAAGCACTCGTGAGCAAATAGACTAAATTAACTAGGTTTTGTGATGAACTTACTTTGAAAATATGGACATGAATTTAATTATACCTTAAATCGCATCTTCCTCTTACAATCTCAAAAGATTTAAAGGTTTCTGAATTCTCTCAACGGTTTTTATATATAATTATGATGCACAAAATTAATAAAGGTAGATAGTTACGCCCCAACTCAGAGTCCCTAACAGTTACTTAAATCGCTCCATAGTACAAAATTTGTATGGTGATTCTTTACTAAGGAGCAATTAAAGTAATCGTTAGTGACTCTGAGTCGGGGCGTTAGACTATTTCTACCTTCAAATCTAAACTCATGAACGCCAAATCAATATTCCACTGCGAAATTTTGTAAATTCCATTGACTGGTTATTTTTTTTTAGTTAAATCCGTTTTAATTAGTTAATTGTATCTATTTAGCAAATAAATAAACAGAATCCTTATATTGCACAGATACCGTTTTTCGAAACCAAGCAAAATGGTCCGTTAGTACGAGTATAATAATTTAATAACTATAAAAGCTGGTATTACCATTAAAATTATCATAATAACAAGTGGTTTAACCGTCAAGCCACAGAAGGCGCTACGGTACCTTTTCCAAATTAAAACTGAACACAAAAGCTTGGTTTAATTTTATTAATAAACTAGTATAATAAGTAACAAATATTCACTTCAAAATTTCTATTAAAATATTATTTAATAAAAACTGCTAATAAAATAAAAATACACTGACATAATTATTATCGACAAACAGGTGAACGGATTCTAGGAAACAAGAGTTTGATAGAACTGCTTTGAAGCGGTTCTATAAATTGTGTAAAATAAAGCCCCTATTTTTGTCTGTCACATTCTGTATTGAATACTTTTAAAGTTAGGATTTTGGTTGTCGCTTCACCACTCGCCGCTGAACGTGGCATGATCAGTTCATTTCTAATTTCTATACATTTGTTTTTGTGGCTAGACGCTTCGCCGTTCGCACCGCGCGGATTTTCGCTATGGCAAATGTCCCATGGCCAGGCGGTTAGACGCCCGAGGCATCGCGACAGCTACCTGACACCGTAAAAATGACAAGTAGGTACTCTTTACTTGCAGAGGTTGACAGCAAAATTATATACGTAAAGCTTTCTCTTTCAACATTCAAAGTGTAAAATGGTATTAATGATAGACCATTCGCAACAGCCCAGCTGTTTACTGACTGGCTGGCTCCAATCATGCTACGCACGGGTCTTTCCTCTAGAGAAGGCCTAGAAGATAGAGGCCTAGAAGACCACGCTACTCCAGTGCAGATTGGTACAGGGGTTAGTTGGCCAATAAAAATGTACCTGGACTATTCTGTTATATAAAAGTAAATTTATTTTTAGTTAGATAAAAGTAAATGAAAATCTTCATCAAAAAGAGCTTACAGTAATTCATCGGTTCGTACACTTGTCATAATATGTACTCGTATAATGACAAATGGACATGTTGAAAATGAAAAGTAGTGAAAAATATTTCAAAATGAAACTACCGTGCGAATCAGTGCTGCGTTGTTAGCAACAAACGGAAGCCCACCAATACCAAACAAAGGGCAATAATCACAGCGCAGGTAACATAATAGAAGTAATGATTCATACATTGGACAGTTTTATTAATATTGGAAACTAGTAAACGTGTAACTGCAGTAGCGCAGCGATTTATTTTCAACCAACGTGATAGCTGACTAATATAATTTCCGTATTGGGGCGGCTTAGAATACTAACCCCAATCCCACGCCGGATTGGCCCGGCGTGTGTGTGCTAATTAATACCATTATTACTATTATTATTTTTTCATGAGGTTGACCTGGATAGCTACCACCCTTGATCATGAGTCAGCCGCCAAACGACTCGTCATGTTCCGGCTGGGGGCTTGATAGCCAGATCTTTCTTTCTTTTTCTACTCTCTTTCTTGGCCGGCAACGCATTAGTGATACATTTGGTGTTGCTGATGTTCATGCGTGACGATAGCCACTTACCATCAGATGGATCAGCTCGTTTGCCGGCTATTTTCATAAAAATATATGTTGCAGTAACAACGTAGAATAAATTACCAGCACTGACATTTGAATCGTGTTCCGTTGCTGTTTACGACCACGTAATAAAGTTATTAGTATGTTGTTTAAAGGTCTCAGGTTCCAATATTCATGTGTGAGATTTTGATTTGAGAAAAACTAGTAAATTTTTAATTTTTTTTTGGCTTGGCCTGTGTTGTAATTTTATAAAATTTACAACGAAATATTTTTTTTATAAAATAATATGCTATAGCGATACTGAATTGTTTTAACTATGTACCTATACCCACCCCCTTACTTTCCACCGATTATTTTGTTTTAGAGATTATAAATAAAAAAATTAAAAGAAATAAAATGAAAGGGCTTAATTAAAATAAACACAAATATATTACTATTAAGTACTCTTCTGTCTGTATGTCTTTTGTGATATTACTTATGATTTTTACGTAGTCTTGTTTTTGTTTTGAAACTTCTAGCCAACCTATGTAGTTCCTATCAGGCCGTATAACTCAGTCCGCACTGCAAAGTAATTCAAACTGTACCTGGAGGCGGTGCACTTGTTTAGAAACATTTCCTAGGCTTGTTTAAACGCAAAGACATGTAAAATACGTCACGCTTATCTTTCACGTGCACTATCGCACGATAAAATGCAAAATTGTGGACACGAATAAATTGAAAATAAAAGAGATATTTCTCCTGGGCAGGAGCTAAAAATGGATGAAGCGCTTAGTAGGTAGTTACATAATTAGGTACAAGTAATCATGCTTTCTCAGTATATGTTGTGCATACTTTTTAAACACCATTTTTGAAGCAGTGCACTTAAATACATATCTATCTATTCAAACGTTTATTTTAGCCGTATTGTGGCGGCAATAATATTTGTGTTGAGGTTCGGCAGCTCTCGGGACCCTCATTCTCATCGTATTCATCGGTATTCTTTTGACGTCCTTAGACAAAGGTAAATTAATCATCTAGCACGCTAACATCCATCGCTTGAACTTTATTGAATTATATGGACTCTAATAATAATATTTAGATTAAAACATGTTTGTATGGTGAACATAAATGAAACGAAATTAAAGACACTATATTTAAATCAAAGTTTGCCTGCGTCCGCGTTTCCGCCCACCTATGACGTGAACGTGTTTAAGAAAAGAGTGTGAATAGGCTTTTATTTATTTATAATAGTACGTAACAGTATACTATTTTTGGTAAGAATAGAACAGTATACTATTTTTACCAAAAATAGTATACTGTCACATACTTACTGACACTAGACTGGCAAAGGTGTTGACTTTTGCTCTTGGACCTCCTATTCTATCAAGATTCAAGAGTGGTCCACAATAGAGAAAACGGTAAGATCTCAGCAAACACATCTTTGTAAGACGCCACGATTTATAACGGAACAGTTACCCTACTACTCCATAATTTTATCCATCACCAAACATTCTTTTATATTTTGCTTTTATATAAAAATAGTGGATACCCGGCGTGTGCTACTACGCTAAAATTTTATGGGAATAGTCGAAAATCGACTTCATGAATGGACTGAATGTGCCTAATGGATTATTTTAGTGGTCTCAACTCAAACCATCTTCACATTATTGCCTTTCAAATGAAACCAGTTTAGAATACATCGGTTGGATGGTTTCAAAGTCGAACATGGAAGGTAGGACCAATTTTTGTGTTTTATTTATCAGAGTTGCGTCAAGAGAGTTTAGCCGTTCCCGGGGATAGCTGAGCGGGAGGGCCCTCGCCCCTCCCGGACCGTCTGGCCGGAGGGTGCTGCGGCCATCAATCATCGGAGGGTGCGACGGGCGAAGACCCGCTCTAACAAGCGCTGTTTTCACAAAATGTAAGGAATTTCGAAACGTAAAATTTTTGGCGCTTATCATTTTCTTGGGCTTGCTGAAAATATTATGAACTTTAGAAAGATGTTATAAAATTTCTTTAATATTTTGATGTGCAAAAGTTTTTCAAAACTATATAGTATGCGTACATCGCATACTATATATTAGCCGACCAACGAGCAGCTTATCTACGTGATGGTAAGTGGAGATTCGCACTATTTTTGGCTCTAGACTACTACTGAAATATTTATGTATTTATGTCTGGCATTCCGAAATAAAAACTTATAATTTTCTCCTATGTTAAAACTATTTCGGTTCATTGAAACTTTTGAATTCAACATTAAGAGTGCTAAAATACTTTTACTTCTCTAGTTTTACTTTCTTTTTTCTTCATTTATAAATCGACAATGAAATATTCGTTCATCAAAGAGTGTTTGTTGAAATATCATGAGTGGCATATTAATTCTGCCAGTAATTTAAACATGCACCGAAACGATAAATCACCAAATGTTCAACAAGCTCCATCGGTCTGAATTAGAGATGATCTACGAGCGTTGGTCGACGGATGGGGAAAAATATTCTTATTACAAAATAGGATACAATTTCAACATATTTCAATGTACAAAAACAGAGAACTGGTAATTTTAGTAAAAAGGTAGCTAGATGAAAAGATAGCTAGCCCTATAGCAAACCTAAACATGCAAAAGTATTGTCACGGTTAAACTATACAACTCAGAGTCCAGAGGATGTCAATTTTGAACCTGGCGCTACAGTCTCATATTATGTTAGCTATGGAAGAGCAGACTTTATAGAATAAAACAATCTCGGTTTAAGAACACAACGTCAGATCTTACATTATTACTTACTAGGAAACCGCCCTCGCTTCGCTTCAGGAAAAATAGTAAAAAAAAAAAAATAGCCTATGTCACCCGGGGATAGTGTAGCTTCCCAACAGTGAAAGAATTTTTCAAATCGGTTCAGTAGTTTCTTAGCCTATTCAATGCAAACAATCAAATCTTTCCTCTTTATAATATTAGTATAGATAATTATATTCTGATATATTTCAGCATCTCAAACCGCACACAAGTCACAAAGCATGTTAAACACTTTTTTACTACATAAAATAAGTTTATGCTTCACAACAATCCCACAAAGAGTATTTAAAATCTTAATTATACAGAAAATAGATACCCGTTAAGACTAGTTGTAACCGTTAACATTTTGACTACTGGTATTCAATAATAAAGATAAATGTCAGCGGAAATTGCAGCAAAAAAAATACAGACATTTATTGGACTATAAACAACGTATAAAATATTTAATGGATCGATAAGATGTCTGGACAAAATCCATTTGTCATTTGCTAACACATTTACATAATGCGATCAATTGATCATAGACAGATATTTAAGTTTGTACTTGGTTCCATTTAGTACATATTTGATTCATTCAATTTAATTTCTTATTCCTCAAATGAATCTCGCAAACTTCGCAGGTCTGTTTCACACAGAGAACATAGTGCATAGCCTAAACTAGCGTCCAGAATATGAAATATTGCACGATAATTCTTCAAGTTACGTAGTTGCGAACTAAGATAAGCTTCTTGAAAATCCTCCTACTTCAGGCCAGCTGATTTAGTGGAGTGGAGAAGTAGTAAGGCGTGAAGGCATAACAAATTAACTCACTTTCGCATTTATTAAAAATGTATTTGGCAAAAATTTGTTGCTTGGGAAAAGTGGAAAATCGACTTTATCAACGGACCAAATGTGCCTAATGCATTGTTTTAGTGGTCTCAAACCACCTTCGGATGAATTTTCAGGCATAGGTATCGGTTGGATGGTTTCAGAGTCTATAAAGGACATCCGTACAAATATTTTTTAACCGACTTCAAAAAAACCAGGAGGTTCTCAATTCGACTGTATTTTTTTTATGTTTGTTACCTCAGAACATTCGAAAGGGTGAACCAATTTTGATGATTCTTTTTTTAATAGAAAGCTGGTGCTTTTCATGTTGTCCCACTTAAATTTGAGCGAAATCTGACAGTGGCATCCATGAGAAAAGCATATAAGTCTTAAATTTGCATTAAGTATGTGCGCGACAAATGGACGAATAACTCAATATCACGCCAACCGATTTCGATGATTCTTTTTTTATTATAAAGGATGTACTTCATTTGAAGTCGGTTCTTTTTTGTGTTTTTTATATAATATTGATTAGTAAGATATTAGTAGGATTCGTTCTTCCTATTCGAAATTATACCAATACCAGATCAGGTATTGATCACAGTGGCATAATGGTAGCTGTATGTGTTCGTGGTGTGAACGATTAACCCAGAGACCTTTGTGCGTGGCATCGCGATCAGCTGAGCAGTTGGCGAGCGCGTTGGCCGCACCGCCCCGCGACCCACTTATAGGACCCGATTGTTATAACAGATGACGTCGTGACTCGTGACAATATATTATGTATGCATACTGCTTATGTAATGTTACTAAGTTGGTAACCATGTATAATTTTGATTTTGAGCAAAACCGCAAGTTAAGAAAGAATATTTTTAAAAGCAAACTTGATAGCATACTTGGGTCCAATCCATTTATTACTTCTACAATTCATTCATCTTTTTATCATTTCAGATCTTGCAGGACATTGCATTGTGCTGCTGGTGAATTTTGGGATTCACGATTAAATGAAGTTTTAGTAGACACACAAAAAATTTATTCGTGTTAAAGATCGTAGTTGAACGTAACGCGAAACGCTTCGTGAAAAACACTGGCCGCATTTTTCTTCTTTTAAGTTGGTTGAAACATCGTGAAGCTATTAGTTACTTAATACTATAGTATCTAGTTATCTACTAATACTCACTTCCATCCAAAACTACCTACTGAAAATAAGGAACCTGAAGTATTGAATACTTTTACCTAGTCCCGTAGTTACTCTGCACTATGAGCTAATTCCGATCGATGGCGGCGTGCCATCGTTAACCTATATAAGGGGCTGGCAGCTTCTTACCCGGAACTGATCTGAGCGGGTTAATGGCATAGATTACTTTTTGTGATATGTTATAAAATTGTTGCCGAGGTTTAGCAAATTTCAAGGCAAAGCAATGCAGCGAGAGCAGATTTTCTTACGCCTTCAGAATATTGATTCACGCGGATCACTGGCAAGTTATGTTTAAAAGAAATTGTATTAATTGTCTACACCGCCATGCGCCACTTCTAGTTAAATCCCCGTCGATAACAGGGGGCGCACATTTCCTTAATATCAAAGTCGATTAGGTACTTATGTTATTCCAACATACTTTAGAATTTCCACATCGCAAACAAAAGTTATCTATCTGGTCTATTTAAGAACTGAAAACTTTCTTTTTTCTTCTTAACTTCCTTATAAGTACGTACAAGATTTTTTTAAACCAGGTCAAGATTAATGATTGTAAATAGGGCAAAGCTTCTCGATCTCACTCGTCCTCAATAGTCCCTTGACGATGACGTGACCTGTGTTAGTGAGTGCCTGACAAAAGGCTTAAACCACTCAAAGCCAGGCTACAACGAGGCCTGACAAAGCCTAACTGTACGCGAGTAATCGGATTAAGAACGTAACGAATGCATGATGTGTACGGTAGAACTATTTTTGCTTACCATCCGGGATTTGATTGTCACGGGTAAATTAAAATGTACAACACTTTTACTGTCATGGCTGGAAATCACAATAACTCGTCAAGATTCGAACCTGGTACGTTTCGCTAAGCTAATCCAATTACCAATAGTGATTGGCTTAGCTACTGTACCTACTGCTATATGTAAGGTCTGATGAAACACTCCGATATACTTGTAGGTAACGCTGCAATTCCATAAGCAAAAATATGCCTGAAACATTTAATGATTATTATTTTAAAATTTAAATTTACAGAAGTCATTAATCAAATATAATTACTAGTTCTGTATAAAATTCAGTTATCTTGGTGTGCAATTAGAAACATTTATTTAATATTTAGGTTAACAAGTGATCATTAAATTCCTGGTTTAATTAGGTACTTCGATGTGGATTTACTATTTGATTGTAGGTACCTACTTCCGGTTACGTCTGATTAAATAAAGATATATTTTAATCGCTGTACGTATATCTGTATACAATAAACAAATGTATATAATAAACAAAGTCCCTGTTTGAACGCGATTATCTCAAAATTCAAAAGTTATACTGCATTGATTTACATACGATTTGTGCCAATCTACTATCTATGTCTGTGGTGCCAATACATATTATACTGAACATGAAATTTTTTGTTCTCAAGTTCTACAATATAAATTCTCATTTATTCTACTTTCTATCTTAGGTACAAACACTTACTTTTTTCAATACGAGTACAATAATCATGTGTGAAACTAACACTGCAATGACGAAACACTAATCCGTGATGATTAATGATACCCGTTTACCACCGCTTATCACCGAGCATCGAGCATCGAGCACCGAGCAGCGCATCAGATTAGGCAGACTAATCAGTAATCACACAGCTGATCTGCCCAGCCGTTGTAACACACTTGACGAAAATAACATAATCTATATCTCTACGGATAGACGAACGGATATAACCACTGCTCACATCTTATTGAGATTATAACTTCGAAACCACTAGACTGATCAGAGCACAGGATCAGAGTAAAAGTAGAAAATGAATGTATTTTTAAGTAATTACCTTAAAAAAAAAACGCGTAAAAATTTCGCAGTTTATTAGAGATTGATGGCTTGCCCAGCAGTTACAAACCCTACTACCATGTAAATATAGCAAACACAGCAATCTAATGTAGTCTCATTAGTTTGTAACATCAAACTTAGGTTTATTATTAAAGTACAATAAAGAAACTAAAAATTATCGTTTTCGAAACTCATCATTTCGAAGTTATGTTGACTTTGAATACAAATGAAACCAGTGATAATCCTGAAACAGTTAGTGACAAGCGGCCATAGTAACAGAGGTGAGATTCCATCGCTCATCGGGATCCAGTCTCAGTGGATCGAGCCACCGCAAATACATCGCCAACACGCTCGATGTGAATGCATTCGCTCCGCTTCACGCGATATTGTACTGCGGTGATATGAATATAATCAAATGATTAAAGGAAGATCTGTGGCATGTGGATATATTTATTTACAGACACAACTGATTCACCACCACAAGTAACTGATGAGTTTCTATAAGTAGACAATCCACGAACCTGCAACCTACAACTGAAACAGTCTAAACACACTGCACAGTTGATTCTTGAAAGGATATGGTAAGTTGCCGGACAGTTTATATACCTTACGTTTTTGCATGACGCCCAACGTTTAGCTGTGTGGTACGGGCCTTTGGAACACCAACAGGCGATAGGAGGGACCAATCACTCGTTGTTCAGATGTAAAGTCAACAAAAGAGTAATGCAATTTCTGTATCATTCCTTGCATACCACTCTTTTGCTGAGTGTACTAGTACTAAGAGCAGAGGAGGTTGAATATGTTTTCAGCTAGATCCATCACTAACAGAACAGTTTGACTTACACGCAGGAATATAGAAGGCCGCTATAATACGAGTAGGTACAGTATACATATAATTATATTCACACCTACAGAATATGAAATGTGCCGTCCCAACAAGTATCGTATTATATGTAGAGCCTAACACAATTTATTACTGGATATTACTGATTAATAACCTCAATTGAAATACAGATCAATCATCGCCATTATCTCGTACCCACATTATTATTGTACGGTATTATTTCGAATCTATCTGCTCCCGCGTGTATAATGACATCACTAATACATGTAATTTCACTTCAATGACATGAATTTAATAACAATCGTACAATGGAGGTGGTTAAAGAATTGACCGATAAGAACCATAATTGCGTAAACGTGTTGACGAAGAGGCCGATAGCCAGGTTTCAAGAGTTTCGTAATTGACATTGTCGTATTGGTTAACAATGGTAAGTCGATACTGTGAGTCAGGGTGAGAACGTTACATAACGTGGGGTTTGAGCTGACAAATCCAAGATTTATTTACAGGAACAAGTGAAAAGATTGCGAACTAAATTAATATCGATCTCTGTTCTGAATGTGTGACAAGAATGTGTCATTCTTGTCTTTTCAAGTGATCATAGATAAGAGTAACTTTATTGGTTTACGAATAAATAATCACAGAACAGAAAAATCCTGATAATGCTTTCGAAGTACCTACAGCAAAAAGTACGAAAAGTCCTGAAAATTCATACAAAACTCTTCAAGAAGATCTAGTGATATAAAGTGTCTTGTTAATAAACCAGTTTGCCATTAATCACAAGAATGGTGTCGGTACTATAACGAGATGTATTCGGTTGCAACGAATTAAGAATTTATTGTTGCCTGTTGAATTGTAAAACGAGTTGTGCATTACCAATTACACGCTCATATTGAGTCATAATTCCATTAATTATTTGTATTTTTTTACAATGGCGCTGGAAAATAATATAATTATGTATAAGTAGATCTTTTTACTCTTTGATAATATAATTTTGATTGCTGTAATAATTTTGTGTTTACACTTAGCTGTGAAGCGTTATACTTTAATGTAGAGGTTAAAAAATACATGAAAGTTCATTTGTGCGTGCTAACCTGACACACATAAAGTTCAACAGTTTCATGTAGTTTATATGTAGGTACTCTTTAACTTTAAACATGTTGGAAACACTCAAGTAGTATTTTCAATACATCCATCCATCCATCTGCCTTTGGACGTCCACTGCTGGACATAGGCCTTCCCTAACTTTTGCCACTCTGACCGGTCCTGAGCCTTCTGCATCCAGCGGATGCCCGATGTCTTCTTCAGGTCGTCAATCCACTTGCCCACCCGTTGTGAGGTGTTGTTCAAGCCCCCGAGCATTGTACTAAGTTCTTCCAGGGAACCCGCCAGGATGACTATATCATCGGCATATCGCAGTTGTGTGTGATGTTGTGTCGCTATTGATGTTAATGGCACATCGATTCCACTCCAACAGCTTGAACTTTTCCAAAGCAGCGGTGAATAGTTTTGGGGATATGACATCCCCTTATCTGACACCTCTCTGCAGTTAAGTAAGTTAATTCTTGATTTAGTATTATATTTAACTTGATATAAACTACAGCTGCTAAGTTTGGGAACAGGGTAAACAGAGATTATACAAACGATTATGACAGAAAAGAATGTGGACAAGTACAAGTACTGCCTTCCTGGGTGGATGGATGTACAATTTATTGTACTAGCTTTTGCCAACGACTTCCTCAGCGTTGAATACATAATGTTTAATGTGTCCAAAATCAAATGAATAATAATAACAGAAGTAATAAGCTTTAATAACGGTATTTTGATTGTGTAACAAACATTATATGCTATTCCTACTAAATAAATGGAAAGTTATTGAGCGCGTATGGATATTCGTTACTCCTTCACGCCAAAACTACTGATCGGATTTTCATGAAATTTAGCATACAGGGAAATCATGATCTGAAATAACATAATACTAGTATAAGGTACTACTTATTGTCCTGGAATACGCGAGAAAAGCCGCGGGCAGAGCACTAGTCTAAAGACAAAGTGGTTATGAGTTGTGGGAGAAAAAAGTATGTATGTAAATTAAAACAAACTAATATGTGTGCGAAGTTTCATGTAATACCTGTTCAGCCGTTGACTCATCTAAAATAAACTTTCCAGTTTTATACTATTACTACTATTATAATATACTATTATGTTGTGTGTGTATAGCAGTGATAGCCTAGTGGTTAGAACGTTGGTCTCCCGAACGCGGGGGCCCGGGTTCAAATCCTGGCACGCACGTCTAATTTTCAAATATTATGTGCGTATTACAAGTTACAATATTGCGCCGACCCCAAATAAAATTGGGAAATAGGCAGGATGATGATGATGATGATGATGATGTGCGTATTACAAGTTAATTATCACTTGCTTCGGTGAAGGAAAACATCGTGAGGAAACCTGCACACCTGAGAGTTCTCCATAATGTTCTCAAAGGTGTGTGAAGTCTACCAATCCGCACTTGGCCAGCGTAGTAGACTATGGCCTGTACCCCTCACATTGTGAGAGGAGACCCCGAGCCCAGCAGTGGGACAATTATGGGTTGTTGCTTTGCTTTTGCTTTGCTTTTATTGTGTTCTGTGCTAACACAAAGCATAATAGTACTAATGATGATCTCGGATCTTTTATTAGCATTAATGTATACTTATGAGCCCTAAAGACTTATATCGAGCCGTCGCGTCGTTGTGCTGACTGTATCGTTGGGATCGATCTCACGCCGCACGTAATGGAAGTACGCAAGTCGAATCGATTATACCACCCATCATCCAATCACATCGATCCGCTCTTACCGCGCTTCAAACCGTTGATAATTATAACTCGTAACGAGTATCGAATTATCGATATCTCGGATTGCCGTCTTACGTGATTTGAAATGTTAAAATTTGTTTTAAGTGTAATTTACAAATTTTATTCCAAGGCCGAATGATGTATGTAATACGGTAATCTTGATTTGTTTCTGATTTTAATCCTATTATTCGTCAAACGAAGTACGAGAAACGAAATACATCCATGCATCCTATGAAATAAGAATCTAATAGAAGAGACAGAAAATAAACCACATACTTAAGATCTCAAAAATTATTTAACTTAATGACAGACTTAATAGTAGCAGCAAGAATCACAAAAAAATATATATTGAAACACAACCATTTCAAGAATAAATATAATACTGAAGAAATTGTCCAAGAGGAATTACGTCACTATGGTCTGTGATACACAAAATCCACTTGATGTAACTCACCTTCGCCCATGAACTGTAACATCAAAGGCTTCACCAAAGTGTTGCCAGTCAAAAAAACGTGACGAATTGAGAACCTTCTCCTTCTTTTTCATCGGTTAAAAAAGAAGTGACCTTAAAGGTACCAGTGATATTGTCACGCGAACGTATTACGGGTGTCTATGGGGGTGGTGATTACTAGTCACAAGGTAGCTGTCCGTTTCCTCTTTCAAGATATCATTTCGATAAGATTCTAGATACCAAATGAGTAGCATTTCAATACACCCAAAATGATAATATCGCTGCGCTACGCCATGCAATAGATGACCATTCTTCCCAACCTCTTTAACGCAGCGTCTCAGACTTATACATAAACTTCAATGTGTACTCTTGAGGTCTCCGTCGAGATATCGACTATTCGACGTCAATGCACAAAAAATGCCTACCTGGAGCTCGAATTCAACCGAGTCAAATAATAGGAATGGCGCGTTGAATAATGCACCTGCGCAGACCGCAAAGGTTAGACGACCCGAAGGATGAATAACTTTGAAAATATTCGAACATCCTTTTAGTGCATATTTGGTTCAGACTTGTGGTTTTTCCGCGAATCACTTGCGAAACCAGTTTAATAAGCATATAATTTTAGTTGCGATCCTAAGTGTTAAATGTGGTTTTAACCCATTAGCAGGTACGGGGAACTACGGGGAACAGGTTTCACTTCGCATGGGGACTGAAGCGTGTACTTCACTAGGTTGCACCAGTGCGATTTGTGGAAGGGGTTAATGGCCACTGAAGAGTCTGCAGGTAAGGCTTTAGGAGCCATTTTTTCCGTCAAATTGTGAATTTTAAAGCAGTTAATTTTCCATTATAAAACTAGATAAAATCTTATGTAAGAAGGGGAGGGGGGGAGTAATCTTACGTGACCTTACATGCGAGAAGGGGGGGGGCAAAAATTGGCAAAATCGTCCTTACGTTATATTAATGAATGGCGTAAGGTCTGGGAATGGTAGCATCCAACAACCTTCGCTTGTCACTATCACAAAAGCCATTTAACTCTCAACGTCTTTTATGGATGACCTGACCTGATTTAACCTACTTATTATAATTTTCATTTTGGTGTTTTAACTATTACTATTGCCTTGCTAAATTATTGTATTGCAGCTATTGTAGGTATCCTGCGTGGAAATGACAATCAATAAAATCAACAATAAACTTCATTGTCCTTTGTTTATACTTACATGCTACTGTTTTATTTTTATCCCACCAACAACATAAATGTAAAAAAGGAGAGCCAAGTTCAAAACAAAAATAATGCTTGGCTGTGGGCTTCGCCGCAAAAAGAATGGAGATCTAAATGAGTGCCAAGTTCTATGCAAAATCTAAATATGTATTTATAGGAACAAAATAACATTATGAACAAGTATTAAACTCTATTTCTTTGCTTTATTGGATACCTTAAACAATTGCTGTTATTTAAAAAAGTGAGATCTTAAAGTAGGTTAGATTTGACTTGGCCAGTTTTCATTACATCAGTCATAAAAGTCAGTCTGATAAAAACTGGCCAAGTCAGATCTAACCTACTTTAAGATCTCACTTTTTTAAATAACAGCAATTGTTTAAGGTATCTAATAAAGCAAAGAAATAGAGTTTAATACTTGTTCATAATGTTATTTTGTTCCTATAAATACATATTTAGATTTTGCATAGAACTTGGCACTCATTTAGATCTCCATTCTTTTTGCGGCGAAGCCCACAGCCAAGCATTATTTTTGTTTTGAACTTGGCTCTCCTTTTTTACATTTATGTTGTTGGTGGGATATCATTACTTTTTGTAAAGAAAAATATACCCTGTTCACCAATCTTAGAGACTAAATTGACGTTTCATGGGTGGAAACACGTAAAACTACGGTTTGGGGCTGCGGTGTGGTCTACAACAGCTATGTTCGAATATCTATTTGGCGGACACTAGCGCCATTGATTAGGGTGGCATAACTCAGCAAACTTCACTCCGTTTACAACAGCCATGTTCATATACACAATAAAAATCGTACTGAAAATCAGTAGCCGTGGTTACCCTTTTTTTCCCCGGGGGGGGGGGGGGGGGGAAATGCATTACGCATACCACCCGGGCGCAGGTGGTACCCGAGTGGTTATGTGGGACTCCTGTATAGGCTAATGAGACCCACGGTATAAACACTAAAACCCCCCCCCATCTTCCTTCTCGCCACCTTGTGACGGGGTAACAAAAACGCTTTCGCACACATCCGCGACCCCCCCCCCCCCCCCCAACGGCACCCGCCTAAAAGCGGCTCCATCGCGAAAGCCCTCCACGATGGGCGCACCAGATGGTAAGGTGCGTCTCCCCCCTCAGCCTCCACCAGTATTGTAGCAGACTCCCCCCGAGTCTGCTACTAGGAGGCCATGGATACCAGATAACTGGTACCCGGTGGAAGATTAGGTCTGTGGTTCTTCCACCGACCACTCCTCGGCTGCAGAGGATAGGGCAAGCGGCGCACCGTAATACCGACATGCCTCTTCTTCTGCGACCCTACCAGTGAAGTTTCGGCGGAACGGCCCCGCCAGCTCGCAGGGGGTAGGAGGAGTGGCGCACCGTAATACCAACACGCCTCTCCCCCTGCAATCCCTCCACGGTCGCAAAAGATAGGG
This sequence comes from Thymelicus lineola, assembly GCA_963932265.1. NCBI lineage: Eukaryota > Metazoa > Arthropoda > Insecta > Lepidoptera > Hesperiidae > Thymelicus > Thymelicus lineola. Next base: position 4,087,710 of record OZ010686.1, read on the forward strand.
AGAACGGCGCACCGTAATACCGGCACTCCTCTTCTTCTGCGGTCCCACCTCCACGCGCGTCCGCAGCAAACTTGTTCAGCCCACTGGGAGCACCCTCCTCGGGCCAACCGGCGGCCCAAACTGGCCGGCCCTGGTTGCCTCTTAGCTTCACCGTGGGTGACCAGTCCACGGTTACTAAGTCCCCCCGCCACGACAAGGCGGGCAACCCCCGGGGGGGAGCCCGCGGCATATGCTGAGTGCGTATCTTTTTTGTTGAGAAGTGCTGCAGCAGGTTATGTCGATTTTATAACTTATAATATTTTGTAAATGATTTATTTAGTGTAAATTTTATAACTGTTTAGCAAAATAAATAATTTCTTTCTTTCTTTCATATATCTATTTTACACACTAGCGCCATTTAGAAATGGCCATTATTGGAACCTCTATTTTTTGTAAACAGCTGGAAACTTTTTCAACTTTCCCTTCATAATTATGAGATGGCCCTCGTTCTACCTCAATATTCCATGCGCTGAAGTATGTCATATTGAGCCCCGCGTGCACAGAGGCCTTCGTGCAAGTTTCACGTGATATAACGGGCTCACAATGTTTGCTAAGATTTGTATGGGACCGAAGCTTTTCTTTTCACTGCCGCTAGATGGCTCTGCTTCGGTCCCATACAAATTTTGTATGGGGACACCACTTATTTTTCGACTTTTTTAAATTTTTTGATTTTTTCCTATGCTTACACACAATTACCGAGCTGGATTCCAAATTTCATCCTTCTAGGTTATCTGGAAGTAGGTTAGATTTAGGTACTATATGTCAATCAGTCAGTGCTAAAATTTACGACTTTTTGACCTTCATATCTTTGTAACCGTTTGAGCTAGCTTCATGAAATTTGGTCTTCTGCATTTCCATATGGATATAATTAAACACACGTAGTTTTATGTGTTTACGTTAAAGAGGTTTTGAGTTATAAAAGGGTCAAAAGTGGCACCAAGTGGTTCGTGTAATATTACACTTGGCGCTGGCTAGCCAGTTCCTTTGCTTGAACTTGGCTTGACACGCTGCCGCGTGTCTAGATAACGGAGGCTAAACATACCTTACCAGCTAATTATATTTATAGCAATAGAAACAAAGAGAAAAATCCGGTACAAAGGACCAAGTCGAGTCCTGTGCTTGCTGGCTAACCGACGCTCGCGTTCAATAATACCGTTTGTCCTTCTTCGATTCTTGGTAAAGGTCGCGAACTTGGGAAGGGCGCAGTTGCGATGAATGGGGCGTTCGAGGCCCGGGCGGGGGCGGGCCGCAGGGGGAGTGACGCCCCTCGGATCAACAACCCCGAAAATATATCGAGATAAGCCCGCGCTACTCGCTCCAGGCAAAAGCGATTTTTAAAGAATTAGGTACATAGTTTTAATTAAACGGCCCTGCGTGCCTGCGTGGGATTCTTTTAAGTGATTGGACGGTCGTCGGCCTCGTGAAATTTGAGAACATTTGAATCGCTGCTAGGATTTAAGTTTTAAATCTAAATGCCAGTAATTCCTACAAAGGGACATCAGTTACGTAGGAGCTTAGAAACTTACCTAGTCTTTTCTCTGCTTCATTTCGGATCGATGGAATGTTTACTCTAAAAAGATAACCTTATTTCAACCTACGTTAAGAGTAACCATGAGTAAAATTTACTTCAATGAAGAAAGTTATTGAAACACTTAATAAATCACTCAAATATATTTTTATCTTAGTAATTAACTAAAAAAGATTATTTATTTATTATTTATTTATTTATTTTGTACACACATAAATACATAGGAAAAAAATATTTAAAAAAATTTGTACAAGGGCACTTCTTATTCCTATTTGAAATGTCTTCCAGAAGGCCCGTTAGTGGAGAGGTGAACAAAAGATGCAAACTTAGTGCGTACAATAAAATTAAATTAATTAATATTAATTAATTATTAATAATTATTATTAATTATTATTTTCATTGAATAATATTTTTGCAATTTAAATAAAACAATAAAATTTAAATAGATAAATAGTTACTTTTTTACGGATAAAAGAATAAATCGTATTAAATGCCCCAAGGTGATCTTTCGTAATATATTTGTCACTGGATTTATATTTTCCCCTTTGTTTCTCTTTTTCTTTATTGTACGTATATTTTAAGAAAGAAAGAAAGAAACATTTATTACGACATAAAGCATAAGCACTGCAACAGTGTTTAAAAATCGGTGGTTTCACAACAATTATTAATTGTATTCGGAGTTGCAGCCACCAATATGTCTGAAAAGGATCGCACTCAGAATACGACGTAGAAGGTAGCAGGTACTTTCTACGTCCTCTGATTTTCAGTACGACCGTTAGTCGCGTGTAGATCGGCGAGCGGCGCAACACGTGCATTTCTAGCGACATAAACCAACCAACCAACCAATACACCAATAATCTAACATTTTAACAAAAAATTAACCGACTTCAAATGAAGTACATTGTACTTTTGACATGGATGTCATTGTCGGATCTCGTTCAAATTTATGTGGGACCACACGACAAGTACCAGCTTTCAACTAAAACAAAAATCATCCAAATCGGTTCACCCAGTCCAAAGTTCTGAGGTAACAAACATAAAAAAAAAAAAAAAAAATACAGTCGAATTGAGAACCTCCTCCTTTTTTTGAAGTCGGTTAATTATATATCATCACTAAAAAAGCTAGAAAACATTCTAATGAAGAAAAAGCGTTAACGACTGTTATTTACGGAAAACCACAAGTTGGACAGTTATTAATGTACTCTTAAAATTCAGAAGCGTTCTTAAAATTTTCCTACCACCTTTCATCACCCTTCACCCTTAGCTTTTTTAACACAGTCTGCGCCCGGTCAACGTCTAATAAGCTGCCATTGGACGGTCTAAAGAATCAAATAAGTCGCTATCCTTACTATAATTCAATAGAAAATATGAGAATTTATATCCACACGGCGTACGATGAATGGCTTTGACGCGCAAAATGTCTCGCGGCGATATCGTCACGTGTCCTATTGAGTGCGCGACCCTATGGCGCCTTCACCCCGCCCGCTTCTCTTATTATCGGTATTTTGAGCTGCCATATCCTGCCATTTGGACATTTTTGTGTCCTATTTCCAATATTGTTTACAAAGATAATGTTACATCAATTGTGTCAACGCAATAACACATACGCAGGTCAAACAAAGTGTTCATTATAAATTGATTTTATTCGATGGTAACAAAAGGGTATCATCGCTACACTAGTCCGGTCAGTGGCTCGTGGCAACATAAGACCAGATAAGCTGCCAGCTCGCTGAAGGATCATCCAGATGGCCGTGAACTAAAGCGGTCACAGGACCGGATGATCCGCATATGCCAGTTAAAAAAAACGAGTTTCAAAAAACGAGTGAAAAATTATAGCGTCATTCCACAGTGCATTCGGTCAAAAAAAGCATGACGGTGGCGCGTAAAACACGTTTTCGCGTTAGCTCCAATTTAGCAAGCAAAGCAAACAAACTGGATCGCCGTCGGCTGGCTCGCCATTGTTTTAGATGGATTTACACGGACGCCCCTTGTTTTACTAGCCAATGCCTTGTCGAATGTCAAAAATACTTTTTATATTCTCATACTAGCTGACCCAGCGAACTTCGTATCGCGTTTTTTCTAAAACTGTTTTTTTTCTAAAATAAAAGTAGCCTAAGTTACTTCTTGTTACATCAACTAATTGCCAGTGAAAGTCCCGTCAAAATCGGTCCAGCCATTTCAGAGATTAGCCGAAACAAACAGACAGACAAAAATTGTAAAAAATGTTGTTTTGGTATATGTACCGTGTATAACTAAATGCACTTAGTAAAAAGCGGTTATTTTAATATTACAAACAGACATTCCAATTTTATTTCTTTGTATAGATATCAAGTCTTAAATCTTCTACTGTTTTAAAATATTCTCGGACAACGTAAGGAATAAGGGCATAATCCGGCACACTGAACGAGTACCGATTAGAGGACTTAGCGCACCATTGAGAATGCCAGAATAACTTTAAAAAATAATTGTTGCCTTGATTGAATCCGTGCGACTCACTACCACTTACTACGTTACTAGTTACGTTAACGAGGTTTATTATGTAAATATTTAACTATCTTAGTTAAATTCTAGCAGTATATTAAAAAAAATCACTACTTTCACCAGCGACGCGAACAAATAAAACGAGCCAAGTTCAAGGAATCAAGGGTTCCATTATCCATGACATCATCTCATCATCATGATTGAGAATACAAAAGGCTAACAAGGTAGGCTTGTACACAAGTCACAGAAACACGCAATTATGACTGCAATTTAAATGAATATTGTCGCTGCAGTCTCCACTTTTGTCACATCAAAAATTTTTGAAAGCCAAATGTCCGGAGTCCGCACCAATAAAACGGCCAGATGTTATAAGTGTGAATTTGATTTTGACAGATACCAGATAGCGTCAAAAACAAATATCATAAAACCTCGAACTAAGGGTTTTACGCCATCATTTTCACAGCGCCGGTGACAAAACTTTCAATAAAAAGATTAAAAATTTGAAATCTAATCTATTTGTCGACAGCGCAACAAAGAGCGACCTTTTGAAATGGTCATTAAAATGTGTGTCAGCTGCAACAAAAAGTGATAACGGGCGAAATGCATTATCTCGGTAAGCTGTGGCGGGCACTAAAAACAGTTGCGTGGGACTGACGGATTGAAACTCCATATAGATCCGTTCTCTGGCAAAAAGTGTCGATGTATTTAAAACGATGCCGTTACGAAACCGGTTATTAGATATAGCTGTATTGTTTCAAATCGACTGCTGTGACAATCGAGTTTCGAACTCAAATTCGAAATATGAAATTGTGTTGTTTCGAAGTTATTCGAGAACAGATGAAACAATCGGGGTGGAAATCATAATTCCTACGGCCGTAGTCAGGTAAAAAAATTTGGTACAAAATATTTTAAAATTCTTAATATTACCGCTGATCGCAAATATTGCACAGGAAAATCGTATTATATAAACACTGCCGTACAAAGGTAGTGTCTTCATTATAAATCCGATGCACTCGGTAAAGGCCGTAAAATTAACGCGGAGTAATCCGTGAGAAGCAATTTACTAGCGAGCATGAAAGAAAGTTATTAAACAAAGCCGGCCTTTGATCGAGGACATATTTAGTTACGGTATCGATGCTAGGTGGAACGAAGAATTATCGAAAGGGCTTCGAACGAGTCAAGTGAATCGATTCATACAAAATCGATTACTCTGCAATGCAATTATTTTTTGTGATAAAGATTGCTTGACTACGAGTATAACAACTCTCTGAATTTCTTTTCAAAACTGAACTTTCAACAAAGAAGACCTAGGTTTATTTTCACAAGTGCAAAAGCCTGGAGCTTAGATAACCACGGTGCTCTAGCGGACTAAGTAAAAGTGTTTAAAGGCCAACTTGAGTCTGAAGAACAAACTCTGAACCAAAATCTCTCTATCCTGATTAACCTTCCGAAGCACGAAAGTGCACCTTAAGCCATCTAGTGAATTCTAGTGGAAATCTATTCAAACGTTATATCAATGTACAATAACGACGAAATGCATTCCTAGAAAGCCATTGGAACATTAGCTGACCACAAGCGCGCAGGGAAGATAGAAGGTATTCTGGGAAGGCACAGTGAAGCGTGTCACTAGCAGGGACACGACGGAAGCATTATCAGCTCCCAGCATCGGTAACAGCCGTTGTATTTCATTACAACGTGTGATCGGATTACATACAACTGAAGATGACACTGTTTGGACTATTAAGGCCGTTCACCCCACTGTTATACGCCTTTGATCAAATTGAACAATGAAAAGAGGCATAACTTGTTGTTCGGTAATTTTCAGTAAGATTAATATTCGTGTCATTAGTGTCTAATACTTCTTAATATTTCTTGGGAAGTTGACAATCAGTCATGACGACCTACAATCAGGTGTCTCCTGCTCGTTTTTCAGCTATTTACAAGCTTTAAGACAACATTTCATTTTACCTATCTCCAGATATACTATATACAGGGTGGCGCATAAATTGTCACCCCATGTTCTTTGGCTGTAATTTTTTTAGTATATGAAAAAAATGAGTTTTGTTATTGGATTATGTTTATTTGATGTCTTATTTTTTTTCATTGAGTAGAAAAAAATACATCAGCCAAATGGCAGCCGCTAGGCTCGATAACCATACGGGCCCAATTTATGCCATTTTCCATCACTCTTGCTAGACCTTCCGGCGATAGGTTCCCGCATTTCTGACAGATATTCTTTTTTAGGAATTTAAGAGTCTGAAGCTTGTTGACATAGACTCGTGACTACAAGAAACCCCACCAAAAACCCAAAAAATAGACTTTTTTGGGTAACGGTTAAATTGGGTGATCTTGCCGGCTAATGCAAATCATCAAAACGAGAAATTATATTGTGATTATTCTGCGTTCTTGAGAATTATAGCGATACGTGTCTTATTAACGTGTATTTTGTATCTGTTTACTTGCCAAATGTCACGGCAGAATTGATATTTACCGCCATTTGCAAAAATTATAGCATCTTCCGATAGGGTGATGACTTCACAAAAAATTTTTGTACGGATGTCCTCTATAGACTCTGAAACCATCCAACCGATACGACTCAAAATAGTTTTATTTGAAAGGCAATAATCCGAAGGTTGTTTGAGACCACTAAAACAATGCATTAGGCATATTCGGTCCATTGATAAAGTCAATTTTCCACTTTTCCCATAAAAGAATTTGAAGATCATAATTATGTAAAGATGGCGGATCAACGTCAATGTCAACACAAAAATACTGATCTGTTATTGTCATCACATTTTTTTAGAGTAGTTTAATTAGCCCGTTTATCGACTAGTACTATTATAATTATAGTCCACAATTTTGGGAAGACACTGCCTTCTACAACACAGTGCAAACTAAAGTAGAAGGCAGGGACTCCAACCATATTTGTTCATTTTAATAATTAGAAATAAAGAAATTGAATTGAAAGAAATTGAAATTTGGTTAAGAGGAATTTTGTAATCGCATTCTAAGGAATGCATCAAATCATAGAGTAGAGAATAGTTCTATATCAAAATCTTACAACCATTGTACGTATAAATAATTTTACCTGTTAGGTACCTGTAACAAACCAGTTTGGCCCTCGCAATATCCCGTATAAATTCACGAGAACTCGAGCCGCCTCGTCCTTTTATCTCGGGGCGTGTAGCCGATGCGATGATCGGAGATTACCTATTCTCGCACGCACACTGTTTGTTATATTATAACGTTTATGTTCTATGAGATTAGTAAACCGAACGAGTTACGTGATAGCGACCATCTCTGGCCGAACGATATAGACTAGGATCATCAAATTTGTTGCGCGATAGGCGTTTTCAAAAAGAAACACGGCAAATGCTCGTCTGGCGTGATGGAACGCACTTAGACACAACGCCATAAACACAAAGAATAGCTTGGGAGTCGGTTCGATGGAATTGTGGAAAAATACGAGTGGTTTTTTTACCACATCCTTTTGTCTGGCCGCGGAGAGCGGAATGCTGAATAATTTTGAATCTTTCCCAACTCCGCAGACATTAATGCGAGCCGCATGGCGTTGTACGTAGCGGCATCTTGGTCCACGATTAAATGAGAACAGGCGTCGGGTAGGGTACCCCACCCGTGTTCGTCCTGGCATCGATCGCGTGCGGTGAACGTACCCCAAACTGAACAGCGCCAACTGGCAAGCGTTGGGTAGTTGGGTACGCACCGCGAACCCTCTTTCGAACCTAATGTTATAGAATTTTTTGTGAAGCTTTATGTAAAGTGCGTCGGGGAGCTAAATCGTCGAACCGTCTGACAGTAGCATCAACAGCGGTTTTTTAATTTCTGACGTAACCTGACATTAAATACCTTTCAAATTAATTTGTTTTTAAAGACTTTTATTTAGCTTACCCTACATATGTGGGTCAAATAGACTTACTTTCTCTTATCCTAAGGAAAAAAATAACAACCTATTATTTTATCCGTGTTTTCAGGCAATGAAAAACTGCTACAACAGATTCTTCCTGACATCTATTGACGAGTAGCAACACTAAAGCAAAGCTCGGTCAACCGGGTACTTGTGTAATTAACACGAAATGGACCGTCAAATTAAATAGGTAATGAACCAAATCGATTGCCGGACTGCGCCACCCGCCACGATTCCCTCGGAGCCCTCCAACTCATTATGGAAAAAATCCACGCCACCGGAACCTACCAATAGGAAAAATACCCTGCCTACCAAAAAACCTACAAATTCAAAAATTCATATAAAATCGCCTAAAACAGGATTTCATATGTTTTCAACATCCTAGAAATGAGAGAATATTCATTCTTTGTGGTAACTAGTCCAGGGGTCGAAATACGAATTTAAAGTTTAAACCATAGGTATTGATAACTTAAAATAATTCATCCTTATTATACACAATGCACTTTTATAAAAAACAATATCATCCAAATGATTGGATGATATGTAACACTCATCCATTTATAGCTCAAAGAGCTGCTGCTAACATTGGCATTAACGGAGATTTGGAACATATTTTATTACTTACACGTTTTTTTTCTCGTATTACATACTTTTTACTCGAAAATGACATTTCGCTTTCATTTTAAAGGAGCATGAGCATAATATTGATGGATATTTGTAAATTTCTGTAGTAATACATATATGTAGCTATATTACTACAGACATTTTAGTTTTCTTATTTACTTTCTACTCCCAAAACCTCACCAAGTGCTTCCATTGTTAAAAAAACAAATACAATATTTTATCTTCACGTAACATCCAAGTTATTCAAAGCATTTGACAACAAATAACGCAATAATTTCTTCGTCCCCGTAATCGCAACAAAACCGTCCCCGCATGATGAAAACAAAACAGAATCGTTCTGAAGGTACAAGCTGGCAGTAACGCGATGGCATGCGTATAAACTTAATGGGTGTGCGATAGACAAAGTCCCTGTCCCTTTGGGACTAATGACCACTCGAAATGAGAGAATTACGCGGCGCGCTCGCGCGGATGGGCGAGTCACGAGTCACGAAGCGCGCCTCCAGTTTCAGATAAAACTAAAAACGCGCTCGATTCATAACAGCGAGAACGATACAATCTCTCGTGTTTGAAAGCCTAGTATCAAACACTTCTATTTCTATAACTATGAAATGTTTAGTTTAATAGTGAAGAAAATGCACGTATCCTCTTTGTTATTTCCGGAAATACATACTTACAGACTGTATAAATCTTATATAAATGAACAGAATAGTGAATACATCATCATTTATGGGAAACTCTATACTCAATTCATAGACTTAAAATTTCTACAGAAAATGAACAACCACGGTAACTGAAAATTTATTGTACGGAACCCTTGTTAAGTCAATGTCATTCACTGAAGATCATCTTACATTTACTTCGAGCTAGCTAGTCTATTAAATGGCTTTATGTTATGAGATACGCCATAATATTATGGCGTGCAATTTTCCTTCAAAGAATAAAAACCCATCAGCTAACTCTCATACCAGCCGCTACAGAAACGGTGTCACAGGTTAAAATTAAAACGGGCCCAAGGCTATCGAGACCATCGAAAGGGAAAATAATTCAGGTTATTACGGTGTCGCGGACATTACCGTACCGAGCGGTAATTGTAAGTACACGTAAATTTCGAGGCGTTCCCGAGGGCGAGTCCGGTGCACTATAAAAACTACACCACAAAGCTGTTAATTTCCAGCTGCGTCGACTTCGGGTACGCTGACCCCGGTCGCATCTCGCATCTGTCGAGTAACCACCGCTCAAAGAAACGACGTAGAGAGCAGGAGAGCACCGGTTTTTCACATTTCTTTCACGCAAGTTAATAGAGAATCGATTTTTCTACGGTATTCAGTGCAGTGTGGAAGTGAGTTCTAAATCTCGCTTTTTCTCTTCCGCACGTACTTACAAATCACAAGTTACATGCGTTTATAGGCATTTACTGGTGTAATCAAATTATAACACGTAATTACTTGTTCGTCAACCCGGTCACACCCATCCTTAAAATATAAAATATTTCATCAATCCACCTCAGAATGTACTTAAATTGCAAAAATAAAATAATTCATATTCATAAACGTGATACATTCAATAAATTATATTTTCCTTTTTTATTATACATATTTTCCTTTCCACAGAAATTGCACTTCCACGTGGAAAAATATACAGCGGGGATGAATAAGCACAATCGGTTTATCTACGCAGCGCCATTAGAGAGTTTGTGTGAAGGTTCTAAGTTGCACGATATCTTCACTGACGCAGCCAGGCTTCACTTCACGCATAACGACCACATTTGTACTGAGAAAGCTTATTCGTGCGACTGCAGCGAAATCTCGTTTCGAATCGCCCTCTAAGATAACACAGTACCGTGGACTGCCGCGCAATCGCGAAATATCTCATTCATACTACGCAACAGAATGCACGAATATAATTTCCAAATTCGTATTACAATAACGATTTAATCCGTCCACGTAACAATAACCTGAAAGGAGCAAATTGGTCACGTTTAGAGCAGCACACAAACAGATAATAAATATGCGCGTGTAGCCCGCTTAATATTCAGGTCAGACAGTTTTTATAAAATTATGTTTTGTTATCAAAATGGAGTGACCGAAATGGTGGCCTATTTTTTTATGAATACATTTCAACTAACGGAATATTTTTAACGTTCGGTACGTACAATCAAAAGGACGCGACGAAATCGATTCAATAATCCGATCGTGATATAAATCGTTGTTCAAAAAGCGTAGTAATGAAAAATGAATGGATTTATGTACGGTCGCTCGCTAGGAGCGGTACCACGATCTCGCGAAGATCTCTTGGGGTTACAGTGATTACTGTGTCGTACTTTGTGAAGAAGACGAAGTGAGGGGATTGTGAAGGTCCACTTCAGAAGAACCTATTACACAAAGGACATTCTGTTGAATTCAAGTTCCATTCCAGATCATCTCCATAATATTCTCCTGAAGGCAGAGGGTGCCGAGGGGATCACAACTTAGTAAGAATCCCACATAGCCCAGAACCTCATCCTGCAAGGCTATGTATCTTTTGAAGATTTCCTACCAATAAAATCTAGCAGTGCAAGAAACAAGTAAACAACCATAGTTAGTATCCCGCCAAACACATTTTCATGTCAAATGATGCCAAGACGAAACCATGGCTCTACATCAAAAAGTAATTAGATCTCATGTAGAGCCAAGCTTCTAACTCTACACAGAGTTACATCGATCACTTTTGGTTGAAGTAATTCTCTTGTAGGTACCGGTCAGTGGTCTATCTCGAGGAAACCGTGAAAAATGTTATCTCTTTACTATCAAACGATACAAATTTTACATGGATTAAGGTCTATTTAGATTCTATATCTTAATAAAAGGATTTCCATGCCTAAATGAAAGCTCTTACCCGAAACGAATATCTTCAAATTCCATCTCATACACGTCTGCTTCAATAAAATGTAATCAATGATATTGGCTTTTTGTAGCGTATATTGCCCTAATAGGAACGGCGACGTTGGCTTTCAATGTTTTGTAGCGAAACTTCTATCTTGATATATGAGGCAAAAACGGTCGCAGCGCAGCGGACCAAACAGCGCGATAAATCTTCCGACTATCGGCGCTGCACGTTTGCGATCGGAGCGAAGTCGAACAACTGCCTGGTCGGTTCTAATACGATATCATGAACAATCTCAACCCTGTGCCTGTGTAAATATCTTACATTGCTATACGACAAACCAATTAACAGCCTACGTGACCATTACATTCAACGTAAAAAGGAATCTCCAAACCAACATTTTTGTTAAAATGTCACTGTCCTAAGTGACTTCTGAGTTCTGACCTTTTGGAAGACTAATCTATGCATAGTTTACTGTTTGTTGTTTTTGCGTCAACTAAGCTAATTACAGCTAAAATCTATTCATGCATGTAAAACAAGTGTTATTATCGCAAGGTTAAATCGCTTCATAAGACATGCTGTAACGACGTGTATCAAATGTCATGGTCAGGTCTCATATCACCCTTACAGCATACTCTATGAAGCACGAAAGCTTTTGAAATAATTTAAGGACGAGATCACAGGTTTTTAAATTTCGCAATAGCTTACTTTTTATAAAATGTTACAGACATTCTTCTCAATTTTGAAAATAAAACTGTATCAATCTCAATTCGAGCTGAATTTGACACTTGCGGTCGAATTCTGACCGCAGAGCGGGTCTATATTTATATCATTATTATGACTTCTGTGGTTATTGTTACACAATAATTTATATATGTTGTACAATAGTTTTTGCGTGAAAGAGTTACAAACATTCATACATCCTCACACTCTTTCCTAATATTAGTAGGATACAACTATCCTCTTTTTAACGCATCCAACAATCGGAAGCGACAGCTTAACGTGCCTCTCATTAATCCGTCGGTTTCGATTATGATCGTTAGGATAGTCGCTGCGCTCTTAAGAAACGTTCTGGCAGTATCAAAACTTTACGCTTCGTTTAGCTACAAACCTACCTTTCTCATTATGGCATTTTGCGTGGCCTTTAAGAAGAATTTCTACTATAATAATTCTAAAGAACTATAAGCCCTGAACCAAGTCTTAAACATCATCATACACGTCAACATAAATTTCACCATTCTACCCGCAGCGGTTAAGGAGTTATCGATCTCTTCACTCACACCAGCAGTTGCTATGAAAAAACCACTTTACCCCACATTCCTTGTCGACAGATATACAAAGAAATTCATTTAGCAAAACTTAATTTCTTACTTCTGTTTCAACTACGCATTGTTGGCATTAACCAACCTTTTGAAATATTTCACCGATTAAAATTCTAACCGCTTTTCGGGAAAGTAACGATCGAAGCGTGAGTCGTAAACGTAGTAATAAAGGATTATTAAATCAAGCATCGTTCTGGTACCAGACTGTTTATGACGACAATAAATGTGATTAAGTATAAACGCCACCAAAAGGCAAGACTTAATTTAGTTCCCATTCAATACACCATTCCGCACTAAGTTTTCTTAGGTATTAGACATTTAATAGTTGTACTTAAATTTTTTATTGTTTTTAATGTCACAAGTCAACGAATGTGTAAATGGGATCTCTAGTGGGGTTTCTAGTCTACACGATGAACAAGTTTCAACACTTTCAACTATCAACGGACAGTTGATTTATCACGGCTCTCCGACTCCGCAACCCACGATCATGGGCGAGTAATATTAAACTAGGAGGTTCAGTGGCCAGCTTCTTTCATCAGAAGGGACCTGTTCATTGTTTACTCGGGTGCCTTACCACAAGTAGGAACGGCTGATTAGACTCAAGTATGGATGAACTATCTACAAATAAATAGTTAAGCACGGCGTGATGTTGCAACCAGGATGTCATAATTGCTTTAGCGAAAAGCCCTTTAAAAATAAAAATGAATCCTAACGAATTAACATGAGTTAACATGACAGAAGGTATTTATGTCGGCTACCCATAAACGCGAACAGTAATAACAACTAATTAACCCAAAAGCTCTGTCATTATTTTTAAATATCACCATAATTTTTAGGGTTCCTTAGTCTAAACTGAAGCCTTATTTACTCTTATTTTTAGAACACAGTACGTTAACAGAGTGGTAGAAAAATCTTAAGTGTTCACTGTCAAAATCTTAAGTGTGCCTTGCCAGCTAAATGGTAGGTGGTGGACATGTAAATATAATAAATTCACGGTACAGTATATCACGGTCATATTAGCTTAAGTGGTTAGTGATGTATAGTCGATGAACTTAAACAACTATGATACTTGGCCGGTTTTATACACTAGAGCTGATCGGACATAATGTCATCACCGTACGCGCCGAACGCGTCGCATTTAGAATTCGTTGCATGAAATCATACGAGAGCCTGGTGCGGATGGCATGTCGTACCCTCAGTGGAAAAAAGCCGTAAGATGAAAATTGCAATTTTACAGGAGAGCAAAAAAATGTTTAAAATATCAGTAAGTTAAAATATCAAAGGAATTTACATGACGATTTCTTCCACAAACCCGTCAAGATTAATGATAAAAATTAAAAAAAATTGAGCATATGCAGCTTTTGTCCCTCTTTCCAATCATATTGATAACTAAAATTCAAAGTAACACGACGTTCGGCGCGTAATGGTTTCGTTGCTAACATATGTGCGATCAGCTTTTAAATTACGTAGGTCACTACATAAATTTTGTCGTACTTTTTTATTTATTAATTTTTTTCGAAATAATGTCCATTAGCACTGATACATGCTCTCATACGGTCGAACCATGTACTAAATAGGTCGCCCCAGAAACCATCTGGAACACTACCACATATCTCTTCAAATGCGCCTATAAGTTCTTCGTCATTAGAAAACTTGCGTCCTTTTAGTGCTTTTTTTGCATAAGGAAAAAGTGCAAAGTCGCATGGTGCTAAGTCTGGACTATAAGGAGGATGTCCCAGTAATTTCACTCCAACTTCACGCAAATAGTCTATAGTTTTGCCAGCCCGATGTGCGGGAGCGTTGTCCTGATGCAGAAACCATGTGTCGAGTCTTGAGTTTGGTCGCTCGTTTTTCAACGCTTCTAAAACTCGAGGCAAACATTTTTCTGTGTACCAACTTGCAGTAACAGTCTTCTGTTTATCAAGCACGATAGTCGACAATATTCCGCGTTTTGAGAAAAATACAGCCACCATTCTTTTTTTAACAGATCGAGACATTTTGACAGACGTTGGCGCATCTTCATCTTGAAACACCCATACTTTGCTTTGGGATTTAGTTGGGACATCAAAATAGTAAAGCCAAGTTTCATCACATGTAATGATTGAATTGACGTACTTAGATTTGCCGCCGTCAAATTTTTTTAACATCTCATGACACCAATTCATACGCTGTTCCCTTAACTCGTCAGTCATCGAATGTGGTACCCAAAGTGAACAAAGTTTCCTAACTTTGAGCTGTTCGTGAAGAATTCGATGAACAGTTGGTGCATTTAAATTCAGGGTTTCCTCGATCTGTCGATATGTCACATGCCGGTCTTCTTCCAGTAGTTCTCGCACTGCCTTAATGTTTCTATCGGTAGTTACCTCTATTGGCCTACCCGGCCTCGAATCGTCCTCCAAGCTAAAATTGCCGCGATTAAACTGAATAAACCTTCTTTCTATAGTCCTTAAGGAAGGACACATTTGTCCTAATGCACCACTCATTTCTTCAAAACACTGTTGCTTAGTCAAGCCACGCTTGAAATTATATAGCATTATTACACGAATATCGCGACGAGTAAATTCAGTCATGTTTAATTTTTAAAAAATCGCAATAAATCTACAAAGCTACTTTACGTTACGAAACTTGTACTGTTATTGTTGATATTAGTTGGACTTTATAAATCTACCCTCAACTAAACAATATCTTACATTTATTTCGCATACGACAAAACTTATGTAGTGACCTACGTACACAATAAGTGAAATGAAAAAAAATTTTTTTTTTAAACGCTTTTATTTCAATAATGTTTAGTTTATAAAATTAGCTACAAGTTGTGAAAATTTCAAGTCTCTACGTAAAATAGAACATAGAGAATTATGCGTCTAAAGTCTGAAAATCGTTTTTTTTAATTTAACAACAAATAAACAATGAAAATTAGTTTAAAATATGATTTTCGTGTATTGTCATCGGAAATACACATGTCTGCCAAATTTCATCAATTTTCATTAAAGGGAAGTCATTCAAATTAACGTTACAAGATTTGATGCTCCGAAGTGAAAGTAAATAAAAGCGTTTAAAAACAGAACATAATATTATGAATGAAGAAAATTGCATCTGTCGACCTCGCTTTCTCGGACTTTGTTGTAAATAAACAATTAAACAAGCTAGTAACTC
The DNA here is from genome assembly GCA_963932265.1 of Thymelicus lineola. NCBI lineage: Eukaryota > Metazoa > Arthropoda > Insecta > Lepidoptera > Hesperiidae > Thymelicus > Thymelicus lineola. The sequence continues at coordinate 4,103,647 of OZ010686.1, forward strand.
AAATAAATGGTGCTCATATTTTTTACTAACTACAGAAGGAGGGTCTCGAGCAACCATTAATCACTAAAATGACATGTGTTTACGCAGAAAAGCATTGCTATGAACTACTGCCAGGAGTTGTACATTTTGTTTTAGTTAACCTACCTACTAATTTTTATTATTGTTCATCAAGTAACCTTGTGTCAATATACGTTATCAAGTTCACACCAAATCACGAGTTTTCTTTTTGGAAATTCCATTTGTTTCGTAAGAAACATATTTTGGCGACCGTGACAGGACGAGTATATACGAAAAACGAAAAAATACAACTACAACTTATACCGACCATTGGAGTATTGGAGTGCCGCTGTACCTACGTCAAGTTGTACCGACGGGCCGCCTGATTACGAAATAAATTAGCAGTTTTCGTTCAACAAGTGCACATATATATACAAGTCTACGCGGCTACGGAGATTATTGCAACGAAGAGTACAGTAGCCGATCGGAACAATATTGATGGTTTCACCAGGATCTTAACGAACATCGCCGAGCAGTGACGCCGCTAAAACATCACCTCGCAGCTTAATGTTCATCAGTTAAGTGTTCTGTTTTCTTTCCTAACCTCCTCAATATACCCAAAATCTATCCCCATCCAAAACTTTTATATAATTCATTACAAATAAACACTTTAAAGTTTGTGTATTACTTCCGCATAAAAATAATTTTCTAAAATATTATTACTTTGTCATAATTAGGTTAACAACATTCCGCTAAATCAAATAAACAGTAATAACAACATTCCGCTCTCCTTGTTTCGCACTAGTCTTTGCGTGATATTTAGTTGTTTTCTGCCGACGAATTCCAGGATCGCGGGCCAGCTGATCGACCCACCGCTCCCGCAGCTAACGGTACATCAGCTGATTTCGTGAGTACATCTAACCGCCGGGGCGCCCGGGACGTGCCGGGCCCAGATATCGCGAACGCAGCGACGAACGTGAGATAAAACATTTTAATACATTAACTAAAATCATCTTATTTGTACAGTTGCTTTGTGATTGATCGATATTATATTATCCAACTTAATTATTTTTGCAAACCAATCTCTTTAATATTATTTCTATTTTGGTTTGAAATTAATTTTGTTTAACAATATGGATAAACAGAGTACATCTGAAAGGAAATTAATTGATAATGACTTCAATACACTTCAAACCTTGGTGACCAAACGAAGTTCAATTAAAGGTCAAATTACCAAGTTTAAAAATTATTTAGATAAAGTCTCAAAGCAACATACACTGACATCCGTTGAATACACTGAGTTGTCGCTGAAACTTAGCAGATTTGAGAGTCTATCAATTAAATTTGACGACTTGCAAACCCAGATTGAACTCCTAAATTCGGAAAATTTGGATTCTGAAATCGATGAAAGAGAAAGCATTGAGCAAGATATAATTTTATGTACCGCGATAGGCAAAGAGTTAGTTGAAGCACAAAACGAGTTGAAATCCTTTGAACAAGAAAAGAAAAGACGTGAATCGGTATTATTTCAAGAAGCTCAATGCTCTCTTGATCATAATGATTTAGGAATAAAATTGCCTCAAATCGAAATAACTAAATTTGATGGATCATTCTTTCGCTGGCTTGAGTTCCACGACACCTTTGTTAATTTAATTCATAATAATCAACGCATATCAATGATACAAAAATTTCATTATTTGTTATCTTACCTCGAGGGCGAGGCAAAGCGCATAGTTTCTAATATAGAAGTTTCATCAGCTAACTATTTAAATGCATGGCAACTACTTTGTGATCGCTATAATAATAGAAGATTATTAATAAACTATCATCTAAAATCTCTTCACAGCATACAACCAATTACTCGGGAATCTGAAAATTCCTTAAGGTTTTTAGTGGATCATGTGACAAAAAATTTACGTGCGCTCTCAAATCTCGGCCAGCCGACTGAATATTGGGATACATTGATCATATTCATGTTGACCTCTAAGACTGACAGCAATACATTAATTAAGTGGGAAGAACACCGTAGTATCCTAGACGAGATTCCAACTTTAGAGCAATTTAAATCTTTTCTACTCGATCGTGCTCATGTGTTAGAGGCTATACAACGAAGTCGCGATGTTAATACTAGGTCTCAGCAGCATGTAGGTGGCGCCAGTAGTAGCAAGCCTAGCAAAAGTACGAATTCATTTACATCCGTTGGCAAGGAGAACAATTCTATGTTCTTGTGTATTGTATGTAACCAAAACCACAAAATATATGACTGTCCTATTTTTAAACTAAAAACAGTAGAAGAAAGAATTAACTTGGCGACAAGGTACAAATTATGTATTAATTGTTTGAGACAAGGCCATCCAGTAAGCGAGTGTCACTTGGGTCCTTGCAGACAATGTAAAGGACGACACAATACTTTATTGCATAACGATAAGGTCGATTCTAAAATAAGTCACAACGACACACAAGAATGTGATTCAATTGTCAATTTTTCTAAAGACATTACTGGTCAAGTTTTGTTATCTACTGCTCTGGTTGAAGTCGTGAATCCGGAGACCAAACAGGTACTTAAGGTGCGCGCCTTGCTGGACTCTGGCAGCCAGTCTACTTTCATTACAAAATCTTTACAAGAACGTTTGTCCCTAAAAATAACTCCGATTGACATAAATATTATCGGCATTGGAAACTGCCCAGCTAGCACAGTTCACGAAAAATGTATCGTGCAATTGCAACCCCGTGATTCAATTAACAATTTTAAATTAGTTTTCTCTTGCTTGGTGTTAAACAATCTCACAGGAGACTTACCTAAGTCTCCAATCGATCCATCCAAACTAAACATACCAAAGGATATACATTTAGCAGACCCACAGTTTAATCACCCCGGTCCTGTAGAGGTTTTAATAGGTGCCGATATATTTTGGGACATCTTATGCGGAGAACAAAGATCTCTAGGCGAATGTTATCCTAGATTACAAAACTCAAAGTTTGGTTGGTTAATTGGGGGATCAATACATACACATTGTTCTTTCGGTAAATTACATAACAATTATAAAAATTCTTCAATCTCACAAAATTCTGCTACTAACAGTAAATTATCTGACACGACTTACTCGAATTCTGCTGTGTTAGCAATTCAGAATAATTCCAAAGAAAGTGAAATTGACTACTTACTGTCAAAATTCTGGGAGCTGGAAGAGTTGCCTCGCACACCTCGTTTAAGTGAAACTGAAAAGGCATGCGAAAACCATTTCATAAGTAATACCACCAGACTAACCACTGGCCGATTTTGTGTAAGGCTACCATTGCGAGACTCACCTGATTGTTTGGGTGACACATATACACTAGCTAAAAAACGCTTACTTAACTTAGAAAAGCGGTTCCGCAAAAATAAAGGCCTCAAATTGCAGTATGTCCAGTTTATGAAAGAGTATGAGTCTTTAGGCCATCTCTCAAGGTCAAAGGTTCCCTTACCCAATCCTTCTTATTTCCTATGTCATCATGCGGTCTTCAGAGAATCCAGCGAGTCAACAAAGATCCGAGTCGTGTTTGACGGTTCGGCTCCATCCAGCTCCGGTTATTCTGTAAACGATTTACAAATGGTAGGTCCAAATATACAAGACTCTCTTTTTTCTATCTTATTAAGAGCCCGACAATATAAGTATCTACTTACTGGAGATATCGAAAAAATGTATCGTCAGATCGATGTTCATACCGGTGATAGAAACTTACAGCTTATATTATGGAGGGAAGACGAATCTCTACCAATGCAAACGATGCAACTAAATACGGTCACTTATGGCACCGCAAGTGCCAGTTATTTAAGTACCAGATGTTTGTGGCAAATCGGGGAAGAATGTGCTAACGATTTAATTAAAACCATAATCCAAAGAGATTTTTACATTGATGATCTTATAACGGGCTCCAACAATGAAGAAGAATTAAATTTCATTAGAATTTTTGTATGTGAAGAGTTAAAAAAGGGTTGCTTTAACTTAAGAAAATTTAAAACAAACTTACCATCTATTTTTAAAGATTCCGCGATGTTACAAGAAAATTTAACACTAAGCGAATCTTCAAGTACTCTCGGACTTGGTTGGAATCCGAACAGTGACACACTTCAATTTCCTATAAACTCTCCACCGCAAAATGAGGTCATAACCAAAAGATTCATTCTATCTCACTCCTTTAAAATTTTTGATCCCTTAGGTCTTCTCAGCCCTTGCATCATGCAACCGAAGTTGATGATACAGCGATTGTGGGAGCAAAAATTTGACTGGGGTCAGCCAGTTTCCAACGAAATCCGCGAGCAATGGATATCTTTCGCGGAAAACTTACCGCTTCTATCCACACTTAAAATTCCTCGTTGTGTACTTTGCGATGCTCCAAATTCTATTGAACTTCACTGTTTTAGCGACGCTTCTCAAAGGGGCTACGGAGCGTGCATCTATGTGCGAACAATAAATGGCTGGGATGATGTTACAGTAAACCTGCTATGCTCCAAATCTAAAGTAGCACCCCTTAAACCCACCTCCATCCCTCGCCTGGAGCTCTGCGCCGCACTCCTCGCAGCTCGTTTATGTAAGATGGTTACCGAATCTCTTCGCTATTCTCCTAATCGCATTTTATACTGGTGTGATTCCAGTGTAGTTCTCGGCTGGCTATCCAGCGATCCCACTAAACTGAAAACCTTTGTTTCAAACAGAATAGGTGAGATTCTAGACGAAACGAATGCTTCGTCTTGGAGATACGTGCCAACCACTGAAAACCCCGCTGATTTAATTTCTAGAAGTGTCAATCCTAGTCAGCTGATGGAAGCTTCACTGTGGTGGCATGGTCCAAAATTTTTGCTAGACAGCGAGGCTAACTGGCCTAATCTAAAGAGACAAACCGAAAACTTACCTGAAATAAAGACTAAAATCAACACATTAACTACATCAATTTATGAACCTATAATTGAATTTAAACGCTTTTCCAATTTAAACCGACTTAAAAGAACACTTTGCTATGTTAAACGCTTTATACATAATACGAGAAATCCAAAAAATAAAATAACTGGTATACTAACCGTCGATGAGCTAAATCATTCATATAATTATCTTTGTTTTATGTCGCAACAACAGACTTTTCAGCAAGAGTACAAAACTTTATCTGCAAACCAAGGTCTAAATTCAAAATGTAAAATTTTATCCTTATCGCCTTTCGTAGATGAAAACAATTTAATAAGAGTGGGTGGTAGAATTAACGCATCTAATTATTCATATGACAAAAAACATCCTATACTCCTTGAATCATCTCATCATTTAACCAAATTGATCTTCGAATATGAGCATATTCGTAATATGCATGCTGGTCCGCAATTATTGTTGGCTTCCGTAAGGGAAACTGTGTGGCCATTAAATGGAAGGCGTCTTGCTAGACAAATTGCAAATAATTGTGTGCTTTGTCGGCGTGCTCGAGGTAAGACTTTGCATCCTAAAATGGGGGAACTACCAGCTCAAAGAATTACACCAGATTTCCCATTCCGCTCGGTGGGCATGGACTACGCCGGTCCTTTTCATATTTTAAACAGAAAGGGTCGTGGAGCCAAGTTAACGAAATGCTACTTATGCATTTTTATATGTCTGAGGTATAAATGTGTGCATTTGGAGGCAGTTACCGATCTTTCCAAAGACTCATTTATAATGACCTTGCGGAGATTTATCGCACGACGCGGAAGGCCTGCAGAATTGTTTTCGGACAACGGGCGCAATTTTGTAGGCGCATCTAAAGAACTCAGTTCATTTTTAAAATATCACAATGAGTCCTTTTCTGAGTTTGCAAGTCAAGAAGGATTCGCGTTCAACTTTATACCTTCGTACGCGGCCCATTTCGGTGGGATCTGGGAAGCCGGCGTAAAATCGGCCAAATATCACGTAAAACGCGTAATGGGGAATTCTCATCTCACGTTTGAAGAAATTATTACTTTGTTTGCACAAGTAGAGTCCATTTTAAATAGCCGTCCCTTGTGTCCTCTTTCCTCTTCCCCTGATGATTTCCTTTACCTATCCCCAGGGCACTTTCTGATAGGACGACCATTAAATGCACTACCTGCTCCTTCTCTGGAAACCAGGAACGAAAGCAGCCTAGATCGCTATGCCCGCTTGGAGCAGCTACGTCAACACTTCTGGCGACGATGGCAGAGAGAATACATTTCCGAATTGCAGTTGCGAACGAAGTGGAAACAGAGTACCGCCGGCCTTAAGATCGGTGACTTAGTGTTGCTGTGTGAAGATTCTCTCCCTCCGTTGTGCTGGAGCGTTGGACGAGTTACAAAATTGTTTCCGGGACCAGACAACATATCCCGCGTTGCCGAGGTCACTACCACAAGAGGATCCTACAGACGCCCCCTAGTTCGGCTTTGTCCACTTCTTCCACAAGATGATTGACATGGTTGAAGGACCAACGTCTTCAACGGCGGGGAGTTTATGTTTACGCAGAAAAGCATTGCTATGAACTACTGCCAGGAGTTGTACATTTTGTTTTAGTTAACCTACCTACTAATTTTTATTATTGTTCATCAAGTAACCTTGTGTCAATATACGTTATCAAGTTCACACCAAATCACGAGTTTTCTTTTTGGAAATTCCATTTGTTTCGTAAGAAACAACATGAAAATGTAAATTCTCTCATAATCGGATCCCATCAACCCGGACATAAGAAGTGCGTTCGAGACACACGTCATAGACACCGCTCGAGGACATAAAAATAAGCAATATTGAGCAGATGTCTCAAAATTTTCGTGCCTCTGAACAGTTTTAATCAACGCACACGCGTTGCTTTAACTCCCTTAACCCTTAAAATATGGAGTTATCCTTAGCATTTTTATGCGTAGATATCTTTTTTGTTTTAGTGTGAACTATGGTTGCCAGATGACCGGGAAATCCGGGATTGTACTATGTCCAGTCCCATGTCCAATTTTACATCTTGTCCCGTGTCCAATATTAGACTTCTCAGTCCCGGATTTCACGTTGACAAAAAGGCGCTGAAGTTAAAGGGCACCACGTTGAACTTTACTAAGTGTTACTAAAGTAAAAAACTCTACAACAGGGCGCACAAGGGTTACAGGCGCCTAATAAAATCCGCAACTTTGGACAGGGTCTTGTAGAATTGGTCCCGGAAATGATAATCCTGTAGCGAACTGTAAGCATTGGTCGTGTTCCCGCGAACTTCACAACTACGCATTACCGTATACATTACATCCAGATCCAGTGGAACTAGCTCTGGGTGCAAGGACCATTGTAGTGGGCACGCCAAGTCGACGCCGAAACCCAACACCCTGGTAACTGGACGCCGGACCGGGTACAAGCCGGAATTGATCAGGGAACCGGTTGCTTCACGTATTACGGGCTAGGATGATTCCGACCGATGCGCCTAGAAACTTCTACTGGTAGGTAATTGCGGTTGCGAATCTGCTTGTAGGTGTGAATAGGTACCTACTAGCTGATACGTGACACGTTCAGTGAGATTGGGTATACATCTTCACCTCATCAGTGCCTACTTTCCTTCTAGTGTAGATAACGGCAACGTTAATCACTGAATGCGATGTCGTGATCATTATTTTGTACCGTGAATAAAATCAGTATTTTAAAGTCACCAACGCATGAAAATAAATAAATACCACTTCGAAGTCGCAATTGTACAAAAAAAATTATTTGTTTTCTTTCGTTTGAATATTTTTACATAGTGATCAAATAATATATTACACATATAATAATATTGATAGCCGAGCTATGTATATTATTTAGCGTATAGTCATTTCTTAATACTAACCGTCTCATGTTATTTGTTGAAAGAAAAATCCTCAAACATAGTAATCTTCAAAAACACCCTGTCTCTCTCTATCACCCCGAAAAGGAAACAGACAGACAATGCAAAGTACATCGTACTCGAATATTTGATTGGGATCGAGTAACGTCGGCGCGGGCGGGTGTCAGCGATGTAATTACAGGCGGGCGGAGCCACTTAAAGGTGGAAACAATAATTAATTAAACACCTGCTTTACGGATAAATTATCGCACGGCAAAAGAGTTTAAAAATAGTAAAGTCGAGTGTTATAAAATGCCTTTTTCACTTCTATAAATCTTGCGTTAAACTCTTATAAATCTTCTGAAGGTATAATGCGGGTAATGTAGGTGTTAGATCGTCTAACATTTAGTTAAGATAATCTATCTGTATTAGTGTAATATAATCTGTGGTTTACCAGATATGTTACTTTAAGTTTGGTATTATTGTCTGTCTTGTATGGTTGGTAACAGTGACGTTGTAACTTCCCTCTTCCGTTTTCCATGTACGAAGCAATAAACGTGTGTGAATCGCCTCTCGACCTTTTTTAATTTACTACAGTCCACTTGCATATTCTTTCATGGTCCTTCGGCCATTTAAGGGCCCCGTGAGGACAATTAATGGTGAAGTTTGTGCAGTATATCAAATAAAGTGTACAATCGGCCGATCGAGTTTGGTGGCGTGTGCGGTTGTGAAGTGCCGCCATTGCATCTGGTGCCATTGTGGCATCGTTCTACCTAATCGAGTTGGACTTCCCCGTGCCGAGTGCTGCATATTGAAGAATAAACGCCAAACGAAACACCTGCAAGATTCCACACCAATTGCTGAACGGCGTTCACTTTGTCGGTGAATGTCCACTGGGAGCTGCCATTATGCCGTGCATCTCCGAACTACAATTATTATTCACAACGGATTACAGTGCGTGCGACGTGCGTATTTAGGAAAGAAGCCTCAAGAAGCTCATCATATTTTATTTTTACATCTACAGACTTCATCATCGATCATAAAAATAATAATCATTTTCTGCGTAGACATTTTCTGCAGCAGAATTCCAATTCCTATTATCAAATTAATTATCTACTCAACACATTGCTGCCAACATTCTATTCTTTCATCTGGAGCATTCAACATCGCCGACCGGAAGGATTCACTATTGACTCGCGAGTCGCGACGCCATTGATGACGTTTGCGCGCTCATCGATATCTGTCACCGGTCGATACACAGCATTTTGTGCATCATACAAACGTTTTCCGCCATTTTGTTCTGTTTGTAACGCGAATGATTCTTGCCTTCGTTGTTTGCTAAGTTTTCGTAGCACAAAGTGTTTAAAAGTAGATTCAAAACAATAAAATTTGTCACCAAGTCGAGTTCCAATTAGATAGTTGCGTAGTGATTGTTATTATTTCAGATATTTATCTAAAATGGCCGAAAAGGAAAATGCAGAGCTATTGCGTGGCTTGTTACGCAAAAGAAGCGCCGTTAAAGGTAGCCTCACTAAATTATACAATAAATATCCCGATATACAAGCGCTTCACTATTTAGAAAGGCCTGCGATTCTTCTTGTAGAGGAAAGGCTGAAGTGTACATTTGAAAAATATGAGTCACTTAACATGGAAATAGTGGCGTTGGATCCATCTGCCGGGGATGACTCTGCAGAGGATCAATACATGGATACCTTGACCTATTTACGTCAGGCTTTACTGAATTTAGAGAGAGAACAAAAAGGTATCCCAGCAATGCCAACTAAATTGCCACAAATTAATATACCTGTTTTTAGTGGTAAGTACTCAGAATTTAAATCATTTACATGCCTCTTTGATTCACTTATACATTCCAATAAGGCCATGGATAGTGTTCAAAAGTTATACTATCTAAGAAATTTTTTACAAGGTGAACCGCTCGACTTGATCACAAATTTAACTATTTCTAATGAAAGTTATGGTGAAGCGAGGCAAATATTGTTTGATAGGTATGATAATGTTTACAAAATCACCAATGAGCACATCAGCATTTTGTTAGATATGCCACCTATTACAAAATCAACTTCAAGCAATATTAGGAACTTTTTATCACAAGTTAAACAGCAACTTGCTGCCTTGAAAAATTTGTCACATCCTATAGACAAGTGGGATCCTATATTACTTTGCATTCTGACTAGAAAGTTAGACCTCTTTTGCAGTAGGGAATTTCAGCTATGTAGGCATCAAGACCCTGAGGTCACACATCTCATTGAATTTTTAGAGAAGCGAGCCTTAGCGTTGGAGAATGCGGAGCAGACTAAGCAACAGTCTTCAGAGCGTGTAGCTCCTAAGGCAGCTCACATCGCCACGGTAAGCGAGCAGCGAGTCACTGCCAACAGTAACACTGGTGCAACTGCGTCTCCACGAGCTCCACCAGTTAAGAAGTGCATACTATGTAAGTATGATCACAGACTATATACTTGCCCACAGTTTAAGTTGAAATCCATCGCAGACCGACTTGACTTTGTAGTCAAGAACAATTTGTGTAAATTGTGTTTAAATAATCACAATAAAAAATGTAGGTATCATTTTAAATGTGCCACTTGCAGTGACAAACATAATACTCTCCTCCATGAGGATAAAGTTAAGCCTCCCGTGACATTATTGTCAAAATCAAGTGCCATACAGGTCCTCTTGCCAACTGCTAAGGTTAAGTTGTTTGGTAAAGACGGAACCGAGGTGCATGTTAAAGCCTTACTTGATAGCGGCTCACAGGTCTCATTTGCGACCAGTGAACTTGTTAATTTACTGCAATCAAAGCCAAGCAAGGAGAATACACCTGTTACAGGCATAGGCAACATCTCAAATAATTTAAATGAAAGTGTTGACTTGATTGTACATTCTTTGGTCAAAAATTTTAGCATCAAAGTTTCATGTTTTGTGCTTCCTTCAATAACATCACGGCTTCCTCAAAGCTCATTTGATATAAGCAAGCTGTCACTGCCTTCTGACATCACGCTAGCTGATGACACTTTTAACGAGCCAAGCACAATCCACATGCTTATAGGTGCTGATGTATTTTTTCAGCTGCTGCTGCCTACTGAGCATCGTTCGCTTTCTACTCAGCATAGCAATGGGGGAGGACACAACGCCGCTACTTCATCACCTTCGCTTCTGAATACCAAGCTTGGATACATTGTGGGTGGTACAGTAAATTCACAAGTTGCACAACACTCACATCATGTAGTCACACTTTTCTGTCAGGAATGTAATGAAAACCTAGATAAATCTCTTTGTGAATTTTGGAAACTAGAAAGTGTTCCACAGTTATTTCCTGAAAAGTATCCAGAGCATGACGCTTGTGAAAATAATTTTATTGAAAATGTAAATTTAGATACAGTTGCTAAAAATTTTCAAGTTGCCTTACCATTAAAATTGCCTTTAGAGTCAATCAATCAATCTCTAGGGGACTCCTTGCACTTAGCTATGAAAAGGTTTCATAATTTAGAAGCTAGATTTCAAAAGGATGCCTTGCTTTATGGGCTATATAAAGACTTTATACATGATTACATTAATCAAGGGCATGCTACAGTCATTGACATAAGTCAGTATGACCTAAGCTCTCAACCAGTTTATTTCTTGCCCCACCACCCAGTACTAAAACTTGATAAGAAGACTACAAAGTGCCGGGCGGTGTTTGACGGGTCAATGAAAACCAGCAAAAGGATATCTTTGAATGATTTGCAATTAAATGGACCAGTGGTCCAAAGAGAGCTGGTAGATATATTAATACTTTTTCGAGTTGATGAGTATTTTTTCATTGCTGACATTAAAAACATGTTCCGTAAAATTAAATTAGATCCAAAGTACAGGCCTTTACAAAATATTTTATGGAGGGACACCCCACAAGATAATATTCAATGTTTACAGCTCAATACTGTTACTTATGGGCTAAAAAGTTCCTCATTTTTGGCCACACGTTGCTTAAAAGAGTTAGCAGACAGATATAAGGAGGATTATCCTCTAGCTGCTGAAATTATTTACAATTACATGTATGTAGATGACGCCTTGGTGTCACACATTTCTCCAGAGAGATTGATTGAAGCAAGTAAACAGCTCTGCATGCTTTTAGATATAGGAGGTTTCCAACTACATAAATGGGTATCTAATTTACCGGATATTCTGCATAATATACCAAAAGCTCAACAACATTTTGATGATGTAGATTTGGAGAAAAATAATTCTTCATTAAAGACCTTAGGAATGAATTACAATACAAAAGCTGACTCATTCATAATAACTAGCCCGCAAATGTCAGCAACTATACCCAAGACGAAACGCGAAATTTTAAGTTTCATTAGTAGGTTTTTCGACCCTCTGGGGCTTGCTGGTCCTATAATTGTTGGTGCTAAAGTAATTATGCAGAAAATTTGGAAATCAAAGATTGATTGGGATGCAGTTCCTGACAATGATATTTTAAATTCATGGTTTGAATTTTATAACAGTCTCTCTGATATGAAACCAATTAGTATAAAGAGGTATGTCAATTTACAAAATACCAGTTCTGCCCAGATAATAGGGTTTGCAGATGCTGCTAGTTCCATCGCATACGGCTGCTGCGTGTATTTAAGGGTCATTGATCCAAAAGGACAGGTAAAGGTTTCATTACTTTGCTCCAAGTCACGCATAAATCCAGTCAACCAGAGCCTAACTGTGCCCAGGCTCGAGCTGAATGCTGCACTCCTGCTTGCAAAGCTTGTCGCTAGAGTTCACGATGCATTGGCGATTAAGCTGCATATTAGCAAGGTAATTCTTTACTCTGATTCAAAAATATTCTTAGCATGGAACAAAACAAGCACGACCAGCCTAAAAGCTTATGTTGCGAACAGGATAAGGGTCATACAGCAACTTACAGAGCGATTTGCATGGTCTTATATAAATTCTGAGCAAAACCCTGCTGACTGTCTCAGTAGAGGAGTACTGCCTCATGAGCTACACAAGCACCCCCTCTGGTGGTCTGGTCCAGCACTGCTGCATTCTAGTAAGTATGTACCTAATGTAAATATAGACTTACCATCTGACTTACCTGAGCTTAAGTCCACCTCTGCATGCTTCAACGCTATGGTTTGTATGACATCCACAGAGTGTGAATTAAATCTTGATTTTTTACATAAATTCTCATCTATAGAGAAAATGCAAAGAGTTTTGGCTTACGTCTTCCGCTTTATTCAGAATGCAAAGTCAAAGAATACCGCTAATAAGTTTAACTATCTTACTAGTAAGGAATTACAAGCCGCATTAAACATGATTGTTAAATGTGAACAACAAAATTATTTTAAAAATGATATACATGCCTTGAAATGTAAAAAAACAATTGTAAAAGGCAATTTAAAGCCTTTACACCCTTTTATTGATGACAGTGGACTGCTTCGCGTGGGTGGTAGGTTACAAAACGCCAATATTCCATATTCTCAAAAACACCCCATAGTGTTACCTAGAGAATCACGTGTCACTGAATTAATAATTCGATATGAGCATATAAGAAATTTACATGCAGGCCCCAAGCTGGTACTATCATCAATAAATCAAAGGTTTTGGATTGTGCATGGAATAAGACAAATTAAAAAGGTTACATATAAATGCATTGTTTGTTTCAGACTGAAAGCGCAATCAGCTTCTCAGATGATGGGTTCCCTGCCACATGATCGTGTCAACGCATGTCGCCCCTTTCAAAAAGTCGGCTTAGATTACGCTGGTCCATTTTCTATCAAACAAAGTAGGATCAGAAAGCCACTAATTACTAAAGCTTACATTTGCCTATTTGTATGCTTCGTTACGAAGGCGTTGCATCTCGAGCTGGCTTCTGACTTGAGAACTGAAACCTTTTTAGCTTGTTTAAGACGCTTCACGTCTCGTAGAGGTTTGCCTACAGACATATACAGCGACAATGCGCCCACTTTCAAGTGTGCAAGGAGTCAGTTAAATGAATTACAAGTTTTACATAATTCGGCTTCCCATCAAAAGCAGGTGAATGAATTTACAGCCCAAAAGGGTATTCAGTTTCATTTTGTCCCATGCTACTCACCTACTTTTAATGGGATGGCAGAAGCTGGTGTTAAAAGTGTAAAGCACCACCTAAAAAGAACTGTTCAACGAGCGGTCCTCACTTATGAGGAACTCAATACTGTTCTGTGTCAAATAGAAGGTATTTTAAATAGTAGACCACTTTTACCTATGTCTAGCGATGTAAGTGATTTTTCTTGTATTACGCCAGGTCATTTTTTAATAGGATCGGCTCTAAACACTTACCCAGAAACCAGTGTCACTGTTAGCACTAGATTGCAATTTTGGAAAATTTGTAATGACATGAAAAATCAATTTTGGAAGGATTGGAGTAAATATTATTTAAATAGTTTACAATTACGTCCAAAATGGCAAAATTTAAAACCTAACATTGATGTTGGCTCACTGGTTATCCTTAGAGATGACAACACTGACCCTATGTATTGGCCACTAGCCAGAGTAATACAAATTTTCCCAGGCGAAGATGGCAAGGTACGTGTTGTAGAAGTAAAGCTACCCAATGGCAATGTTCATAGGCGATCCATAGTGAAAGTGTGTCCTCTCCCTATTGAATAAGTTTAATTTTTAATTTAGTGCATACAATTGTTATTATTTAAGTGTGCAATGTTACTTAATTTCTTGGTTATTCTATGCTTACATACTTAGCCTACCTTTGTTTAAACTGTAACTTCTATTTAGGACTTGAGCCTTTGCTGTAGAATAAGCTAAACCTAATATTTCTATGTATGAGTCAAGTTCTATTCAGAGTACATAATTACCTATCTTGACACTCATATGTGTAAAGCACTTACTTACCTATTTGTTTTAGTACTTACGTTCCTATGTAACGAACCTACTTACCTTTTTTTGGCATTCCTATGCAATGCACTTACATATTTTAGTCTTTACTTACGTCACTAGTTATGTAACTTACCTATGTACTTAACTTCAAGATTTTTAGTGCTCAAATAAGTTTCTAGTAATATATTTGGTTACCTTTACGTTTCTGGAACTTAGGCTTCTAGTGTGTACTTGCTTTTTATGCTTCTAGTATTTACTTAAGCTTAATTTATAAAAAAGTAAGAGTTGAGTCACAGCAACATCTAGACCTGTTTCAAAAGTTGCATAGTGGTATTTGCATCATTTTTTAAATTTTGTTTAATTACCAGTAATGTACAATTTTGTTGTGGCCCGCAATATGTTAGATCGTCTAACATTTAGTTAAGATAATCTATCTGTATTAGTGTAATATAATCTGTGGTTTACCAGATATGTTACTTTAAGTTTGGTATTATTGTCTGTCTTGTATGGTTGGTAACAGTGACGTTGTAACTTCCCTCTTCCGTTTTCCATGTACGAAGCAATAAACGTGTGTGAATCGCCTCTCGACCTTTTTTAATTTACTACAGTCCACTTGCATATTCTTTCAGTAGGTATAATAAATATTATTGTTATCAGTTTTGATCTACGAAAACCAGGTTGTAATTTAATAAAAAAAATATAATACATTCACTACCAGATTTCTACGAAAAAATTTCAATTATGAATATTATTAGTAGAGATGCATCCGATACCGATCGATTTAGTTGGATTTCCGATATATCGGAATCGGCGATATTACCTTGCCGATGCACCGATACATTTTGAATTCTGCGCTATAGAAGTTTAACGATCCTCGTTAAGCACGCCGCCCCATCCCCACATTTAGTTCGTTCATTTAAAAGAATCCCTTCTTTCATAATTTCATTCCGCTAGTTGCCAATTTATGCTTTTGAATCGTAATACGAGTAAAATATGTAAATGAAAACTATTATTCGTTTTATTTGATTTCATTATTGAAAAAAACTTACTTAAGTGCAACAATAAAGCATAACAATAAAGAGTAACATTAAGATTTTAAAGTCATCCGCCACCGTGGCCCAGATGGTGATAATCTGTGAGCCAGAGTTCGACCTTTAACCGGGTTAGACATCGTGACGGATGAACGTCCGCTCGGTTAATGGAAGTTTGTAATTTAATATAAGTAGGTACACGGTTAGGTATATGAATAATAAGCGCATAACAGATAAAATATTTTAACTTTTAACGGATGAGTAACCACCCTCACTTTGCTTCGGTTTTCTTTATTTTTTTCACCTTGGGTTACATTATTGGAGGTAATTAAGGATCCCTAATTTTTTTGATAGTATAATATAGCCTATGTCACCCGGCGATAGTGTAGCTTCCCAACAGTGAAAGAAATTTTCAAATCGGTTCAGTAGTTTCGTAGCCTATTCAATGCAAACAATCAATCAAATCTTTCCTCTTTATAATACGAGTATTAGTCTATAGAATAGATGAAGGGATTTCGTAAGGCCCAAAGTAACCGTAGGGGTAGTCACCAAATTGCAGTAAGTAGAAGCTTGGTGGAGTATACCGTATACTACAAGCTTCGCTTATTTAAATAGGCAGATAAAGCACTAATTGGATGTTATTCAAATAAGGTTTAGAACTTAGCGTGTTTGTCAAATCCAGAAATCCAGAAGCATCTATTCCTACGTGTACTTACACCTTTTTGTAATAAAGGCCCAATGTCATTGTCGACGCAAACTCACCTGAAACAAAAGGAGGAGGCTATTAGTATTCGTGCATCGACTGCAAAATGTCGTCACCAAGTCGACACACGGACGGCATTACATTAGTGATGGACGTCGAAATTACACACTCGTGTATAGGGAATGCAAATCTCGCGAGATTGGGGCTCAAGCGAGATCTCGCGAGATTATGAATAACAATACTGCGAGATCTCGCCAATTTCGAGATCTCGCGAGATTGGCAGTTTTGTGTGTTTTCTTTGCAAATAATCACTATATTTAAATAAATTAGGAAAAAAATAATAAAAATTGTAAGTATTACAAGATAAACATTTATTTTCATGAATTTTTTCAATAGACTTTTATGTACCAAACATTGTTTGACGTATCTGTCTATAATTTTTTAATAAACTTCTTAATAGTAAACTTTGACGTACGTAGCTATCAATAACAAATGAAATAAACTACCAGTCTTCTCTTCTAATATCAATCAAAAATCTTTTAGTAATAAACAGTTATTTTATAACAAACAAAATAACGAGAAGTAAAAAAAAATAAACTAATTAGCTAAGTTGAGTTGACTTATTATCGATTAAATAAAACTATATCTACTCAGTAGATCAATTAGATATTAGAGATTAATTAACAAAATATAGCAATCAAATGAAAGATTTGTTCCGCCTCCCGCGCACCGAACGAAGCCGACAAATCGCAGTTCCGTCCGTGTCAGTCCGCGCTTCGAATAAGACGATTTTATGCTCGAGTGCAATCTCGTTAATCTCGCGAGATCTCGCCCTGTTTTTCGTCCGAGATCAATCTCGCTAAAAAAGGCCGAGATCTCGCGAGAACGAGATCTCGCGAGATCGAGATTGCATTCCCTACTCGTGTATATCCACTGAAGCAATGGTCGAACATTGCTGCATGTTAGCAATGGGTGCTTTCGAGTTCTACAATTACGTATTCATAAGCATGTGTGTGTGAAATTAGTCTAAAGATAGATATTTGCTTGAAACCCTTAAAGCTAATTGAAAGGTTTTGATAAATACCGTCATAGTTCATATTTCATTAACTATAATAACACACTTCACGTATGTATTCAATGAAAAAATTGCAGTTCGGATTTAGACACAATTTGTAAACGAATCGATCGCAACTGGATCTAAATATCGGCCAGACTGCCTACAACATGGACTCATATCATAGTAAAATATCCGCAAGCCACACTGAGTCAAGTTTAATACACATTACCCTATATGCACACATTAGTATGTAATACGTTAAGGCAAGGGTAATTCTAGTTACAGAGGCACGTGTAAACGAACGATGTAGCTAACGTCCAGGCGTCCGGGGCGCCTAATTGAACCGCTCACAAGGGCCGAGGCGCTTCCCGTCCGTGATTGCGCTCGAGTCACCTTTCAACTTGATTAACTAACTTTCTTCACAGCTCAGGATCTACTTTAGGTACATTCACATGTGAAATTTAAGATCATTATGTTACAGCTTATGGTGAGGCACCTTTCCAAAATAGTAAGTTGCCTTGTCACCTAAAAGCCTAAATGAATAAATTATTAAATGATTATGACTTTGACTTGACTATCGGCATCGAATCTTAAATTAAGTTATCGCAGTTTTCTACAATGTTAGCATGTGATATAAATTCCATATTTGATGTCTCGAAGTACGGCCCCAGGCTTGATCTAGGTGAGGACTGAACGAAATTTGCTTATACTCGTACACCCTGGACAACACAAATGAGATATCAGTGACATCACAGACATGCGACCCGAAAACAAAACATTTATCTGTATATGTAACATAAATGTTCCAGCCACGAGATGAACCCAAGACCCTTCGGTGAACAGGCAGGCTCACTACCAACAAATGAAACGCCATATTTTTGTATGTCACACAGGACTTGGCGGAATACGTAGAAATTCACAAAAATAGAACCAGGCACCTACGCCGCAAACAAGCATTCAGTAAATAAGTCACGACACGTCCGCTCAATTGAAATATATTAGTTCGATACTACGGCATAGGAGCGGAGCATTCCCTGGCGGAATTATTGATGGAACAGATGCGGAAGCAAATTCGCCGTGGGAATACGGGAACGCCGCGAAGCGCATGTCACGTGCTCTGATCTCCAAACTGTGGTTTTTATTTCATTTATTATAGAGGAGAATTAAATGTTGATGCTTCGTCTTTTATACGAAATACTCTTCCGTAAAACTGCCACGGCCACAGTACAAAATCCAGCTCTGCGCACATTCACGCCGCGAGTATAGAGAGCGCACATGGAATATTCATTAACGACCAATGCCGGCTATAAGAATAGTAAATCTGCAGCACATCCGCTTAGGGATTCCGAAACGTGGAACACTCACGTTGGCGAAAATGTTCAAAGAAAACAGACCTTCGGCTAAAACTTGGCGACTGGTTCTTTCTTAGCTAAGTGAGCCAATTTCTCCAAGGTGGTGGTAACCACGAACATGGTGATATTTAAAGACACTGTACAAGAGAAAGTAGATCATTATAAAAAATTTAGCCATAGCTTATACATTTAATTTAAGTAAGAAGTATAAAAAGCATTACATGAACTTACTCGTGTGATACCTAATAGAAAAGTAAAATGTATAAGCATACGGAATAAATACCACCAACCACTAATTGCCAACAAACGGGCATGCAGTCAATGTAGTATAAACGCGCCACTGCAAAATAACCACATGTACCCAAACCTCCAATATAACGTGCGTTTCATTTATGAATCGACAATCTCAATACAAACTAATACCAACCAAAGTTACCTTCCCCCTAAGACTTCATCATACCCGTTCACAGGCCACAAAGCTCTATCAACCTCACATTTGCAGTCACGGCGAGCATAGAAGAGCCGATTCACACATGGAATATTCAAACGGGGTCTAACGTCACTTTCAGAATTATTACGTCGGAGAGTATTAGGTGTGACATTTCGCAAGATTATACCTTTCCTTGCGGTTTTATATCTTTATGGGACACAAAACGAAAATAATGAATAGAGAAAACGAGTATAATATAATTTTCTTAAACCGATCCACTGTTGAGCAAGTACTTGTGATTCTAGAGCAGGTTCCAATTTACTACCTCAATGTAGAATGGTGCAGTTTAGGTGGAAGGATCACTCGGATTTTTTGCCACAAGCGGTCATCTATCCAACTTCGGATTAAACCTGCGTAGCTACCCTCAATCAATCACCTATCGCGACCATGCTAGGAACCTTTATTAATCACATTTAATTTGCAATCCCACGAAATTCCTATTTAAACCAATTCGTATTCGTTCAGAATTGCTCAGATTTTATTTCCAACTGTAATATAATACGAAAGAGCACCCGAAGAACAATAAAATTATACGAAAGTACCGGCGTGTTTAATTCGATTCAGCGGGCGCGGTAAAGCCGGTGAAGTTCCACGAGTCATTCAGCTCATCGGCGGAAACCCTAGCAATGTGGGTCGACGACCTAACGCCCATAATTTGGTGGAATGGCTGATGCCGTCATGTTCCACGTCAAACACTGAGCTGAGCTTCCGGCCTAACGGTGTCATGAGGATAATTTGTATTTAACTGATTTTTATCAATAGTTAGGTAAATAGTAACAGTATTTAAGACAAAAAAGTAGGGTTCCGAAGTAGTAAGTTTATCGACTATTAGGTACTCATTAATTACTTAAGCTAACATAGCCGTGATAGTATTCATCATATTATAACCTATTTTTGATTTTTTTCCCTTGTCCAACTACAACCGTTTAGCCGGCAAGGGGGGGGGGGGGGTGACACTTAATGACTCTTACTAAAATCAATTTAAAGCCAAATATTTCGTAAACGGACCCCTAATTCCAAAAAGTGTCTTAGAAGACTCATACTAGTTTTGAAAGACCTTTTCAACGATATCCCACACTATAGGGTATGCGACGAATAAAAAATTCATCCTCAAGTTACCTTTAGGGGAGACGTTCCCTGAAAAAAAATAGTTTTCAATATTTTTTTTACGATTCTGGAGTTTTAATAAATATATTGTATATTCATGCCAAATTACAGCATTCTAGCACTAAGGGTGCTTTTCCACCAGAGATGTGCTATGCAGCTATGCTGCGAAGATGTGAAATGCAATAAATATGATTGGTTCAATAAATTGACTGACTTCCACCAATGAATATGATTGGTGGATATCAAACGCATCCATAGCAACGTAACATAGCACATCTCTGGTGGAAAAGCACCCTAAGAGTCTCGGCGCTTTGCTTCGGACAGACGGACGGACGGACGGACATGAAGAAACTATAAGGGTTCTGATTTTACTTCGAAACCTTAAAAAAGCTTCAATATATGGTGTGAAGAGTATTACCTTATTTCTGATATTTTTTTAAGAGAAACTGTACCTATTACAATACAATTTCATCCACTACTATACCTAATGTATTCGTACCTGGCGATCTAATATGAACTCTTAATTCCAGTCAAGTTCCAGTGTAAACGTCAAATTCGTGTTACGAAAGCGGTCACGTGAAACTTTAGCCAATCATACATCGTTTAAAACCCGGGAAATGAATTGCCTGGAACATGAATGGTTTTATAAGAGTTCATTAAAGAGTTCATAATAGGCCCGCTGGCGTAGCAAAAAACGCTGTTACTTTCATAATTCCTCAAATAATGTAGGATACTCCTGACAAAGCATAACACATCGAAAAGGAGAACATTCGTCTAGTACGGCTGTACGCAATGTACTAAATGGATTGATTGTAATTTGTAACTATCGTAAACTCGGAATGATCTGAAATAATCACAAGACACGCTCAATAACACTTCAAACATAGCTAGCTATCTTGAGAATGATGTCTCACCTTACTCATATATTATAATTATTATGTACAAACTTGCGTACACTTATTTAGATAAAAGCACTAGAAGCTAAGCAAGCAAAACCCAGCAACATAATACAATTCGGAGTGTCTCTTGGGAGGTTGAGAGCAATCCGGCCCCGCGCACCGTATCATGGTAGTTAAATGCAGATAATATAGTGCCGCTAGACTAGACTGCCCGAGCTAAAAAACAGCTTCCACACTTGGATTTTGTTTTTGAATACAATGTGCAGATCATCAACTATGTACTACGTAGTTTGGCTGGAGAATTCTATGGAATCTTATTAAAATACCTACCTTAATTTTTGCGTGGCCTTGCCTCAGCATGATTATTTTTACTAATAAAATCAAATATGTAATATTATGATCGTTTTATAATCCATTGACAAGTTGTGCAAGCAAAAGTAGATTAGTCTACGCAACGACTATAATAAACAAAGTAAAGTATGGAAATCATTCGAAGTCTCTCGGGTCTTAGGTCCATAGCCAGCTATATTATGACAGTCATTAAACGCAGACGGGAGGATTATTTAAATACATTAGCATAACGGCTAGACTAATATTCCCTCCAGTTAAAATGCCCTCACGGCTACTTGTAATGTTGTGGCTATTTAACTAACATGTGCACAGAGCATGTGGGGAGTATCTTTGATGGTATCGTTTGTAGTATCAAAGGTAACAAAAGCACGTAAATCGCGGTCCATACAATTTAGACTTTTGAGTAATGTAAAATAAACTTATTTCTCTTTAGAAAGAATACAGCTATTATTGCTGAGGTTTGTTGTGTCGCTAGCTCAAACACCTCCCAAATCGATACTTACTTAACCAAAGGTATTTCACAACATGATGAAATTATAATAATTTATGATGCGAGTAGGCGTAACAAATCACACTTTTTTGTATGATAATGCTAATTGAGCTGGTAGGTATAAGATATCAGTAGTCACATCGAAACCGAGGGCAAGCAGCGCTGAGCATGATCGTCCTTTGACAAGCTGCCAGATCATCAACAACATGACAACATCTACTGAATTTTTACTACGAGTAGATATATAGGTATCACAGATGAAGATAGAAAGAAGCGTTTTCATAGGACTAGTGGAGATAGGCCCTTATTTTTAACCAAGTTCAAAAAAGGAGGAGGTATTCAATTCAACTGTATTTTTTTGTTTGTTACCTCAGAACTTTCGACTGGGTGCACCGATTTTGATGACTGTTTTTTTAATCGAAAGCTGGTGCTTGTCATGTGGACCCACTTAAATTTGAGAAATCTGACGAGTAGTTTTTGAGTTATCCCTAATTTTGAAGTCGGTTATTTATTGTCAAGAATTATATCACGTGAGTTCTGAAGTAAATGCTTGGAGATGAGATTAACTTAGGATTCCCCCGAGCTACGTACGTAAGTACGTTACCTAAAATGAAGAAAAACAAAACAGGTTTATTAAAATTATGTGCATATATTTTTATGTTGCCTTTCAATCTTAAGACTTGTGCCAAATTCATAATCTAATAAGAATTAAATATGAGTTCAATTACATAATAATTAGTTATTAGTAGTGAATTCGAGCAACAATGAGTCTCATGTTCTATCATTTGACGGGCCTGAGATAAATATTATTTCGCTCCGAGAAAAAATTATCGACATGGTTCGGAGAGTCACCTGATAATACTGATAACCCACAGCCACAGGGAAAAGATATTGAATACCCAATAAAGCTTGGTAAAAGACGCATAGATCACACTCAAGTCTTTGAAATGATAACCCAAAAAAAATTCGCGAATAACGCGCATTAGAAGATGTCGATACCTATAGCAGTAGGTTACTAAAAGCCGATGCATATTAGAATGAAAATCATAGTTTAATCTTTTTAACTTCGATTTTCACAATTAATATCTACATACAAATACAATTAAGAAACAAAGCCACCGTTTCGCTCCAAGACTCCAAGCGTTAGCTTGAGTAAAGTTTGTACGGTTTCCTTACTAACTTTCATCGATTCAAATTTCATATAGATAATAATACCAATCATAAACACAAAATTATATCAACAAGTTGAAAAGAAAATGAAATCTGCTTTGCAAACTTTCTATCGTTATTTTTTCAGCTAGCCATTCAAACGAAATCATCGAAGCTATGATCGAGTCCATTACGGATGTCATACTAGTTTTTGTAAAACAAATTTAGCACGATTAGTGTCGGTTGAATGACACAGCGAAATTAAACCACACAGGTCACAAATTGGCATAGTTACTTTAGTTCTTTTATAATCGTATTCTTTCATCCGATTTTAAAATGTTATGCATGAATAGAGAGCCTGTACGCTTTCTTTCTTTATATATAATTATATATTTTTGTTGTTTTTCAGTATGCAATTTTTGTACATTCCAATTTACGTTATACCTACAGTTCTTTTCGGTCAAAAACATAAGCATGTAGGTCAAGTAAATAAACTCATATTAAAATATGAACAACGAATCGCCGATTTGACGATACAAAACGTCATCGTCATCAATACTGAGAAAGAAGATAAATTTTGTATGCGTCTATGTGAAAGTAATATTTTAACGACAATGCATAATTAATCCACTGTTATTAATCCATAACTGTCCTAATATTCGACTACATGTAGGAAAATACAGATTTCTCCAATTTTAGGATCATTATGGATGGACTATATGTATAAGTTCCTTCTCGACCATTTCCTCTATCAACATCCATCTATTCGAACTCGGGCATCCCCAATGCGATAAATTTTCTTTCAAACAGACTTTTACAATTTTATTATTTATGAAAATAGGCCTTGGCCATAGTAATAATTTGTGTTGAAAATTAATTTTAGTATGCTGAATCGGCAACGTTACAGTTGGCTCTGTACCGGCTCACAGAGCCTCCAGAATGCTAATGGAGTCATTACAGTCTGATACAAAAGGTAAATAAAACTAAAACTCCGGCTTCAAGTTAATTCCAAACGATTTGAAACCCCCGAAGGACGACCGCTCCTTCCTGCAATGCTATTGGCGTTCCTGCTCCTCCACCCTACCGAAATATTAAAGAGATTTTACGTACCTGCTTTAACGGCTTGCCATTTGCTGGAGAAACGCTTCAATCAATTGGTACATAAAGCTACGTAAACTTAGTAATAATTAATTTAAAAAAACCGACTGCGTAAAAAAAGAGAAAAAATAAGCCCAGTAGTTCAGAATGTTGGTAAAAGTAATACTGATCAACTACACCATAGAAGGATTAACAGTTCGGACCCATTCTTCAACCAATCAAATCTTTTTCCCAAGGAGCCTTGTAAAATTTAAATAGGTATACTTAGTAGATACATACCATAGAGTGGTACATGCATAGGTACACTCGAAAAACATAACCCTCCTTCTAGCGCAGTCGGGTAAAAATACGTATCTCTCCTTAGTTTTGGTCATCATCCTTGTCAGAATGTCTGGGAGATGGTCAAGGTTTGGACGATTAATTATTTTAGGATGTAAAATAGTCAAAACAAGATGATGCGAATGTGGCGCCATCTTTTATTTAGATTAAAAAGTCAGTATGCCTAAGAACACATTTATTGAAGAATGTCAAAGTAACCCTTTGACAGTATGAATTATGGTCGAAATTGGACGGACAGTGGGAGCAACTAGTAAAATATTAATACCACAGACATGTATAGAGCTACTTTCCTTCATGATAGCTAATATATCTCTATAAGGTAATTTTTATGACAAATGACGCAATAATCCCGTGGCGTTTCAAATCGACATTGGCATTACCTTAATGAGTACGTAATAAACTGAAATAAAAGGCAGTTTGGTTATTAATGTAAGTGCGAACGGAAGAGACAACAGGGGCGCAACGCAAGCCGAGAAGGATGGATCTTTTCAGTATTCAATAGAGAAAACGCTAGCTTAAAACGCATTTAAACTGATTATGTGCCCTACCGTGAATCGAGAGTCTAAAGTTCGATTCCTTTACGTGCCAATCCATGGCAAGAAAATAAATACAAAAGAATCCTTATTTGCTAATGCAAACCACGTTGACGTAGAAGGTTGTTTGCGGAGTAAAAAAGTATTTGCATACTGATTCAAAACACTTTGTAGGTGTTTCAAACGCGTATTAATTAAATGTAGAAGTTCCCGAACTGGTTTACGATGTACACCATTTTGATGATTAATTTACTGAATCTATTATGGTACCTTCATACAAGACAACTGCAAGAAAATATATCCAACAAAGATTCTAACACAAATTAACGATACCAAACAATATGATCATACACATACGAGTATAAGTTGCCATCCATAGAAAGGGCACGCAATAGAAGCATGTGAAATGATCCACCGAGGCAGGGGCTATCGCTCATTAACTCGATTACGAAGTGATTGATGGACGGATCCAAAGGATAGAAGGGCTGGGTCGCGTCACCCGCTGCGTCAGGTCGCTACTCCAATCCTTGGCCATGGTTCATTCTGGTTTATAGAAAGTGTCTTACTTAGTAAAATAGTTGTTTTAACATCGTGTAAAAGGGTTCAAACAAAACTGGATACGAACTTCCCATATCGGTTCATACGATTATATTCTATAGAACTCTTCAAGAATCGTTTCCTTATCATCAGCAACGCATCATTGTTTGCTTGATAGAGAATTAAAAAAATCAAAATGCCCATTTAGAACATCGTGTAGGGACATTATGGCTCCTCTCTCAATATCTTGGCGTTACCTGGCTTAATTTCTGTGTACGTCAGAACGTTGAACTGATTTTTCTTCATTCAATGGAATTAACGCTTATTAGGTCTTGGTGAGTAAAATGATCTAATGCCCCAACCCAGAGTCACTAACGACTACTTAAATCGCTCCTTAGTACAGAATTTGTATGGAGGTACATTATTAAACAGTTTTTATTGAAAAATATAATACCTGCCGTACGTAGTAAAGTACGTATTTCTAAACATGTTTTCAAAGGTACATTTCGCTATTCGCGTGTATCGATCTGAGCGCCCAGCGCACTTCCCTCCCCGAAGCTATTGTGCGTGAATGACACATAACGCAGGAAACAATCAATTTAACGAACACAGCTGTAAGTTGCAGTAAAAAAAATTGCCTAACAGTCGCAATTGGCCAAGTTACTGAGTTCTGTTTAGACGCGTATCAATCTCACCATGCCGAGCCATTTCTGGCAGCTGTGCGTGTATGACACAGCGTAGAATACATGGCACAGTTAATTTTATTAATTAATTATATTCTTTAATTACTTACGCCTCAACTCAGAGTCACTAAAGGATACTAAAATCGCTCCTTAGTAAAGAATTTGTATGTTTATTCTTTACTAAGGAGCCATTAAAGTACCCGTTATGTGACTCTGAGTTGGGGCGCAAGTATTCTGGTTTTGAAAAATATATTTTCCTTTTCATTATTTTGTAATTGTATCTACTACACATCGGGGTCGAAGCAGGGGTGAATAGATCGATACAAGATCGTCCAAAGGGTCTCCATTGACAAGTCACGCTTTCGGGGGCTGTCCTCTGTACTTAGTTTCGCAATAGGGAGAAGCGCCCTTTATTTAGGTAAAATATCTAATCTATTTATCAGAATGATATAATTTATCACTGCAAAGTATGAAATAAAGACCTCTTCAATCTTTTTGTTAGTTATCTGAAAACTATGATCTCAGAGGCTCGTGTATTTTTACTAAAATGAAGTTGTCAATGTGAGTATTTTTCGATTTATGTTTACGGTATAAATGATGTTTTTAAAACTCGCGATAAAAAATAATAGAGATCGTATTCCCAGGCAACTATTATTCCGTGAATATGGTTTACCCGAAGCAAAAAACTATTAAGGTCGTAGCTGACTTATACGACACCGCTCCCATCCAACCGAAGTATGAGAATTCAAATATAAACTTAAAATCGTGCTCTGTAGGTACAACTATTGAGTGGCAAGGTTGCGGTTAGCTTGCTTCCCGCGCGCGGGCTTCTAATTTTTGTTGTTACTGTAAAGTGCACCTACAGAGCACGATTTTAAGTTTATATTTGAATTCTCATACTTCGGTTGGATGGGAGCGGTGTCGTATAAGTCAGCTACGACCTTTACTTATGTACATTGGCGTCAAATATTTCCAGATTTTAACAGGAACACGTATGAAATATTTTTTCTTATGATAAGTGGCAATATTTTTTTAGTTTGTGATATATAAAACACTCGAATTCCATTACACTTTACGATTACCTATCTACGCCGTTCCAGCAGATCCCCAGCATTTACGTAACATTCGCTAGTCTCATTCAAGTCTGTAAAAACCCACGAAAGAGCCGAGATCAATAGCCAAGCGGGTCGGAAACCCGCACCCGCACCCTAAAGGGAGATAGGCTTTTCGGCTAATGTTACTAATTGCTTTCACGCCAAGAAAAGTGCTAGGATTCTACAATGTAAAATCTTTTCTGTAAATTATTTTTGGTAAAATCTTTGATAAATAAAGAAATCTTTGTCTTCTGTCTTCTTCTTCTTCTTCTTCTAGGCCAGCAACACATCGTTGATGATCACTATGGATCACTATGGGTGATGGTGAGTACTAAGTAGTAAAGTAAAAAGTAAAATGTATAACATTAACCCAACGCATTATTTGCGCTCCTTTCGGACACCATAAGGACTATTGTGAATGCGGAACACATTAACAATAACAAAATATAACTTAAAAACTAATATTCCCCAACTAATTGATACCTCCGATAATTATATTATAGGTAAGTCATACATTTTCAAGGTTGTACCTTAAAGTAACCCGATCAATACTTTACAGGACCTCCTAGAAAGGTCAAAGGTTTGTACTAAAAAAAAAT
Source organism: Thymelicus lineola (assembly GCA_963932265.1). Lineage (NCBI taxonomy): Eukaryota > Metazoa > Arthropoda > Insecta > Lepidoptera > Hesperiidae > Thymelicus > Thymelicus lineola. The sequence goes on from OZ010686.1 coordinate 4,131,796, forward strand.
TGCGGACCTTTTTATTTGTTATATGAAAAAAAAACTAATTATCTATAGGCACAGAATTTTTAGTCTCTGCACTTGACCGTATTTAGGTATAACCTAAAAAATAAAACAAGCATATCAATATCTTCAATGAAGGCACTATTAATATTGAACAAAACAAGTACCTAGTAGTTAACGCAAAAAATGTTCTATATTAATACAATAACGCGAACCTTGGCATCAATTAGCTAACACGATATTTTATATGACACGGTCATTCATTATGATAACCTCCAGTGGCTAGGTGCTACCACTACCACCCGAGGTCGGATCTCGGGTTACGGATGTGGGATTGTGGGGGCGAAGCGACCCGACGCTCGCCCAAGACCCTTGAACAGCCTTAGGGTGCGGACATAAACTACGTCACATCACACCCTCCCCACCGCGTCCTCTCGCATCCTATCTTTAATTAACGAAAAACTGCCGTGCTTTAAATAAGTTTAACTGACTTTAATTCCCTTTTAGTTGAGATTCTGCAATAGAATGATACTCTTTAATAAATACAAAAACAATACATATCACGTTAAATATGTGTTCACATTTTAAAGAAAATTAGTACTAAAACTACTAAAGTTTTATTGGACAGGAATCCCTGACAAAACTTAATTCCGGAACTAGCTCTTACCTTACTTTTAAAGATTACCGCAAAAAAAAAACACATTAAACTTAATTTACAAACGAAAAAATATCAAACTGGTGGTATAACATTTTTTAACACGCAATTATAAATATTTAATCGCAAATTACTATTTACCGTTAGCTTATTATCAAATTCGCAATATCAAATTAATTACAGCTACGAGTGCATTGTTAATTATTGTTATTCACTGTGAAGAAGAAACATTAATTTTAATGAATGGCATTACTGTTACTTATAATATTAAACTTAAAGATTATTTTATATCTTTGACATTTGTAACTTATTAGCAACATACTTTAGTTTAAATAAGTTTAAAGTTTAAAACCTTTTTGTGTTATTGTTTGTTTCAAACTGTATAATGATGAAATGTTGTAATAGTAAAAACTACGCTAGTTTTTGTCAGTACATCCCGGAACTGTCATGCTGTAACTTTCATGAAAAAATGCCGTAAAGTGTGCAAAAACTAACTATTCCTAACATTTTAGGGGGATTACATTTAACTGAAACTTGGCAACGCTTCATTTACACACTCAACAATAATACTCACTTTCAAAATTGGTTACACTTTTTTGTGACTGTTTTATCTACCTTTTTAGGGTTCCGAAGTAAAATCGGAACCCTTATAGTTTCTTCATGTCCCTCCGGCCGTCTATGGCCGTGCCTCCCCTACAGATAACGTGAGGATGAATTTTTTATTCGTCTTGTAGTGTGGGGTATCGTTGAAAAAGTATTTCAAAAATATTATGGGTCTTCTAAGACTATTTTTGGAATTAGGGGTCCGTTTGCGAAATATTTGGCTTTAAAGCGCTAAATTTGATTAGTCGTGTCCCCGCCCCCTGCCGGCTAAACGGTTGAAGTTGAACAAGTGAAAAAATTATCAAAAATGAGTTATTATGATGAATTTACAAGGAAAACTATCACGGCTATATGTTAGCACTTATGCTAAGTAGGTTTATCCGACTATTAATCATTAATTATAATACTTATATTATAATTAATGATAAATAGTCGGATAAACTTACTACCTCGGAACCCTACATTGCGCGTGGCCTGACAGCACATGCCCGGTTTTTACATATCCGAGAGCATATTATTACTTTATTCCTGTCCCAAAAGCACACATCTCATCATTTCCAACCCTCAACGACGGACACGTAATTAATCTTATCTAGTATACTGTATACGTTATGTAAACAAACCAATGCGCTTTTCGTTTCAAAACCATCAAACCACGAACAATTTCCAAACTAAACTTTCACTAGACGACCACAGCGAGACAGACAGTTGACTAGGACGACTTTCGGCCACAGTAGAGAGCTCGAAGGACCAGTCTTTAAGTGTCCTAAGTTGAACAATGTTCTATCTTGAACAGTTCGCGTGAATATGCACACTTGAAAGAACACAAAAGACTCCAACTTGTACGTTCTTCTGTCTGTCTATCTACGTTTTTGTTAATAGGTACAAAAACACATATGAGGAGCTTCGTAGACATACAAACTACTTTCGTTCATCGAGATTTTTTTCACTTTTTTGGGGTAACAAACAGTACTCGACAAGGTTTTTACAATATAATCGATATACATTATTTTAAATATTTTATTGTGTAGAAAGAATACACATACTTCCCATACTTTCGGCGGAAAAAGGGTTCCATTATCATCTGTTGTGGAGCACGTAGAAATCTTACTCAATCTATCCCTTATCCATTATAGGACCAAAAGGATGGTTATTACGTCGCTGTATGTTTGAGCCATCTAAATCCGGCTGATTCCTTTTCGTTGTCATAGAGAAAAATATTGTAACAGTCGTCATATCATCATACACACGCATAATAATTCTGTATAATATAATCAAGAGGTCAGTATTTAAACTTTTTGAGTATAATATAGTATAGATATTTAATAAAATTAAAAATGACCGATGTTGGAATGACTCAGCGGCTTAGGATGCGGTTTTAACTTGTGTATTTTGGCAAGTTCGAATAACAGTTATACCAGCAGTGATTTTTTCATTTCAATTATTTCCAAATAAAAATAATATTATTGTCTCAATTATAAACGTTTCGTCTAAACAATTTTTCAAATGTAAGTACTTACTTACTAAGCCTTGCCTTGCCTTAGTACTTACTAAGGCATAGCTTTTCCGAAGCGAAGGCGGTTACTAGATTATATATAATACAATATATAATATGTATTTTAAAATCCTTAATTTTCAAACCCTTTACCGACCGCGTCCTAATTCTATCGAGTCATTCGCAGTTCGCAGTAAAGTTGGCCGCATAAAACCCGTCAATTTCGGACGGTGCTATTTCCAACGTGCGATACGCGAGCCGAATGTCAATGGCACGTAAACGACGCGAGTTACGCACGCGCCAAGCTTACTCGCGTCGCGAATGTATATTCACCAATAGCACGACGGACATGTTCTTAGATTAAAGATGATTAAAAGATAGAGTATAGTAAAATAACGGAAACAAGCGCCTATGACACGGGATCGATCCTTTTATTTAAATTAATTTGTGAATGTTTACTGAAAAAAATTAACACCCCACCTCAGAGACATTAACGGTTACTTAAATCGCTCCTTAATCAATCACCATACAAATTCTGTTACGAATTAGGTAACCGTTAGTGACTCTGAGTTGGGGAAGTGTTGTAGCAATTACAAAATTCACGAATAAATTAATTTATTCACTTAATCGAGAGTTGTCGATAGTGATGCAGTATCAGCAATGTTCAATACACATCTAACACAACTGAAGAGTCATCCGGAGTCTGAATACGATCAAAATAAAAAAAAAACATCTAAAAACATTCGAATGCCACTTTCATTTGTTCTTTGTGTGGCGTTTGAACCGCCTGGTAGGTATATTTAAATCAATTTATATGTCAGTCTCCTGCCATTTACAACTTGCGGACTTCATCTTGATGTTCAGAAATCTTATACGTAAATTAATTAAAGGAGGGTGTTTGACAGAATTAAAAATGATTTGCTTTTACTTACAAATATCTCAACTATTAATCCTGTACTATTAATGCCTCATCTCTTTACCCTTTAAATCTATGTACATAGTTATACACACGTTAAGGAAAACCTTCAGGCGCCGACTAAATTTGCACATGTAGTCGTAAACAATAGTCGTGTATATAAACAAGGAATTCGGGAAGTTGATCGAACCCGATACTACTGTATGTTGGAAACTGTTCTGAACTGTATTCCTTGCCTGCTTCCAATGTGTTTTATAACTTCCGTCGTAATTAACGTAAAGACTAAAAAGACAGATTTTATTATTTTTTTATTTTTTTTTTATAAATACATGTACTTATTATGATAATGTTTTTGTAAAAAAATATTTTTTTATAAAAGAAGGTATCAATTTTGTTAGCTAAAATATGTTTTGTCATCCTCCGATAGATTCAAAATCACGTATGTCGAGAAAGAAGCCTAGCTACGAAAGGTTTAAAAAGAAGACCTAATATTTTATGAATAAGGCTGAACATAACGCCTTATTTTCTAAACAATCAAATAAAACAGTATCAATCGTTACCCTGCGAGTCTGCAGTTCTCTGAATACTTCTGGGAATTTATTGAACCATTGTCTCACTCCCGCGAATCAACTTGCTAGCGGTCGAAGGCTTGTTCAAAAATGCTGAATAGTAAAGTACTACGAATAACAACGTAAATTATTATTAGCTAATAATTACGAATTTGGCTTTAGAAGTAAATTATATAAAAAAGGACATGAAGAATTATTATCCTACCGTTGTAGTTACTTGGTGGTAGTTCGAATAGTTTGACGATAATTCCCTCCCGGGGGTTGCTCGCCTTGTCGTGGCGGGGGGGCTTAGTAACCGTGGACTGGTCACCCACGGTGAAGCCAAGAGGCAACCAGGGCCGGCCTGTTTGGGCTGCCGGCTGGCCCGAGGAGGGCGCTCCCAGCGGGCTGAATAAGTCCGCTGCGGACGCGCGCCGAGGTGGGACCGCAGAAGAAGAGGAGTGCCGGTATTACGGTGCGCCGTTCTCCCTATCTTCTGCGGCCGTGGAGGGATCGCAGGGGGAGAGGCGTGTTGGTATTACGGTGCGCCACTCTCCCTACCCCCTGCGAGCTGGCGGGGCCGTTCCGCCGAAACGGCATTGGTGGGGCCGCAGAGGAAGAGGCATGTCGGTATTACGGTGCGCCGCTTGCCCTATCCTCTGCGGCCGAGGTGTGGTCGGTGGAGGAACCACAGACCTGATCCTCCACCGGGTACCAGTCATCTGGTATCCATGGCCTCCTAGTAGCAGACTCAGGGGGAGTTTGCTACAGTACTGGTGGAGGCCGAGGAGGGAGGCGCACCTTACCATCTGGTGCGCCCATCGTGGAGGGCCTTCGGGCTTTCGCGATGGAGCCGCTTGTGGGCGGCTGCCGCTGGCGGGGTCGCGGATGTGTGCGATAGCGTTCCCGTAACCCCGTCACAAGGCGGCGAGGAGGAAGATGGGGGGGTTTTTAGTGGGTATACCGTGGGTCTCATTAGCCTATACGGGAGTCCCACATAACAGGGGGCGCAGGGGGCACCCGAGTGGTATGCGTAATGCATTTTCCTCCCCGAAAAAAAAAAAAAGTTTGACGATAATTTAGCATTTTACATATTTTAACATTTCTAATTTTACCTAGAATAAATTGTGACTAAAATCCTATGTATCTAAATGTTATCCTTTGTGATATCATTTTCTTAAAGGTTCATGACACGCATTTAATATTTTTAAATATTATTTAAAAGTAGATATCGATTATACTATAATAGATGTACAAAAGAACCAGAGTTCCGGAAACAAGTATAGGTATTATTTATGAGTAGCGTATTTAAAACTCAACTTCAACCGAATTTGCTAAGTTTAACTAAATTTAAAAAACAAAGTAATGAAATAACATTTAAAACTAAAAAATATCGTATCTATTACCTACTACACTTCCTTAATGACATGTAATAAGTATTTTATTATAATTTACTTTTCACAGTTACTGACATCGTTTCGCAACCCATAAATAGTATTTCTTACTACATTTCGCCACGAAACGCGGGCGCTTAAGAACATTATGCCACAGAAATAGTTCTCATTTCCCTTTAATTACAATGTCATGATGTCGTGTTAATGGTAATATTGTTACGTCCTTGGGTGATAATTATATTGGACTAACTCCAATACCTACTTACTACTTTTTCTTAAGCTAAATAAACGGTCACATAATCTGGCACACACACCTTTTCGCAAAGTAGGCCAACCCCACTTGATATCATCGGCAAACACATCTAGATAGATAGATAGAAGGTAAGTACCTATATTCGTTTATACTTCGACTTGTCTTAGACAGAATTGACTACTTTTCAAGGCAGCAGCTGAAGTCAATCATGTCCGAGCACTTCCATGTTTCGGAGGGCACGTTTAGCTTATCGTTATCGCTTAGTAGTCCCTAGGTCACGTTCAAAGCCATCTGACGACAATATTTTCGATCCTTGGGATGATCAATAACCTCTTCGACAGTCCGCACTGGAGCTGCGTAGTGTGTCCCTAACACTACTAGGCCTCCTAAATAATAGACCATTATTTGTTAGTGGGTAAAGGTATAATGAAAACGTAATAATCTACAAAACAAAGCCCACATCGATAAACAAGTTTGAAAACCAAATAGAGAACTAGTTATCCTGAACCTCCAATTTGTGAAGTTTGATAACAACACAAGCTCCATGTATAACCAACCAATAAACAAACTAAACTTAACTACAAAAACAGAAAAGGTTCTTTCCCTTATATTTTTTCGTTTAAAAAGGTGTCAATTATTTATTGAAACACTGTAGACTTGTAGAGTACTCGCCCTGTCGCAGGAACTAGGCCAAATCGTTTCACAGCTCCAAACAAGTTCGGATTTTGGTTCGCAAATTATGCGATGTAGATTAATGTGCCAACGTGGATTAACTTCCTAAGTACTATAATTATAAAAGTATTTGTGGGCCACATAGATGATAGACCTTCAGTATACTCGTAGTGGACTGGCTAATGAAATATTCATTTCCTTGTTTACGCAACAATTATTGTTTCATGTTTGTTTATATCTTATCAGTCCAACCATCTATTGAACCTATCTTAGGACCTATCTTAGACAAAATGATAGGAAAACGACAGTTTTATGACAATAGTTGTTAGATAGCCAATAAGTATTTTATGAGAATAAAGTGAAAAAGTTGAAATTGTGATAAAAAGGAAATACGTTTAATTTAAAGAAATATATTAACTATTGTGTAACAAATACAGGTCGCAGAACTATTACATACTTTTAATCTAAACGGCACTAAAGACGTAAATCAAGACCGATACACGAAACTAAATCTCGATAACCAAGTTAACACGGACGTAGGAATAACCGCAGAATAAATCATAAAATTCAGGAGTACCTCTAACATTTACATTTACGATGGCACTGCACTTCAGTAAAGCTGGCCATACACGATCAAGTGTACTTGTCAAGTTTGCAGTTTGACTTGATGCGGCATCCAGTTTGCATGAGATAGCTATAATGGCCAGATAGCCACACCGTGGCCATACACTGTCAAGTTTACTGGATGCCGCGTCAAGTCCGCTGCAAACTTAACAAGTATACTTGATCGTGTATGGCCAGTATTAGGGTGAGGCCAAACGAGCGTATTTTTTGATCTATGAGTGGCGTGAAATGAGTCGGTTTCATACGAAAGTTCAAATTCATTTGTTTGGAATTTAGACTTTAGTACGAAAGTATCGAAAAATTCGTTCATTTGGCCTCAAAAGAAAGCCTGTGCTGCACGCTGCACACTGCACCGTCGCCGATATTTACATTTAACAGCTCATACGTTCAGCTATAATTGGAGAACGTTTAAAATGATATCCAACGAGACATTTTATCTTAACAGCTTAATAACCTATCATCAGTAAGCTGATTATAGTGGTTATATTAATGATAGTATGTGGAAAAGATAAATCCAATAGATGTTAGTTATAGCAATTGCAAAAGATAAACCTAATAGATGATACGTAATACGATTACCAAAAAGAGCTGCTCATTATTCATATTAAAACCTTTCGTAATCTCATCGGGTAGGTACTATATCTGTGATGTATTTGTATTTGTACGCACATGCAGAAATAGTCTGTATCAGTCTTAATAAACTAAAAGTAAAAAACATATTATAATAACCTTTTTTATGCCAATAGCCAACAAACTAGCAAAGGAGCAGGTAATGATATGAAAGTTTATATCTGGTATCAAATCTCGATTTTAATATTTTATAGTAGACGTTTAAGGTATTTGCACATTAACCGTCGGATTAAACTGTATTTTATAGAGCTCAACATCAGGGAGAGGTGGTCATAGACCATCGTACCAAATAAGTGGTTAGCAACAAGGTGTAACCAATATATTTCAACTAAAAAGGAAAAATTTTCGTTGGTATACTCAAATACAATAATTATAAAAAATATTTCATGTTAGCTTCTGTTTAACTTTGAAGCTAACAATAAATAATTCTCAAACTTTATTGTGTCCTCATCAATATTTAATCCGGCAACCTAGACCATACGTCACGAGGAGATTACCAAGCGTACCAGCGCAATCTTTTAAACATTTAATATCAGCGAGAGAATAAAATCACAGCTAGGCTCACTGAATTATTCTATAGTAAAAGGAAAGTGTACGTCGGAATATGAAATCTTAATCCGATATAATGAAACACCTTTCTCGCGACACCGATTACACTATCAGCCGGTGATGGAGCCAGAGTCGACAAAAACTTGCATGATTAACGGAATTATGGTTTTTAGTGCTTACACCAGCAATCCTTGCTTACAAGAAAGTTGATAGTCAATTAACATTTAATATCCGATAACTAAAAAAAGCTCATAAAAACGGCGCCTGTATTAGGAGGAGTCATATTACATAGCATTTTTAATACGTTTTTTGTAGGTATATGTTAGCGGCCAAACCCGATTTCAGGCCAAACTAGTTGTGACCAAAGATTGTCCTAATCCAAACTAAATTATCCTAGGCCTATTTGTCCCGAAACGAGAGAATAAACCGGTTTGGCCTGAAATTGGGTTTGGCCTGTAATAAATGCACTGCCCTTTAAACGGCCACTATAGCACTGTATAAAACCCGCAGTAAAAACGTAGGGCTATGTAGGCCAAGTGCGAATTAGCAGTCTATACACCTTTGAAAGGTATATAAGACTTCAGAGTTAGAGGCTCTTACTTATAAAATAAAATAATATAAACCTTTCCAGAAATAAAAAGCATAATTCAAATACGCAGTCAACTTTGAAATCAAATGCGAAAGTCAAATTGGAATCCCGGAGCGAAGGAATGATTTTTCAACCACTTAACTAAACACACTGCTCTCCGCTATATCTCAATATTTTTCGTTCTTTGTAGCTATTACACTAGCGGTTGCAACAGTTACCTATTCATCTCTTTTTATAAAAAAAAAGATTAAATCTAACCTAAACGTTGAAAAATGGGCAGAAAACACGAGCACAAAGTAAGTTTGATGTTAACAATGAAACGGGGACACTCATAGCCGGCGACTTTCATAACGAAGTTAGCTCACATATTCACAGAGCCATGGTCAAACGTCAGTGTTGAAACTGCAACGGTACAGCGGATAACGCGACCACACTACCATGGCCAAAATATGTAATTACGATTAAATTTATGTTAGTCAATTTTAATATTATTATGTTTCAAGCAATGCCAGATTTGGACCGTGGTTTTATCAGGAAAAAATATTATTATTTCTCCATGGAGTTCGCCTTGATAGCTATCACCCTTGAGCATGAGTCAGCCGCCAAACGACTCGTGTTCCGGCTGAGGGCTTGAGAGCCAGTTCGTTCTATCTTTTTCTTCTCTCTTTCTTGGCCGGAAACGCATTAGTGATGCCTTTGGTGTTACTGATGTCTATAGGCGACGATAATCACTTACCATCAGGTGGATCGTCAGCTCATTTGCCGGCTATTTCCATAAAAAAAATGTCAATGTTATAAATTATAATATAATAGCTTCTGAAATACAGAAATGAAGTACAACCTGGTGAATGGTTGGTGGTAGGGTATTTTACCCTCATGACAAACTACCAACCTCCTTCTTATTAGAGTCTAGATGAATTGATAAGACGTCCCTTATCAAGGTGGAAGTAATTAACCAATGCCAACCTATATAATTAAAATGGATAAACATGTATTAAATAAGGTGATAAAAAATATAATATAATTCAAAAGAGAACTTAGCATATTGTAATTCTAGCACCGACATACAACAGTACGTGAGGGAGATAGGTTAGATAAGGAACACTAGTTAACCAGATTATTATCATCTCGTGCAATTAGTGTGATTGCATCTAGAGTCTAGACGCCCGGGTAGCACTAGCAGCCTCGTAACAGCGCATTGGTAACACGATCGCGGCTAACAATGTAATGTAATCAAAGTGACATGTTTATCACTATTTTTTTAAGTTATAAGTATGTATGTATGTACAATAAAAACAAAAACTTCCGACACTTGGGTTGGCCACTTACCCCTCCACCAACCCCCACTGGAGGTGGAGCAGCATGGTGGAGTATGTTCTAGGCCTCCTCAAGAGGAGAGACCCGTGCCCAGTAGTGGGTCATTAATGGGCTGAAGCAATATACCTAAGGGCGTCCACGACAGCTACTGCTCGACAAATCTTATGTTTGAAATAATTAATAATCATGCTTCAATTAATATTCCTACCAAATTTTGTTAAAACATGCTAAATGTGATTGATAAATAAATTAGTTATAATATTTTTCATTACAATTGAAATGTACCAATTAGGTCTCATCTCACGCGCAAGGCAGCAAGCACGTAATAGCCATGTCTAATAAGGGAACATACCAAAACCACGTAACCCATTTTATCCAACTTTTTACCCCCCTCCCCCCTTCGTGACCACCCGTAGTATATGAGAAGACCCCCCCTCTCCCCCTAGTTTTCACGTGGTAATTGATAAATACGGTTTTCAATACCTTTTTGCAAAAATAGAGTTAAAAAATAATAATTTTGCTTATATTTGACGACTTGTGTGGCGCAATGGTTGCTAAAATATTGACTACGTGACAAAAACCTAAAACCCCCTCCCCTCTGTGACCAATCGTGGTGTATTGAAGACCCCCCTCCCCCCCCTAAATGAGGCACGTGGTTTTGGTATGTTCCCTAATGTAAATGGCAACAATAAATTAATTTGGTACTTCGCATCATATTAATCATAATATGCTAGGTCTTTATTGATATTAAAACGATACACGTAAAACTAACCATTTTACAACTATTTTATACAATACCTACTGATTTCGATAACGATGATTGTGAGGTGAATGACCGACAATTCGGTAGAGTACCTACTTACTTATTTATACACGATTTAGGTATACTACACAATTCAAGTTCTCAATATACCTCTCTATGTACGGTAACAATTCTATACTTTACTGTGGTCGCAAAAGTCTAAATTAATTTTATTAGATTGGTTTTAAACTTTAATCTTTATAGAATTTTTTTATGAAGGTAGGAATTTAGATTGACTTATATTAAAATTTTACATAGTTGCTTATTTTGTTGCTACAGAGCAGAACTGCAAGTACAGGACACAGGAGTGGTTGATAAGAGGGATGTCTTATAGAGACCATACACGATCATGTGTACTTGAACAAGCGTCTAGCAGACTTGACACGTCCAGTATACTTGATCGTGTATGGCCACGGTAAGCTATCTGGCCATATAGTTATTAAAATATTTTAACAAAAAAAAATACAAAAAATAACTGAAGAAATGAAATGAAATGAAATAAGTTTTATTTGAAGTAGGTTTGTTACAAACACTTTTCGAAAGTCACTCAACGCCATCGCTTCAACATATCCCTACCGTGAGTGGTCCCGGGAGAAGAAGCGGCAAGAAACCCCCGGGATTATATTTTTCCTACTCACAGTTACAGACAGCACTTAATACTACTTAATGCATTATTTGATATAAAAAAAACTCATGTCCAAGCAGTCTTGTCATTTAAATACTCATCAACTTTGTAATATGCTTTCTTCATGAGAATACCTTTTTCATTTCGGTAATTCAATGACAACGTAACCAAGTGAAAATTACCATTACAACAGTGATAACATCCAATGGGCATTACGATAACAGGTGAGCGTAATCGGTAGTGGCCCGGTAACCGGTATCACCGAGCACGCACCTTTCCCATGACCCGGTTAGCGATAACCGGGCCGGCATCGGCATCGCGGCAGCCGGCAGCGCTGGCACTCGGGCCGATCAAACACGTGCTAGTTTCCATGTCAAAAACCTGCAACAAATGTGCCCGTACTCATTTGTACTAACCCAACCGACATATTCTTTTTATTGAGGATAGCAAAGGAGCTTGCAGTGCCACGTCCATATACATCTGTGACAAGACAAAAGACAAACCTCGAATAGTACTGTAGGAGGGATTATAGTCGGATAGTAGCCTAGGTCAGCTATATTCAACCTGTGGCCAGTGTTGCCAAGTTAGCCACTTTTTGGCTAGATCTGGCTACATATTTAGCCACAATTTTAGCAACTCATGACTTGACAAGCTGATAATTACTTTTTATTAGCCAATAATTACTTGTTATTAGCTTGTCAAGTCATGAATTGCTAAAATTGTGGCTAAATATGTAGCCAGATCTAGCCAAAAAGTGGCTAACTTGGCAACACTGGCTGTGGCTCAAGGGCCGCATGTGGCCCAACGGGCTTTGGTTAACGCACCGCCCATCTGGTGTTACATTATTAATTTTTTTATTAACACCTAAATAATTTAACAACTGCTTGACCACGGACACTGCAGTGTGTGGAACGTCAGATATTGACTTTATTTTAATGTATGCGATGAATCCGTTCTAAGTTGAATAATTTAATTTGTAACAATCGCGAAAACCTAATAAATTATAACCTATTCTTTTCTGCGGCCCGCGACACCATGACTAGATGTGTTTGTGGCCCCTATGAGAAAAGGGTTGATTAGAAAGAAACTGTCGAATACAAAGCAATATTACAAGGATGACTTTTCTCCTCAATTGTTATTACCAAGTTAAAAACTTACTACCAATGTAACAATTTCGCATTACAATTAAAAATACAATTTAAAAAAGAAGGCGACTTTACGGCACCAAAAGAGCAAGATATCGTACAAATGAATTAAGTAAACACAAGTTTGCTATTGTTGCTCAGAAACACGTGATACTTACAGAAAAACAAGTCTTAAGTTTAGTGTGACTTGTCCGCGTGGTTATTTTCATAAGCGTGCCCGCTACCTATGGCACAATGGCAGGAAACGACCAACTTATTGCTTTACAACTTGTAAAGTTAACAAACAGCCAACTGGGCGCCATTTGAACTTTCGCTATTAAATAGCTAACTATAGCCTTCAGGCTTCAATGCAAGAACTCCGAAGAAGAAAAATTAGGAAGAATAATCTTTCTCGTGTAAGGTAGGTACTGCTAAACAGACGAGGCATTAGTAATATTGCCAGATCCCATTTGTTTTCACGGACCATGCTGTTTTACGTAACAGCCAATGAGCCGATCAACTAATATGTAGTTAGTTGTCACCGTCGCCCATGAAAACATGGACAACAACGAATCCAACACAGAGGCCTTGTTCATAGGAAACGAGGAATATCTTCAACATTTACAGCTTATTTCATACTGATAAGAGTATATTTTAGTCTCAGTGATATGAATCATGGTCAGAGCAAAATTACGTGCGTGAAATTATTCACAAGACAACAATTGGCGGACAGTGTTGAGGGATACCCACAGATTACCCCCAATAGATACCGCATAAGTGAAATTTTCTTAGAGTTTGAACTTACAAAATTTGGCGGAAGGTGCGGCTTGCAGGGAACATCAAAATGCGCTGTGATTGGCTATTTCTAATTCATACTTGAACTTGACGGGTCAGTATTGGTCGAAATTAATGTCGTGAACATGCAAACGCACGTACGTGTTGGCGCGCGTCAGTTGCCTTGTATGCGGTATCTATTGGGGGTGATCTGTGGGGATACCAAACAACTTTTCATTTAGGTAATTCGGTTTCAATCTTCGCAGCAGAATGGTTTTGCCAACCTGTATGGACATCTGTACAGTTCTGTCTAACCCAAACACATAATTATTTTGTATTACATAGGTTGTACAAAGAAGTAACTATAAGAGTCTTTATAGTCTCTTCTGGCCTTTGCCAGGCGGTTTACTGTTAAAGCAGACAAATTGCCTAACGAGTGTAGCCGAGGCACGCGAAATGAGCCTGCTAGTAAATATACAACTCGCTTTCCCAAACTACACCGTGATACAAAGGAAGCGACGCTTTTAGCTAAATATTCACATCAGAGTCTGAAAGCTATGTACATTCAAAAAGATGTGAGTTTCTACAAGGAACACTTCATCACATAAAAGCAAAAATAATATAATTAATATATCATGTCATGTCCATGTTACGATATAGATAGTTATGTCGGGATACAATTTGCAATCGAACATGGATTACGATTTTTCTTATGTCAAATTTTGAGAATCTCCTCTTATGGTATTCCACAACCATTGATTAGCCACTCTCAGACTTATTTATGTTCCATCGCCGACATTACTATAAATACATTTTTATAGACATGATAATGACAATAGAAGACTTCACAAAGTTTGTTATTACAACACGATACAATAACTGAATAGATAGTAATACCATTAACATAGGCTGTATTTAATATCCTAACCAAGAAACGATTGCGAACAATAGGTAATACTAAAACATACGGCGTTTATTACTTGAAAGAAATGTGAACAAGTTATCAGTATTGAGATTTATTTCGCGAACAGTCCCCACTCAAGACAATATTAAACTTTGGAGACAGGTAAAGAAAGTTTCTTTCAACAACAAAGGACATTCTCTTAAAGGAGCAGGTAGCAAGGAACATCATATAACATAGTGAGAGTTATTAAAATTAGATATTGACGTAGGAAGGAACACAAAAGGAACATTTCACGTTAAGAATGTCTTCTGAACGTCGCGGTCGTTAATGCCAGAGGACTGCTCGGCTAAAAAAATCTCTTTGATGCCTCGTTTAACCGGGGACATTGAGGGGTGAAAATGACCCGGAAAGTCTTGAGATGTTAAAAACTATGTGATATTTCCGTAGTCAGGGAACGGGTTTTCGTCATAATTATACCATTCATGCAGCATGACCATGAAAAATAGATTATTCATCTGTTTTAAATTTCATATTTTGCAATTTTTAACACATAAATTACCCGATTTAATGTAATAATATTTAGTAACTAACTAAAAGTATCTTAGAATTTTAGAATTAAAACTTCATAACTACATATAAAATTAACCACATATTAAATGACGGTGAGACTCTAAGTGACCACGATCTATGTAGCTGGGTCGAAATATCGGTAAATTAAAATACGGATCGTGAGTATCCATTGCATTTAAAATGTCCTGTGTCCGATGACACAAGTTTAGAATCATGAATGGTTTGTTATTTTGAAACAAGCTGCCAGCTTAATAATCTCCTACTAGTCACTGGTTTTCCTTTTTCTTAATAAAATATAAAGTTTTGGTAGGTAATTCAATTTAAATCACTCCAAAGTACAAGTTCGACGTAGCTCTCCGAGCAATAATTGTAGGCAGGGCGGGGTCTAAGGGCGCGTTTCCACGGCGGCTCCTTAACTCGATCAATCAGGCCGCACCCTTGCCGCAATTAATTCCATCGGAGTCTGGAGCCGGCCGTACCCAGCCGCGTGTGGCCGTGTGATCGATACGGTATCCTCACGTGTGGCTAATAGGATACAATATAAACGGCTCCAGTTTGCTAGTTATTGCTATTCTCGATCATTTCTCAGCGTTAGTGGCCAGAAAAGTATCGGCAATTTTCATGCCACCAGATGGCCCCATGACTTCTCGCGTTAGCTAATGAAAACAATTGGGACCGAAGCCTTTTCGTACCCTCTGTATCACGAAAACGCTCAAAAATTTTGTAGGCTAGTTGTTATGTCTTAAAGTAGGGTGTGGGCCAATAAAACAAAGATTGCCCAGTAATATAAAGTTTATTAGGCTCACCAGGGCAGAAAACAAAACAATTATCAAATATGGCCACTTACCATCAGGTGTATGGACAGCTCGTTTTGTCTATTAGAGACATAAACAATACAATTTATTGCACTCGTGCGAAGTCGAGTTTGTTCGCTAAAAATTTTAAGGCTGGCCGTTATTTGGTTAAACAAGCTCCCTCAAAATGGTTTTCTGCGTAGCTCTTAGCATTCTCTTATCTTACTTCTCGATATTAAAATTGAAACGGATTGTAAGTGTTCTTTGCTTAACTACTTTCTTACTTTAATCTATAATATTAAATTAAATTACTTAATTTAATTTAAATTAATGTCGCGCCCGTACAAAGTGATCTGCGTAACTAGACTAGAAATGCGACAATTTTAGGTAGGTATGCGGACTTCTTGTTGTTTTCTCTCGCTGTTTACGGAAGTCCCAGGCCTTTGACAATAAAAGGAAAAAGGGAAAACTTCGGCAGTAATATTAACGTTTACAACCGCGTAAGTTGTGCCCGAGTTTTGCGGGATAATAGCTACCCTATGTCTTATTCCTTAACAAGGTCTACCTGTATGCTAAATTTCATGATCGTCCATTTAGTAGTTTCTGCATGGAAGAGTAACAAATAAACATATAATGTTTTACATTTTTGCTAGTAGCGAATAAGCTCAAAAGTCTATTCTTTTTAAGTAACATGGACCGTTTATACGTTACGTTTAAACGTACGTTTATACGTTCATACCGAAAAAAGTAAGCGATCTGAATGAAAACCGAAGCAAAGCGAGGGAGGGGGAATTTGACTTTCGTAGTTTTAATCAAACACATGATATTATGTAAAAAAATATACAATTTAACACTACTCAGGTTAGTGTAACTAACGCCCCGACTCAAAGTCACTAACGGTTACTAATGGATACTTTAATCGCTCCTTAGTAAAGAATCACCCTACAAAGGAGAACCCCAGTTTCCATAGAAACTCAGGCCTAAGTAGACAAGACTGGAAATTGGCTGTTAATTAGATTATTGCAAAAAGTTCAATTTCTCCAATTTTCACGGCTGCCAGCAATGGCCAACTAAGGAAATCCTAGAATGAATCACCTTTATTATAGGTTATGATTATGTCATACTCGTGTCACAGTGCTATTTAATATGTATGTTACACTTACGTTGGCGGGTGTCTATTATAATATCTACTACTTCAATGGTTTTCACCCAAAACGAATGTCATAAAAAGGTTGTATAATAAAAGCTATTGCATATTTCAAAAGATTTTATTAGTTATCATTATAATATATTAATATTTCGTGTAGTTGTGCAGGAGGCGTTATATTTCGTTAGTACCTTGCCCAATCAAGATACCATAATATACTCATTGTAAGTATGGCCACAGCAACTTCCTGATCTTCTAAAGATGTATAGGGTACGTTATCCAGTGTTCAGGACTTATTCTGAACCTTTGTCAGTCACAAAACAGGCGATTAAGGAGTCCATATTCATATAGTATTGGTTTGCAAGAAATTGTAGCGAAACTGCGAAACACATTCACCAAAACACAAGTACGAAAGCGAATACAATAGAAAATTAAAATCACTGTGTACGTGTCGATGAGTTTCAATAGTAAATAGGACTCCAAATACGCTGAAAATATTTGATAGTAAAAATATACAAGAACACGCGTAGAAAGATGAAAGATCGATGACAAATATGACAATACAGTGGTGTTATTTATAAATACTATGGTTACCAAAATGACATTATTAGGGATTACATCATCATTGTTGTCAATCGATTAATCGATGTCAAAATATTCGAAATGTAATTTAATAAAATTAGCGTAACGATTGAATGGTAATTATAATATATTACATAGTTTTGATTTATATGGAATACGAAAATATGTAAAAAATAAATTAATATTATAATTATAATCACTAAATAATACATAAAATATATTATTATGTTCCATCAATCGATCATTATCAATCGATTCAATCGATTATAAAATCGTATGTAATGAGGTAAATACTGTGAAAACTTTTTTGCATTATTTTGTTCATTTGGCAAGAGCAGCTGAAGCTAAGGTTTAAATATGTTTATCAATATATAAATAAGACGAATTTATAAATATATAAATAAAGTCTTATAAATAAGACGAATTTTTTGGTATATAGTTTACTCTTGTCTAGTCCGATGTTCTAGCACAGATTACATATGGTTCGAGGCCGAAAATTGGGGATCTCCTTTGTACTAAGGAGCGATTAAAGTAACCGTTAGTGACTCTGAGTTGGGGCGTAAGTATTTCAACGCACTAGTTAGCTAGGTAGGTAGTGACCTATAAAGATTTCTATTTGTAAATTGCGTTATTGTGCGTAGATTGCGGGCGCCACGCGTTGCTTACTGCTTTCTACGTCAAGAGACCGCAGCGACAGCTGATCGGAGCTGCGATATAATACTGTAACTCAATGAACAACCAAACTACACGCGAGTACAATTCATTCTACATTCTATCAAAGCAGGTAAGGAAACAAACCGGTTTCGAATTAGATTTGAACGAAGACGAAAATATCTTAAAACGCTGAGCGAGACCTTATTTGCATTCAAGGGACGTAGAAGCGGGCGAAGCGGCAGCAGGACTTCGGGCCCGGGTTTCAGGGCCCTCGACCGGCGATCGGTCTCGGAATAATCGGGCGCCTCCCCTCGTCGCGGTCGTTCACACACAATCGACGCGCCGACCGGCATGAGGGCTCTACCTACGCACACGACTCCACACAAAGCAACCACCCGTACCCGACAACCCTAGACCGCTGCACTACTCCAAACTTGATACACGAAAAACAACCCTAAAACCAGCAACGAAGGTCCCTCCTCAATAATTAACATTCACGCAAGCGCTGCACGCGCCTCGATAATAAAAGGACGAAACTAGACGCAGCAGCTCAAACCATAACCAAATGCGAAGTAATAAAGCACAAATTTGTCCGTAGCAACGGAGACGCAACGTGCATTGGTTTGCTGATACATCAATATTGAAAACCGGTCTTACGTCTCTAGCTGAGGATCGAAAACGCCCTGCAGACGGACGAAAACACCATGTGTTTACAGAGGGCACTAGTTTATATTGTAGATCAGAAATACCGAGAAGCGTAACTTCGGAGCACATGTTGCAAACTTTTGCCAAAGCATCGAGCGCCACGCGTGCGATATTAGCAAATCGATACTGAAAACACCTAGTTACTTCAGAATAAACCGAATTAATGGCTGTTAAAATTAAATAAAAATGTTTTTGTAATGAAAGTGGGGTTTTCTCTCAAGTTTTAACGAGGTGCTCGGAGCTCGTGTTCGGCGGTTGTAAAAGAGCGCTCGAAATATCTACAGCAGAGGTGAAAACCAGTATAATTGCTCGAGTACAACGCTTCACTTATCGGCTCACGGTGAGGTCGAGCGTCGAGCCGATACCGAAATAACGGGCTCATTCATTTCGACTTGAATTCGCTAAAGGACAAACTGTCCGGTGGAACAGTTAAATGAACAGGTACACAGTACAAAACAGAACACAGTTAAATTATCCTCATTGTATTTCAAAAATGTTCTGCAAATTGCAGGAACAACTTTGTTAATTTTTACTATTTTTATATGAAGTAGAAACTTCTAAAGTGATAGTAAGTAAATCAAAAATAGTAAGTAAAGGCAACTTACGGTTAAGTAAACAGGCATATTTTATGGGTAGGTCCTTATTATTAAGAATAATTACAAAACCTCTTAAAAGCTAAGCCGTGTTACTTATTACGAAATACCTACCTACCTACCTACCTAGAATGCTTTATGTTCAGAATTCAGACGCTGTTCTTGTTGCTTATCCTAATCGTGTTCTAATGTAGTTATTCCCTTACGATACAGCCGGGTCAAAAAATCAAAAAGAAAGAAAAGTTGCTCAAAAATGAACCTCAAATAGTATAGTCCAAAAATCAAAAAGAAAAAAAAGTTGCTCAAAAATGAACCTCAAATAATATTTGCTGTTATTAAACTAAGTAGTTAAATGTCTGATTATCAACGGTCGAATCGCAAGAACAGTTTTGCGCGAGAAACATGCTCGTTCCTCTTTTGCTTTACCTAATTTTTTGTCATTCA
The DNA here is from genome assembly GCA_963932265.1 of Thymelicus lineola. NCBI lineage: Eukaryota > Metazoa > Arthropoda > Insecta > Lepidoptera > Hesperiidae > Thymelicus > Thymelicus lineola. Next base: position 4,151,753 of record OZ010686.1, read on the forward strand.
ATATTATTTTATTCAATGGGTGCATTGGCTTCTGAAGGTAATTCAGATAAAAAACGGAGGCAGTGTCTATTGTGTATCTATGTGCAGTGTATCTATTGTGCACTTACACTACAAAGGGAGGTACTCACTACTCTCCTTATAAGAAAACTAACAGCACACTAGTGTGATGACTAATTTCAGTAACTTTTTTAGAAATATATAACATATTATTCTGAATAATGTATTAAATCTGAACTGTAAATATTAAACAAAATATCAGACAATTAATATTTATTTATTTTATTTATTTATTCATACTTTATTGACCACAATATAAAATTACGGTACAATTGGCGAGCTTAATGCATTCTCTACCAGCTAACCAAAACCAGGCCATATATATATACATACATACATACATATATATATATATATACATACATACAGATATATATATGTATATACATATATATATACATATATATATCTTTGGTAGGTACAATTCAATAAAATATTTGTACTGTAATCAAACTGTAATAGATAAAATTAAATATTTTTTTTCAAGAACAGTGATTATTACAGTTTACTTTATTCACAAAGTTAAAGTTCCCAGAATTTGCACAGAACTCTAATCATCACTTTCACTACAGCCAATGCAGATGCAATTGGTAATTACTTTAGGTAAATGGCATGCATAATTGAATTGCTTTCAATATATGTATGTAATTCAACAAACAACAAGAACAAGGTGTTAATGGCAAGATGTTCAATAATTACTATTATAACAACTATTATTTTCATAGACACAGATATTTCTTCTGTGGTTCAATGTTTATACAATGTTCTTACTAAGGAATAAAAATGTTGTCAAAGTTATATTACTAAACATACACTGAAAATCTTCAGTCAATAATTTCCTAGTAGATATATGGTCTGCTTTTAATATTATGTACCTATAATAATAATAATAATAAGCCTTTATTTCCCCAAATCATTACAAATTAAATTAGATAAAAATTAAACATAATATGACATTGAATTGAATTATTAATTAACATAAAATAAATTTAAATTACAATATATATCACTTATGTCTCAACAATTATTATAAGTATATTTATTAATGAATTAGTCATTTCAACTTGTACCTATTGGTAGGTAAATGACTAGCTGCAACCCATTAATGGCCCACTACTGAGCACAGGTCTCTCCCCTTGAAGAGGCCTAGAGCATACTCCAATGCTGCTCCAGTGTGGATTAGTGGAGGGCAAACGATACTTGTATGGTTTCTGATTATAGAATAAACAGTTACAACTACTGGTTACTAAAAGTGGAAATATCACATAAAATAGCCATTACTATACCTAATCATCAATGTATTGCTTACTTTTACTTACACAGTACACTATTCTAAATAAACTTTCATTAGGCAATGTCGTCTTAATATAAACAGCTTTCAGTAAAACATGTTTTTGTAGGTATTTTAAAATGTTGAAACAAATTTAATCTCACAATTAGATAACTACCTACATAACTGAATAAAGAGTTGATATATTTATTAAAATAATCACCTACCTATATTTACCCAAAGATTCCGCGTGAATGTTTGAACTTACAATTACAAGTTTCTTTTCAACTTTCGTGACTCACGTTTTATAAACTTTGTAACTTTTTAGAAAAATGCCTTTGATAGTATTCTAATTGTATAGCAACACGGGTCTCGTTGAATAGATTTCAGTTAAATGTAGTCAGTACTCACCATACGACACCGAAGGCACCGTAGCCGATGGGGCGATCTGGCTGCACGTCCGTTGGGATGGCCGGCGTCTGGTAGTAGGGCGCCGCTGCCGCCAGGATGGCGCCCTGCGGCGCGCTCTGCGTACCGCCCTGCATCAGCGACATGGACACACTCATGGAGACGCGAGAGTGCCGCGCGGGGCCACTTACAGCCGCCATCCAACCGCTCCGCGGCCGCCGTCACCGCAGACTCATCACCCGCCGAACCCCCGGCCTCCGCACCCTGCCGCGATCACCAGCCCTCGCCTCCCGGTGGACACGCGACGCTATCACCGGCTACCTCTTTATTATTCATGCTCGAACGACTATGCGGGAATCACTCAATGCACACCACACGGAACGGGATCCACCGTCAGTTGCACCAGTTATTTTACGTATTTACAAAAGGTTTTGGCTCGGGAACGACGCCGCGGATCACTTTTTATCCAGTTTCAAACTAATCCGGGACAAAGGATGACACCGTGATAAATTATACCCGAGCGGCGTGCTTACGTCCACGCACCACGCGAATCGAGCGAGACTGGCGAGCGACGGAAGGGGGAGGAAGCGGGGAGTGAGCAAGACAGAAAACAACAATGGCGACGACGCTATGAACAGCTGCTTGACTTGAAGTTAGCTTGCTTGGATTTTGTGCTAGGCAATGCAACTTTTTTCTTTATTTTTTATTAGTGACAGCTCTGAAATTCGAATAGGATTTATTTTTAATAGCTTGCCAGTGTATCTTACTTTTTGGAATTAAAAAATAAAAAAGTTTAGACGTTGGTAGGGTGCGAGCATTGTGCGAGTCTGCTATTCGGGGTATTCGGACTCGTGCACAGAGGGTTCACTACAAAACTATTTTTTTTTTTGTAATTTAACTGCCTTATTTATTTTATGCTTTTCTAATTTTCCTTTTACTTATGCTTGTTTTTTGCCAAGATTCTAGATCAACGGGAGTAGGTAGTTAGGTAGGTACCCTATAAATTTTTATTCCCTTGATTTAGGTACAAAAAGAAATTATGGCGATATCCTTTAAAGACTGAAACGATCCAACCGATGTGCCCCAAAATGGTTTCATTTGAAAGGCAATAATGCGAAGATGATTAATTTATAACACTAATTACCTAATAATTAAGCACATTTAGTCCATTCATGAAATTGATTTTCGACTTTTGCTATTTTTTTAACGTAGTAGCATACGCCGGTTATCCACTAATATTACCAACTATGTACTTTTCTTTCTACTTCTTTCCTTTTGAGGCACGAAACCGTAAAAATAGGTTGGCAAATGGGGTATTAATAAGGCATTACTTGGTCGACTAAAAAGATATCAATGGAGCCGTTTCTTAAATGCCTTGTAGTATTGCAGTTTTTAAAACCTTAAATCGATTGTTTCAACATAACAAAATTTGTTTGTTTGAAATTCAGAAGGATCAAATCGATCGATCAGCGAGTCAAGCTTCGGCAGCTTCGCCCCCAGGACAGTAACAAAATTGTAGTAAAACTAGGGCGATAAGTATTACTAGGTACTGCAAAAAAATTATATGTACCTACGATCGACCAAAAAATTAAATTATGGCAAACTGCATTTGACAGATCAGCCATGGAGCTCGCAGCACTAGAACAACACGCTGCCTCGTGTTGGTGGAGAAGAATGAGGTGGAAGAATGAACGAGCTGTCGTGACCCATGACGCCATGACATGACCCATTAGGAACACTTTAGGTTCATGGCATCGCCGATGCGTTTCCAGCCAATAGAGACAGAACTGGCTCTGAAGCTTGGGAGCTTTTTTTGGAAATAGCCGGCAAACGAGCTGACGATCCACCTGATGGTAAATAGCTATCGTCGCTTCTGGGAGCTTGACTAGGGCCGAAATAGACAAGTCGTTTGACGAAAGATTCAGCAAGAGGGTATAGCCAGGTTGGATTCAGGGAAAAATACGGGAAGAGAAAGAAAGATAAGGCATTTTTTTCTTGGTGGGGGCTCAGAATACAGAACAAACGTGGGGGGCTTCGCCATTTGTATTTTCTATTATTATATTATAGTTCCATTATCAAGTTAACAAGTTAGGTAACTGACGCGTTAGCCTGTTTACTAGGAACTTCGGGTCAGTCCGACACGTCTGCTATTTACGTAGTAACTTCGGGTGGCTGAAGCGTCGGGTATTCACAAATATGCGCACCGGATGGGTGTCGTAAGAGTCGATTAAATCCGGTCCACTGATGATAGGGCCTCTCGGACGGATTATATTGATATGTTATATCGATTTAAATCGTAGGTATCACAGGTAGGTATAATAACTTGAGCATGGACAAGATGACATTAATCTCGAATGTCCCGTCACACCCGTACCGGTTGAATTTGCTGACGGTGGACTCAAAGTAGAGAAAGAATGCAAACCTTAATGGACAACTGATTTAATGGGTAAATGCAACTTCCGGAAAGAAGTTGCTTATATAATTCAACTCGGATGGACTGCGTTCGGGAAATTGGATCACATCTTGTATTATCCAAATTAGCGCAGTGCCTGAAGCCGAATCATCAAAGTGATCGCATCAAAAATCCATGGAAGAACACCGGATAGTTGCGCAAAGCCAATGACTAGCAGTGGACCTCCAAAGGCTGATGATGGATGATGGTTTATTTTACAGTTTTTTTTTCAGTAATCCCCAACAACAAAATCAATAAAGTTTAGTGCGAGCAAGTGCGAGCCAGACTCGCGATCCAAGTGTTCAAGCTTGTTTAACTGAAAATTACTCTTATGATAAATATGACTTAACTTTAAAAATTAACTTTACCATTGGAAAACTTACCCCATATTGAAATAGTTCACGGATTACAAATAAGTAACCTTATGCTCTCTTCCTGAAACTGAAACGCATCTGATGTATGGTATCCATGGGCGACGGTTTATTAGCTGGTGGGAATTTCAATTTTCAGGAAAAAACAATAAATCCCCTCAATGAGGCCTTCTTGGTGGGGATTTCATGAATGGACAATAATTATAATCTTTACGCGGAACCCCACCACAAAGTTGGACAATGTTAGAGACGAGAAAGAGAAGAGTACCGCGTTTAAACCCGGTGGTACTCGTGTAAAGACGTAGATTACCTCCTCTTAGTAAGTATCAATCGTAAAATATTTTCTTAGCGTTTCCTGAAGTGATAGTGATCCGGGAAGAAGCTGGTTCCACACTTCTTTCTTCGTGTTACTTACCTCCACAGACGGTAAATATAAAGCGTCTTTTTAATTTTATCGCACCTTTTTGTTTCTAGCTCAACTACATTAACTGATTCTATAAATTGACTATTTTTGAACAGTTTTATTTACCTTGCTCTGTTTGTTTATTTGTTTGTATCAAATCTTTCAAGCCTAATTAGACCTACTTCTACATATCCTAAGGAGTTAAAATTTTATACAATGCTTTAATTTTGATGACAATGCATTTTTGTGATAAGCTTGACCTGATACTACATCCAGGTTTGGCGCCAGTCGACGGAACTCCTTAATGGTTAACAACATAGCCCCAATTGTTTTTCTTTAGTATCTACATTGACACTATTAAAGCGTATATCTACAATAGTTTTTTTAATATGATCTTGTTTCTTTTTCTCGTTTTAATGAGGTAAAGCAAAGCAAAAGCAAAGCAACAACCCATAATTGTCCCACTGCTGGGCTCGGGATCTCCTCTCTCAATGTGAGGGGTATAGGCCTTAGACTACCACGCTGGCCAAGTGTGGATTGGTAGACTTCAACACCTTTGAGAACTTTCTTGAGAACTCTCAGGTGTGCAGGGTTCCAAACGATGTTTTCCTTCACCGAAGCAAGTGATAATTAACTTGTAATACGCACATAATATTTGAAAATTAGAGGTGCGTGCCAGGATTTGAACTCGGGCCCCTTGGTTCGGGAGACCAACGTTCTAACCGCTAGGCTATCACTGCTTTTTTACTGCTTTTTTATGAGGTAACAAAAAAGAAATAAGAGATTGCTGAATAGAAGAAAAATAAAAGTCATGTTAATAAATATCAATTATTTTATCACAGAGAATCACATTGTGTTATACAACATAATATTTACGTGTCTAGTACAAAATATTCCTTACAATGATCCATGTTTAGGTATATGTATATTATTATTAAATACCTAATTAAGTTATCAGTGAAAATGGAAATACCACTACAAAATATTATATTTATTGAATATGTTATGAAGTTTATGGTTTTACAGACGACAGACAGAGAAAAACCGTTGGTAACTCATTTGCTGTTTACCACAACAATCTTTATAACTTTCTTTATAATTGGCTTTGTTCTAGGTAGTATTTCGTACAATTTACCAAATAATATTAATAAAATTAATTATTAAAAGTAATCAATAAAGCTCTCGGATTTTTTTGACGGATTAAAGAAAAAAATTCAAAAAATCTATATCCGCAGTCCTAGAAAGTTCACGGACTTTATTAGTTGATATTTAGTGATTTTGATATTTAGTCTGTATTGTAGCTGCATAATGTGTTATTCCGATCAACATACAATGTATAACTTGAAAAAAAGAACCAAGAAATTACTACATATTTTTAAACGAATTAATTTAAGGTCTTGTAGAATATCCAAATTGGTTCCTCCATCTGTCGCCTGCTAATGAACAATAGGATTACATTATTTACTTCCAAAATAATTGCACTAGTTAATAACAAAATAAACTTTCTTCGTTATAAAGTCAAATAATTCTAATATAAACTAGAAATAATTACAACATCCAACAGAGTGGCAGAATAAGGGTGCGTTTCCACCAGAGGTGCGTAGCGAGGGTTGTGTTTTTTAAGAACCTATAGAATCGCTTCATTTACGTAGCCTGTAGATAAATGAAGCGTTTCTATTGGTTCTCACAAACACATCTCTATACATCATATATCACGTATACTCGCACATCTCTGTTGGAAACGCACCCTAAGTCATAGAGGAAGAAATTACGACAAAATAATTTAGTTCATACATCAGTCTCAGGTCAACTGTTTGAATGATGGCTGATATAGGAAGTATACTGCTGGGCTGACCTCTTCTTAGAGCCTGCGCCCACTGGTGGCACTGCATGCCTGGCCATTTGAAATATATAGTTTGATGTCAAATTTTAATGATTTCTTAAAAATCAAGTAGAATAGAATATCAAGAATAGAATATTAATTTAAATAGAGTAAGTTAGGGTACGATATTTGCTGTAGTAATTGTATTTCTCTTATCTGTCATGTTTTACCCTGACTTACCCTACTTTATATAATTGCGTTTCATAACAGATTTTTTATGTTTATTAAAATTTCATTTGATTATCCGACGCATAGTGCATTTTAATTGTATGACGAAAAGGTTTTTAAATTTTAACCGCCAGTGGGCGCAGGACCTTAAAGAGTTTATGTTTAACAAAAAATAACAATAACATTTTATTATTTTCTAGACACTCATTTTATATTACGAAAAATGCCTCACAGTATTGCAGAATTTGCAGATGAGTCATCCACTTTTGGATGGAGACCGCCTTTTCACAGAGACTAGGTTCAATAAAATAACATGAATTGCTTAATAAAGAAGAGCATTTGGTTTGTTTATAGTACGATCTGAATGATGACAGCCACTTGTTTTGTGTCAAAGTGAGAAAGGTTTTGTATTTTAACCTTAGTAATATTGAGTTTTTATATGGTATTTCCCGGCACAAACAAGTATAATAAACATAACTAAATCGAATTTTTTTTACTTCACAGAAACTGAAGAAAGAAGTAAAATAAAAGTAAGTAAAGAAGTAAAGGAAGAAGTGTTATCGAAGCAACTATGTAGGATAGGGTTTTGACACAAAACTGATATTTACTGAACCGCATAATTCAAATCGCACTAACACTTATATCCATTGACATAAAATCACTGATCGCTATAAAATAAGCAAACTGAACAGGCTATTAGTAGAAGAGAGACAAAAAGAGCTTTATAGGTACATATAAATTTAGTTCCTTTCGACCTCGCACGATGACGCTACTCCAAATATTAGGCTGTTCCCAAAACTCTAACTGATATTTGGAAACAGTTGAGGGCAGCACTGAGCACTACCTTCTATAAAACTACCCGCATTGTATTTTTAAACGGTTTTATTTAGCTTACTCTCTCTGTGTGGGTTAATTAATTAGACCTACTTCCTCTTATCCAATGGAGTTGACATTTTCATATATTGCTTTAGTTTTGATGTCATCTAATTTTATGATAAAAATAACCTGAGGCTGAATCTTAACGGTTATCAGCCCAGTCACAATTCTTTTTGCTTTCGTATATTGAAACTATAAAAGCGTGTATTTAGTTTTTAACCTATAAACTTGTTATTACTTATTATGCATTATTACATATTACAATAACAACATATATACTTGTGCCACCTCTCCAGTGTATTTATATTATAGAGATCAGTTCATAAACTTCACTAAAATATAACTATGTACACAACAATAAGATAATACGAAAAATGGAAACGTCCGTCTGGCAGAGTGCACCGTTATAATTGATTAAAACACGTCACATGGTGCGTACAAAGGTTGACTTGACAAAAATATGTGATATCCATGTAAATAATGCCACAAAATAACGATTCGATTGAGAAGAGCAAAACATTTCTTAAACCTACTCTATGCCCCATACACATTTGGAATACGAAACTATAGGTACAATTAGATTTCTGTACACAAAAGGATAAACACGTAGTACAAATTCAAGACACATCTAACACTTTATTGTCTATTTACACCTACATATACGTTCGACTGGACTGATTTTTAGAATTCGCATTACATTTAAATTACGCGATACAATTAGGCGAATAATTTAGAATGCTTTTAGTCAGTTCTGTCACGTATATATAAAATTCGTATCGTTCTTACGTACCGTTGTAGCGTGACGGAGTGACCCGTAGGAAGGATTTTACAAGATCGTCACTGACTACATAGTTATTGCAATGAGGCCATTTAAAAAGCTCTTGATTATACACACATATAAACATTGAATACACACACTTAGAGCGTAATATATTTTGTGTGTATTTTGGATTACACTCACTAAATAATTTTGGGCCGTGGAACTGGCGATGTATATACAATAAACATAAATGAATGTTACAGATGTTGATGAATATTACAGAATTCTCCTTATTTCTCCTTTTCACTATTTAAGTACCCAATCATATACTGGCATTGAACTACCAGTTACCCCAATTTACAATGGAGAAGTTCACCAATATTTTTTTATTCGATTTTTAATAAAAAAATAAGGTAAAAAGAAACATAAATGTGATAAAAGCATCAAAACATCTTCAGAAATAGAATAGTTATGGGGCGTACACATATCTACACATATCTTAATTTCACAATGTTACATATCCTGTTTTCAACATCATGAACTTCTCCATTAAATGCCTGTGATATATAAATAAATATAAATCAATTACACATTTGTTTTTGGTATTAATTTAACGTCATTCATCCTTCCACTTTTTGGTAAAGATTTTGTTTGTTTGCATGTTTGTTAATTAATCTGAACGATGAACGCTTAATAAAATTCGAGAAACAGGCATGTTACAATCTAGAAAAATTTTAATCCGGTAAATGGATCTGTTCCCACGGGATAAGAGGTGCATTTTAGTATGGAGCTGACATAGCTGATAGCTGCTGAGAATAGAATTCATGTTCAAAATTTTTTATGCATCTACTTTAAAAGCTAGCTTAGAAATTATCCCATACATTTTTCTATTCATCATACGTTTTCCTCATTGTTTTACTCGATTCCGCCGGCAGCTTCGCCCATCCATCATTATCCCACGGGAACTTATAACCGAGATAATTTCTTAAGTATGGAAATGGTCTGTCTGTGTGTCAAAGTATGTTACTCCATAACGGTTAACGCGTGATGGTTACCTAAACGTCTTCACAAATTTTTACATTTATTCATTATCATATTAGTAGGATTTCTCTCTGGACCCCACGCAGACTTAACATGTAGAATCTAATAGGACCATACCTTCCGTGGATGTACAGTCGACAAAAGAATTAAGTATGCAGGGCACGGTTCTAAAACCCTCTGTAACGTTTAATATTACATATTGTTTACGTTATTATCAATATTAAATCATACCTTACGTATACAGGTATCATTTAACATTGCTAAAAACACAATCTGTAATCTATCTAATACCTTCAAACGAATAATTCTTGTATATTTATCCAAACGGCTCCAACGATTTTCATGAAATTTAGTATGCAAGGGGTTTCGAGGGCGATAAATCGATCTAGCTAGGATTCATTTTTGGAAAATGTCGTTTTGTGTGTGTTTTCAGGCAATGAAATACTGCTACATAAACTCTTCCTGACATCTTTTGGCGAGTAGCAACACAAGCTACTTCAGCAGATCGAGTCCGAGTCATCCGGGTACTATTAATAATTGCAAAAGGTTTTAGAATCATACCCTGCATACCTAATTTTTTTGCCGACTGTACGCCTGTACCACACCTAGGACCATACCTTCCACAGATGCGCCTGTCCCACACCTAAGACAGTTCAAAGCCAGTGTTGCTGTTGACGGCGTACCGCAGCTTGTCCCGCAAGGTGCTTCGCTTCTGATAGTTGGGCAGCTTCAGCAGGTTGAAGCAAGTCGATGACGTCGGCAGCCGGTTCAGCGGATCCTTCTTGCGGATCGTGAAGAAACCGCGGATTACACTGCCTGTAATGTAATTGAGATGAAATACAATAATCGCGAATTTCAGTTATGCCCCTGTTAATGTTAACGGCTGCACCAAAATATACCTTACTTAGCGCGTTAGGCCAACAAAATAAATCCTTTGATATGTCGAATAATTCGCAACTCTCGTTATCGCTTAACGTGCATTAATAAAGACATGCCACTTTTAGTGCGTTAACTGGAGGCCACAAATGCGCAATAATATTCTTAACATTAATTAACGCGTTAGGATATATGTATGGCAGGGACATCAGAGACCTTGGGTAAAATGATAAGTGTTTTCATTTCATTGCATTCTTCATAATAATATGATTTTAAAGTTATATCATCGCAGACACTGAACATTTTACTGCAACGGGTACTCACGATGCGACTCACCGTGATCACGATCCATGTACAGTAGGGCCGACGTATTTTGGCGCATCTGAACATAAGCTTTGCGAACTTTAGCGCATGTAAGACAGAGATAGCGACACATACATGCTAACGTGTGACTGAGACATAATACGCCGCGTACCGAGCATTGCAGAATTATGTTACTGCGCAGCCTTCTGCGCGAAGTTCAGACGCGCCAAGATTCAGCGGCCGTACTACAACTGGGGCAAAATATCGGTATTATAAAATACGAAATGTGAATACCCGTTACATTAAAAATATCTGTTTTCAACTTGCAGATACTAAGACCTCTCAACTTACCAATAGTATCGCCCGTGTCCTCATCGTCTCCCACTTCCACGCATCGGATCGAAAATGGCGGCTTCAGGTGAGCGAACCCCAGCACTGGCGGCTTCGAACAGCTCGTTACAAACTGTCAATAAAATATCGTGCATGAGTTTGATATAGCCAAGAGTTTCTTGTCTCGTATGGGAAGATAACGGTACGGATTCAATGAACTATGCCATAGTTAGAATTCAAAGTGTTTTTAAAAACTCTTTTGCTTTTAACCATTTCATTTCATCATCAACTTCTTAATTTTATTTTCCTATTCAGAGGACATACGTCTGCAGTGACGTTTATAGTTCATCCTTTGAAAACGTTATATGTTAGGCATAGAAATAACCACCTATTTTAGTAAATTATATACCATTTTCACTACCTAAGTCTACACGATACCGGTATACTACACTGTTACCGGTATTTTACACGATACCGGTATATATCACCGATACCGGTAAGTTATACCTTGAGGAACATGGCGCGCTCGTTCTCGGTGAAGTCCCGCTGCAGCACATCCCACAGCCAGCACACGACGCGGTGCGAGTCGTGGAAGCCGCCGTAGTACTGAGTGTGGCGGCGGAGATCCCGCAGGTCTAGGGGGACGTTGTCGCCGCTTATGAGGCGCTGGAGCTGTACACACACTGGCGTATTAGCTAATAAATCTATATGAAAATACACAAAAAATACAATACAATACAATATTCTTTATTGTGCACACTAGAAGTACATAAGGAATGTTATTATTTATTTTTTTTAATAATTATTAATAATTTTTTTTAGATGTTTTTAAAAATGAACATCCAACCGAGGTGCCCCAAACTGGTTTCATTTAAAAGGTATTTGATTTTAGACCGCTGAAATAATGCATTAAGCACATTAATTATTTTAGCATAGGTAAACGCCGGATATCCGCTAGTAAATAAATAAGCTTTTTATTTTGTCATTGACCCCCCAGACTAGATGGACTGAGGACCTGAAGAAGACAGCGGGATTCAGAAGGCTCAGGACCGGTCAGAGTTACACATGTTAGGAGAGACTTATGTCCAGTAGGCTGATGGATGGATAGATGAATGGCCTATATGGATATAATAACTAGACTTTAATAAATACCTATCCAAACTAACCTCAGGCGTAGAGAACAGTGACAGCCATTCTGGATTGATGATGGTCCTGAAGCCTTTTATGAAGGCATTCGTTTGCTCCTTGATTTGCGTGTGCATTCGGAAATGCGCCATCAAGTGAATGTAGTTTATTCTGAAAATGATTTCCATGTTATTTTCCAACAACAACACAAAAATTATTATTACTATGGAAGCGCATTTCTTACTTATTTTCATTGGTGACTGGAATAACCTTCCCGCCCGGTACAAGCTCGTGGGTGACTATTTCTCCTAATGTTTCTTCATCGACGGAAAACGTAAGCTCTAATGTCGATATATCTCCCTGAAATCAATAAATTCAATTTAGTAAATATAATACAATCAATACAATTACTCCAGTAAACTAAACTTTCACAAGGTTTCTCAATAACGTGCAATATGAACAGATTCCGCGATATCTTTCCTAGAATTACTGATGTCCAGTAATAAAGTGCGTGCGTATTAGTAAAATTCTATATGACACATCGTTTTTTACTATTTTGTAAAGGAAAAAACCGGCCAAGTGCGTATCGGGCTATATGCAGTGTTCAGTTGGCTTTATTCGGTGTTCCCGTCCCCGGATCGAGGCCCACGAGGTGTCTAAAGATCGGGCTCGGTATTCAAATATGAAATATTATAAAATAAGTAGGTAGTTATTTAGAAAATTATTTTGGAAAATACCTTTTTTGCGGTTTTTACCAAAAATTTCGCAAATTTAAGAAGAAGCATATACAGTGATACATGTGTGAAAATTCACACGTCCAACACCTACCGTTTAAATGGCAGTGCCCCACAGTTGGCTTTAACCAAAATTGCATGACATGACAAACAATAAGGCTTCCGTTTTGACTACGGCTAAAAAAACTAGTAAGGGGCCATCCATAAATTATGTCACATGTTAGGAGGGGGAAGGGGGGGCTTGATGTAGTGTGATATTGTGTGACAAGTGGTGGGAGGGGTTCTAAATTTTGTGACGCCACATTCCAAAATCGAATAATTGGTACGTATAGGTAAAGATTAAAAAACAATTAATGAGAATAAAATTTATTTCTGAACTGCTATTTTAATTTAATAATTTCTAGGTGTAAAATTTCATAATATATGACGTCACACTTGGGGGGGGGGGAAGTCTCACAAATGTGACCAGCTGTGACATGGACGGGAAAGGGATCAAAAAGACATGAAATTAGTGTGACATAATTTATGGATGGCCCCTAACCTGGAAGTGCTTGATATATGTGAGACTGCGGTAGAGGTCACGGTCGAGCGAGGGCAGCTCATCAATCCAGCTGTACAGCGCCTGCTGCGTCTGGCCCAGCACCTGGCTGAGGAAGAACGACGCGAACGGCACGTCCACCACGATACCCTGACGACACAACATTCGGTTCATGTATAGATAGAGGTAAAGGAAAGTCATCTCTAAAGTCCGATTTACACGTATTAAGTAGTTAAGTAAATAAGTAAATTTTAACTAAAAATTTACTAAATTGTTTGTTTACACGTATCAATTAACTTAAAATTTAGTTATCTACTTAACTACTCGTACTTAATACGTGTAAATCGGACTTCATGGGGGGAAAGTTGGAAAAGTGTTCAGCTGTACATTGAAAATGGAGGTTCCAGTACCTACCGCAATAGCGCTGGTATCGGAAAAACTACGATATGAATATAGCTGTTGCAGATGGAGAGAAGTTTGCTGAGTTCAATAATTTTTTTCGTAGGCTACCACAAAGCTTATTGGACACTTTTTACAGATACTTTTTCATAACAGAGATGGCTCTCCTTAGCTCTACACTCCATAGTTTTATGGAAGTAACCGGCAAATTGATGATTAGTGGCTATCGTCACCCATGGACATCAGCGACACCAAAGGCATCACTGGTTTCAACTAATCTTGGTAGGTGAAGAATTAAATATCATATTTGTTTCTTATACCTTTCGTTTGTCATCCTCTAACCTTAAGTTCAATCCAATTACTTACGGACGCGAATGTCTAATCATTATTTACTCAACTGCACCTAAATTAGTGACCCCGACGTCTTATAGCAATGGTGACCCCAGCGTATCTTGTAGCATTTGTGACCCCAGCGTATCATACAACATTGGTGACCCCGGCGTATTTATAGCATTTGTGACCCCCGGCGTATCTTACAAGATTGGTGACCCCAGCGTATCTTGTACCACTGGTGACCCCGGCGTATAAATAATAAATAATAATAATAATTTATTTATTAAGCAAACAAATTAGGTACACACTTCCAACTAACTAAATGCTTACAGTGATTTTTCCAACTAAATGCTTACAGTGACGCTCACACTAGAAAATAACATTCTGTATCGTGAGCATCGACTACTACAAGTGATTAACAAATAAATGCATGTGCGATTCAATCTACTGATATATGCATGGTGTATAAACCAAAAAATTTTTTTTTTGTGCTGACAGAATAAGTATAGTAGTATAGTATAGTAGTATCTTATAGCATTTGTGACCCTGGCGTATCTTACAACATTGGTGACCCCGGCGTGTCTTACAAGATTGGTGACCCCAGCGTATCTTGTACCACTGGTAACCCCGGCATATCTTATAGCAATTGTGACCCCGGCGTGTCTTACAACATTGGTGACCCCGGCGTATCTTGTACCACTGGTGACCCCAGCGTATCTTACAACATTGGTGACCTCAAAAAGTACCTCGTAAACAGCCTTCCCGAGCATCCTGCCGATGAACTCGAACAGCTGCAGGTGGTTGTCCTGCAGGCACGAGGTGGGCGAAGGGTATAGCCGCTCCTCGCTCGTCGTGCAGAACAGGTTCAGAGAGGGGTCGAACACGCGCTTTATTGTCTCTTCCAGAAACTCTGAAAGTATATCGTTATATGTTCGTGGACCTTTTGATCTGTGTCTTTTTCTTATCGCAGCAATAAATTGGTAAATTTATTTCGAGTTAAAAGAAAATGTGTGCAATTCACACGTGGTAGAAGTGAAACTTTCCAAAATTTTGGTTTCAAGATAATGATATGAAAAAGCAATAAATCGAATCTTAAAGCAATAAATCGAAGCGCCATCTATGAATACAACTTAGCACTTTTTAAAAATCTATCTAGCAATAAAACGAATGTTCTATCTTACTCCTCACGCCATCTATGAATACAACTTAGCATTTTTACTGTCTGTATAATCGGCTGGTCGATCGACAGAATGAAAGAATGAAATTCTTATTTTTTGTTGATAAATTCTTTGAAAATATTTAAAATAGTATTTGAAAGTATTTAAAAACAGTATAAAAATAAAACTAAAAAAAAAATAAAACTAAAAAAAAAAGAAATATTGTGAGACGCGAACCTGCGCATCAGGTATTGTGTATCTACGTCCTGACCATTGAGCTACGGACAAGTTAAATTGAATGACGAAATTAGTGGTTATATTATCTTACCTGTCGTTGCATCCGGTTTCAAATCACTAACGATTCTAAAGAAGTTTCACTTCAATAATACTCTAGGCCAGAGTTTCCCAACGTGGAGCCCACGCCCCACAGGGGGGCAGTCTGATAGTTAAGGGGGGCAATGTTAAAAATGGACTCGACACGACTTTAACCTTTTCGCTTTGGGTTATTTAAATACAATAATGCTAGATATCGGTGACAAAATTATGTATGGGGGGCATAAAATTTTTAGAAATGTTAAGGTGGGGCATGGCCTAAAAAAGGTTGGGAAACACTGCTCTAGACCTTGATAAATACTCCATGCTCTCCTATCATCACACAATAATACGATCTTCTAAACACAGGACGCTTTAAAAACTTAAATGTACTTAAAAGACGATAACGACTTTTTCAACGAGTTTGTTCTTTCTTGTACTAACCTAACGCAGCCGTGACGGTTAAACGTTACAAAAAACATTACAATAGTTTAAATTTACCTTTGAACACGCCATCCTGGTCGATCCCCGCCTCATCTAACCCCTGTTCATTGATGAACCGAACTCTGACGACAGCTCGTAGCGCGCGGCTCGGCAACGCCGCGAGCTGTCGGTACCCATCTTCTACCAGCCGCGTGCGTCGCACCGTCACCAGTGTGGACCGCCCGCCACACGCGCGCTCCGTCAGACCGAGCACCACCTGTTTGGTCATCGAGATCAAAAATCTAATATCGATACAACAAACCGATGGCTCCTAAGTATACTGAGTCAACTGTACTTCTAATAACTTTACAGGAAGTCGATCAGAAGAGTGTATTAAAATAAATAAATAAATTAACTATACGTATGTACTTGAACCAGTGTACGCCATTTGTTTTTTCGTTATTTATAGGGATATGATTTTTTTTAACACAGGCAGATAGGAAATGAAGTAAATGTTACTAATATCCTAAAAAGTTAAATTTTCGAAATTTGTTAGTTGACTCAGTATACTTAGGAGCCATCGAAACGATATACAAAGTAATCCTACCAAAAACATTGTGATGTAAAATGTTGCCAAGACGAGACCATATTGTGACTATATCAAAAAATTATCAGATCTCATATAGAGCCAAGCTTCTAACTCTACACACCCTCTATACAAGTCGTATCTTCACAAACGCTACACCTTAGACAATATTATGTGGCTTAGCCGTTTCGCTATCTCCAGTATTTTGAGTACTTTCAGGCGTGGCGCACTCCGCACTTTTGGCCTGACACGTCGAACCCGGCACGTACTGGTAACATCATAAGTGATCATACCAAAAGTACGGAGTGCGCCAGGAATGATGTGAAGCATTATTCAGGTCATTTCAGGTCCTCCATACTATAATATTATAGATATTTTAGATGGCGGTATACAACTTTCTGAATGGCGAAAGGAACGTATAATCAAATGATTGTGATTTCTGAATTCGTCAAATTATGATGGATTGTGATGTATGTCATTTATAGGGACCGGGGTTACACGTACATTAAACAATTTATTGTAATTTCGTTAAAAAAGGAGTTATTATTACGATTTAACCAAAATATTAAAAACCGTTAGAATAACAAAATACGTTATCCTTCTCTTGCTTATCTAAATATACTTAATTACTTATTAAAAAATAAATTACCAGAAATACCGTAGGTTGTAAGAAAATACTGGTATAATACACGATCATTTGGTAATATTAATTATTACACGGTATTTTCAGATGTCTAATAATTTAACTATGGCTGTATTACATTAATAATCTTTGATTGTATGGCGTATTAATTTGGAATTCATAAACCAAGCAAGCGCGGCATAAAGATTGTCAATCGTCAATCAGCTGGGCTACACGTGCAATCATTATGAAATAATTACATAATGATTGTCGATTGATAATGTACCTTCGCCATTCACGCCGTATCAAACTTCTTGGGGATTATATTAGGTATGTATGTACCTACCCGGATAATTATACGCCATACGGACACCTCCATGAACCATGACCACTGTTTGAAATATTTTTAGCTTACATTTTTACATATTAGTACATTTTTGTAAAGGGCGTTTTTACTAACGAACGCCTTTTGTTTTTAAATGGCAGTTTTACCAGATTTCCACATCTATACACTTGTAGGCAGTAGGTAGGTATCAACTGCATAACACATGAAAATAAATATCTTTAGACCTTTAGTTGAGGACCATTGAAGTTAGTTCAAAGTTACACTGAACCTGTGTTTAGTACGGAACATTATTTAGGTCCCCCACACTAGATGGCAGTGTACAGTTTTCTGAATCACGCTGTATTAAACTTCTTGGCGATTATAATAAGCCCCCGGATATGCCCCATCGGAACACAAAAACCATGTAATAAGAAAACGTATTTTTTGGAAAAGGCGTTTATACTAAAGCCTTTGTTTTAATGACAGTTTCAAGTGTCTCTGCCCCCTGCCAGTAGAAATGGAAGGTGTTGGATATGTGAAAAAATTACGGCAGTAGCATTATGATGATGAATTTACAAGGAAAACTATCACGGCGATGTTAGCTAAAGTAGTTAAAGAGTAATAGTCGATATATTATGTATATAAAACACAAAAAATGTTTGTACGGATATTATACGGAAATAAGAAACCTTTTCATCAGCGACAGCCCGCCTGAATAGTCGAACGCGTTCCCCGTGCGCTATCATGTGAGGAGTCTTCTGAACCAACACCTGCAAATTAAAATTATTTCGAACAACTTTATGTTTGTAAAGAAAGAGTGGGGTTACTGTTGCAAGCACATGTGCTATTGGCATAGTTAATCATATGTTTGTAATAGTAACAACTGATTTACATTCAATCTATATGTATAAAAGTAAGAATGGGAGTTGGTATCCAGCTTTGGTCGTATTGGACTGAACCGAATATCGTGCCAACATCAACAGGAAGGCATTAAGTTTTCTTAAATTTTCTAATTTTCTGTGCAATTTTCTCTTTGAGGGAAATACGGATCCATTTTTATACAAACACCGACCTGTTGCGGCTTCTTCCCCTTCTCGAGGTCCGCCATGAAGTGCGAGTCGCGGATCTCGCGCACGAGCCAGTGCTGCGCCGGCGCGTACCCCCGCCGGCAGTCGCGCCGGTACAACACTAGCAGCAGCGTGTGGAGCGACACGAACAGCTCGTTGCTCGATATACTCTTCAACTCTAGGTAGAATACTCTTTAATTAATATTCTAAAAACCCCCAACAGTTTTATTTACACTAAACATAGCTAAGAACACTCTCGATAAAGTCACCTTTCAGACAAAAAAACTGGATCAAAATCGGTTCATCCGTTTGGGAGCTACGATGCCACAGACAGACATACAGATCCACAGACACACAGACACGTCAAACTCATAACACCCCTCTTTTTTCGTGGAGGGTTATAAAACATAAAATTATCAATAATACTTACTACTTCAGCAAGCAACAACCCATAATTGTCCCACTGCTGGGCTCGGGGTTTCCTCTCACAATGTGAGGGTTATAGGCCATAGTCTACCACGCTGGCCAAGTGCGGATTGGTAGACTTCACACACCTTTGAGAACATTATGGAGAACTCTCAGGTGTGCAGGTCTCCTCACGATGTTTTCCTTCACCGAAGCAAGTGATAATTAACTTGAAATACGCACATAATATTTGAAAATTAGAGGTGTGTGCCAGGATTTGAACCCGGGCCCCCGCGTTCGGGAGACCAACGATCTAACCACTAGGCTATCACTGCAATCAAATACTGCAAGCAAATACTTACTACTTACTTACTTTTAGTTACTTTTATGACATATACTTTAACTGCTATGTATTGTAATTGCTACCCCTGAATAAATGCATTTTATTTAATTTTCATTTCAATATTGCATTGTCGTCCGATTTACGTATGCATACAAAATGACAGCTTAGTTTGAATCTAGAAAGTGTGTCCAATTTTATTTACAAGATTTTATTTACAAGAAGAACACTGGGACAAGTGAAATTATTTCAAAAATATATTTAATGTTATCTGAAATGACATCAAAGCGTGTCTGAATTACTTTTCCAATAATATTTTATACATGAAACATCTATTTATCTAATAATAAGTTTAAATAGTAACATGAAGGAATATCTATAGAAATGTATGCTTACCAAATAGCTGGCCCATGATGGATTTGTAAACGAACATATTGAGGAAGGCCGACATATTGATAAAGTCTTGCAACTTGAAGGGATCTTGTTGTTCATACATCTCCATGTCGTCTAGAATACTGGAAGAAATAATGTTACAAAAGAATGAGAAGAGTACTTTTTTATGAAAATAGCCGGCAATAGAGCTGACGATCTACCTGATGGTAAGTGGCTATCGTCGCCCATGGACATCAGCAACACCAAAGGCATCACTGATGCGTTGCAGGCCAAGAAAGAGAGAAGAAAAAGAAAGAAAGAACTGGCTCTCAAGACCCCAGCCGGAATACGACGAGTCGTTTGGCGGCTGACTCATGCTCGAGGGTGGTAGCTATCCAGGCGAACCCCTGGAGAAATAATAATAGTAATAATGGTATTAATTAACAATTAAAATCAACTTAAAAATTTTATGGGCATGAAACATTCCAAAAATCACGAATTTGAAGAAAGATGTAGAAAAAAACAATGAATTGAAAGAATCAATGAATCTCGTATTACTGCATTATATTTCTAATTTTTGATTTTTATTGTGGTCCTCTAGCAATCATGTCATGAGTCTTGTTGTTGTTTGTAACCCCCATTTTAAGAAACCCTATTCTAGGTGCTGACTATAATAACGTAACAATTATTTGTCACATGACAGGCATGGTCACAGAGCCTATAACTACATCGCGGTACAAAAATACAAGTAATGTAATCATTAAAAATATTAATGATAAAGCAATTGAGTATATTATATTCATTCTTCATTAATTTTATTATTTTTAATTTAAGATAAATTATGTTTACGTTTAAAAGCAGTCAACTTGATTAATGAAAAGAAAAATAAATGTTTTTTCTGTATGAAACAGATTGGTTTGTCTCGGAAATTACGCGGTTGTTTTCTAGTGCCGCTCAATTTATATCTCAACAATAAAAACTCTTGCTTTTATATACCTATTAAGTAGAAACTAAATGTTTTGTAAGTTCCTTACTGGCAATAATAAAAGATATCTAATTTAGTTTTTTGTTAGACCAAAATAAAAATTAAACTGCAATTTCGTACCTATTATAGTTACTATTATAAATGCAACGGTTTGTCATTCTAAACGTTAACCGAAAATTTTAGTGACACGTAATAGTAAGAATTAAACCTTACTTTAGTAACTATAAATTTAAAATCTCACATAGCAAAGTCTCAAAACGTCAGCTGTCATACAAAAAATACCGCATCATTATCGGTCCATTCGTTGAGGGGCTACGATGCCACAGACAGACTACAAAACACATAAAACTTATAGCATCCGCATTTAAAATAAAGTAAAAAACTACTCACGCATCAAAGTACTATTACTAGCGCATAGAACCGACACCGCGAACACGATATATGTTCCAATAAATTGGCGCCAATGGGCTTCAATCTTCAATGGATTCGTTCCATTTTGAAAGGAGAACGGGGGCTCAATTTTGAAAATGGAACCTCCCGGGCGGGACACACATTTTGTACGAGATGTCTGTTCTATAACATTATACTTCAATATACTCACGTGACATAATGCGTCATACAATCAGCGAACAGTATCAGCATCTGGAACTCGGGCGCCGAGGTCTTGGTGTTGACTGCCAGGAGATCGAGGAAGGACTTGAGGCCGCAGCTGGGCCCCAGCGTGCACAGGAACTGCCACAGGGAGTACAGGATCTCGTCTTGGTTGCAAAGCCCTGAGGGAACGAGAATCAACACATTATAATTTTACTTTTAGTACATTCTATTAATTCCACCAAAAAATCCAATCAGAACTACTGAGAAAAAATGTCCCTACGTACTTGCCATGCAATGCTATGCTGCGTAAAAATCTATGTAACTGCATCTGTACATACTATGTGTATACGTATGTACTTGGGACCAACAATTAGCGCGCTACATTTGGTCACATTTGCGGCCTAACGCGCTAGGTAAGACGCATACGTTTGTTTTTAATTTATTTACCTGTTAAGATATCCAACTTGACTTGTGTCATGGTTTGCAGTGCCGTGTGGTACATGGAACAGATCAGTGCTGCCTTGGTGCAGTCTGGCGAACCTAATTTTCTAAAGTTTTTATGTGCGTTCACCCTGAAACAAATAATTATAAAAATAAAGTATAAAGAGATAGATAAACATAAATGACATACTACATAAACCTATGCCGTTTATCTGCTTTGTCTATTATAGTGGTTAACCAGTCCAGCGGGTCTATTATGAACTCTTAATTTCAGCCAAGTTCCAGTGTAAACGTCAAATTCGTGTTACCAAAGCGGTCACGTGACACTTTTTAGCCAATCATAACACTGATCAAAGACCGATAAATGAATTGCCTGGAACATTAATGGTTTTATAAAGTTCATAATAGGCCTGCAGGATACCATTAAATTGTATAATATAAAAACTAGAGATGGGCCGACTACAACCGACTAGTCGGGAAAACCGACTATTCGGCATGTTTTCTAGGCGCCGACTAATCGGCGAATAGTCGGCAAAAAAGGCCGGATAGTCGGCATTTATTTTCGCTACTAAAAATAAAGTAAATAAAGAAAACTACAAAATTATACAATCAACATTTAACAAGATTTAATATTTTAATAAATTAGATAATAACAAATAAACATTATTTAATGTATGTAGCAACAATAATTATAATTAACAAGTTTGTACTTTTATTTTTAATCATATTTTAAATTAAATTTAACAATCGTGTTTTTATTTTATTTGATAAAGCAAAGATAAATTATGATGAAGGAACGTCAGACTTTCAGCTCGATCGGGAAGTAAGCGGTTCCTTTTATTTTCGTAAATATAGCCTGCATCGGAAAATAGTCGTTCACTATAAACAGTGCTAGCAGGACAACCAACAACTCATTATTATAAGAGTCATTTCTTTTATCTCGTATTGTTCTTCCGTTACTACTCGAAAGGGTCTTCTTTTCTATTTATTACATGTGATGAACAGTAGGTACATGTCGAGCTCAAGAGCTGCAGGAGATTTTTCACCGTATCAATATTTTCAATTTTTCTCGACACAAGGTCTTCGTAACACCTCCAAAAATTGCGGTGAACTTCTGAATATTCATTTTGACCATTTTGATCATTTCCTGCGTGCTTAGCTCATTCGGGACGCTGTCATCATCATTTAAATTATTTTTAGGGCTTCCAATAAAAACTGCGATTTGACAGTGCGCACCCTTTCAGCCTCGAAAAACTGTAGTCTATATCCAGGATCAAGCAAAGTTGCCAGTGTGAATATTTTATCATTTTTTATATTTTATCAATTTGACTGAAGTCTTATTATAATAATGATCGGCATTGCCGACTAGTCGGCCGAATAGTCGGCAATTTTTTTGCCGATTAGTCGGCTAGTCGGCTGATCGGCAAAACCCATAGTCGGCCCATCACTAATAAAAACTTATTCATTATTTAAAATATATGATGATCCTAATATACAATTGGATTACAACTTACCTATTCGTTCTAGCTTCTATGGCTCTTCTTATAAACGCCGCAGGGTTATTACTCTGGACCGGAGTGGACGGCTGCGAGGGTCCTGCGCCCTCCTCCCCTGTCACACCAGCATCTAGCATTTCCTTCAAGGGAACCGCTAATAACTTCTTCAGTAGCGGGGCTCCCCACAACAGAGATAGCTGGGTGCGAAGGTTGCCCATGGCCGGAGGTAGGTATGAGTCCAAGCTCTGTGAGAACCATCCTAGGACTGGGTGCCAGTTGCTGAGGTTGCCCTTCTTGCAAACCACGTATTGTTGGCACGAGTCCAGAAAGCGAGTAACGACTAGCTGAAATGGAGTAGTAAATTTTTTTAAGCTTCTTATTTGGCTTACGGTAGCTAGAGGACTGAAGGGATTGGGTGACCATTAATCCTCTGGGGAGTCAAGGGTTGCGAAATAGAATGTCCTACAGAGCTTGATAACGAGAAGAAATGTGTGTGCAATATGATGTAGGCATCGCCAATGAAAGTTGAAATTGGGTATTTAAATTAAATCTTCAGGATTTTAATAGATATAAACCTTTTAATAGAATATGCCTATTGTTTTAGCCTTATACATGCTGTACTTGTAATGGCCAATTATTTATCATTATACAGAACCAATTTATTTATCAAACATTAATTCAATTAATCTGAGCTCAACTTTTATTGTATATCTTGAGCTATAGCTATTAAATTTTCAATAAACGGTAAAAAAATTAATACAGATTAAAATCATCAAATTAAAAAAATAGGAAAGTAGTATCAATGATCTGTGTGGCGTAATAGTTACTATGCCGGGCCGTCCTCCTGGATTTAATTTTCAGCAAGGTAGAAATTTGAATGATGAGTTTGAATTTCGGTTCTCGGTTTTGGTGTGAATATTCTTGTCTTGGTGTATTATCCATGGCACCCACAACACAGAGAATTCTAGTGTGGGCAGTGGGGTATGTAGCGTTTATTTAGTTTATTTAGTACATACCACAAATGTAGGATAATAGGTCTCTGGATGAGCAAAGTCCCGTTCAGTGTGAGCCAGCTGTATGAGGTTGCCAAGCAGACACAGAGCGTAGTTTCCCTCCAGCGTATTGAACACAATGCGCATGTTCTGGTCCGCGCTGAGAAACTCTACGCACTTGTCGAATGTACCATGCGACCGGAATGCTAATATGGACTGGAAATGAATGAATATTTATAGTATTATAATTTTTACAAACATTACATAAAATTGTCATAATTCAATAACATTGATTGCATCAACAAGTGATTTTTTTGCTAACTCTAACTCTAAAACATTTTATTTCAAGATTTTCTACACTTATAAGCATCAATATTTATTTCGCTTGTTTTATGTACATAAATAAACTTAAATTAAAAGTCATTCAAAAACAACATTACATCGACATTGATCATTTTGAAATAAAATAGACTTAGTATTATATTTTTAATTATGATCATTATAGATGAAATATAAACAGTTTATTACTTATTTTATCTGATAACTTACCTCAGGAGATATTTGTTGCATGTGATACACAAGGCAAGGTACAGATAGTATTTGTATTATATACATGGTCAATAACTTCTCTGAAAACTGTGCCGACACTAGAGGTCGCAATGACAGCGTGACAATAGCGGTCAATGCTACATTTTTCAGGCTTACTTTTTCTCTGCATAGGCCTCTGAGGAGAAGTGACTGTAATAAAAAATTTAATAAAATAAAATAATTTAATAAAATAACCATAATATAATGTAACAGATTATAAAGGTAAAGGAGAACCCCAGCTTCCATAGAAACTTAGGCCTAAGTAGACAAGACTGGAAATTGGCTGTCAATTAGATCATTGCAAAAGGTTTAATTTCTCCAATTTTCACGGCTGTCAGCAATGGCCAACTAAGGAAATCCTAGAATGAATCACTTTAATTATAGGTTATGATTATGTCATACTCGTGTCACAGTGCTATTTAATATGTATGTTACACTTACTATAAACCAAATACCTACGAATAATCATTACAAACCTAATAAAAATAAAAGTTTCTCAAAAATACTAACACTTAAACTACGAGTTTAATGGCTAAAACTAGGTTGGCGGGTGACTATTATACTATCTACTACTTAAATGGTTTTCACCCAAAACGAATGTCATAAAAAGGTTGTTTAATAAAAGCTATTACATATTTCAAGAGATTTTATTAGTTATCATTATAATATTATATTAATATTTCGTCTAGTTGTGCAGGAGGCGCTATATTTCGTTGGTACCTTGCCCAATCAAGATACCATAATATACTCATTGTAAGTATGGCCACAGCAACCTCCTGATCTTCTAAAGATGTATAGGGTACATTATCCAGTGTTCAGGACTTATTCTGAACCTTTGTCAGTCACAAAACAGGCGATTAAGGAGTCCATATTCATATAGTATTGGTTTGCAAGAAATTGTAGCGAAACTGCGGAACACATTCACCAAAACACAAGTACGAAAGCGAATACAATAGAAAATTAAAATCACTGTGTGCGTGTCGATGAGTTTCAATAGTAAATAGGACTCCAAATACGCTGAAAATATTTGATAGTAAAAATATACAAGAACTAGAAAGAACGTAGAAAGATGAAAGATCGATGACAAATATGACAATACAGTGATGTTATTTATAAATACTATGGTTACCAAAATGACATTATTAGGGATTACATCATCTCTTTGTTGTCAATCGATTAATCGATGTCAAAATATTCAAAATGTAATTTAATAAAATTAGCGTAACGATTAAATGGTAATTATAATATATTACATAATTTTGATTTATATGGAATACGAAAATATGTTAAAATTAAATTAATATTATAATTATTATCAATAAATAATACATAAAACATATTATTATGTTCCATCAATCGATAATTATCAATCGATTCAATCGATTATAAAATCGTATGTAATGAGGTAAATACTGTGAAAACTTTTTTGCATTATTTTGTTCATTTGGCAAGAGCAGCTGAAGCTAAGATTTAAATATGTTTATCTTATAAATAAGACGAATTTTTTGGTATATAGTTTACTCTTGTCTAACACAGATGTTCTAACACAGATTACATATGGTTCGAGGCCGAAAATTGGGGATCTCCTTTTAAATATAACTGTAATATGTGTAGGTAGGTGGTGGAGTAAAATAGTCCGTAGGTATTAGAAGTATATTTACAGCCACCAAACCAAGTAATATTATATAAAATAAGTAAAAAGAAGGAGTGGAAACAAGAATAACATGAGCGATGATAAAATAAAAATTATTCGTGAAAATTCAAATGCAACCTCCACGGTCTCTGGTTAAGTATCCTGTGTTGTAACTGTTTTTCGGTAACCAAGACGACCGTGGGATGTTGTTCAGCAGGGATCGGGCGGCTTCGCGGAGCCGAGCGAAAAGCGCATCGGATGACGCATATATATATAACCGATCTATTTGTCTGTCCGAACATACATTTTAAATTTATATACAAGAATTTAGTTAAAAGATTTTACAAACATAAAATAAAAAGTATAAAGTAGAAAAATACAAAGTAGCTCCGCTACATCACCCCCCTCCTGAGACCGTCCTACGGGCGATAATAGTCGGGAAATCTTACCCTACGTCCTGACCTGGTTGTTTTGACAGTGTTGTCTCCAGCCCTAGGTGTATCTTGGTGCGGGGTGTGTGTGGAAGTGTGACTGTGAGTGTGAGAAATGTTTTGTGCTGGTGAGGTATTTGTGTAAGATGTATGAGTGTGAGTCTGTGTGTCGCGAATTGAGTAGGCGGGTTTCAACCTATCTATGGACACCGAGACGGTTTTGCCTCTTACCACTATTTTAAATACTTTGTCACCTCTTTGCACGACTTCATGAGGTCCTGTGTACGGAGGTTTGAGAGCACCAGCTACAGTGTCATCGCGAAGGAAAACATGAGATGCTGTAGCCAGCTCTTTAAAAACGAATGGGGACCGACTGTTGGAATGACGTGATGCTGGAGGAGGTTTTAACCTATTAACAAACACGCGCAATCGGGACGTGTAGTCCGTCAAGTCGTGATGAACGTTCTCCGGTGGCAGAAAGAAATCTCCTGGGAGGCGTAATGTCTCCCCGTATACCATTTCTGCGGCGGATGACTTGAGGTCCTCTTTGAAAGCTGTCCTAATCCCTAAAAGAACTAAGGGAAGCGACTCAACCCATGTACAGTCTGCGTGGCAGGTTATGGCAGCCTTGAGCTGCCGGTGAAACCTCTCCACCATACCGTTCGATGCGGGATGGTACGCTGTGGTGTGTCGGTGTTCAAAACCGACTATTTGCGACAGTGCTTTGAACAGGGATGACTCAAATTGTCTTCCCCTGTCAGTGACAATTTTAACAGGACACCCAAAACGTGAGATCCAACCACTTAATAAGGCCTTCGCCACTGTTTCGGCGGTTATATCAGGAATTGGTATTGCCTCAGGCCAACGAGTGAACCGGTCGATGGCTGTGAGGCAGTACCGTTGACCTAAGGAAAGCGGCAGTGGACCGATGAGGTCGATGTGGATCACCTGAAATCTGCCCTGGGGTACATTGTAAGTACCTAACGGAGCAGAAACGTGTCTCGTGATCTTTGAACGCTGGCACGCTAGACAGCTGCGCGCCCACTCACGGCAATCCTTACGGATGCCTGGCCATACGTATCTCTCACTGACTAACCTGACAGATGCCTTGGCTCCGGGATGACTCAAGCTGTGCAGTGACTCGAAAATCTGCCGTCTATGAGTCTCGGTCACATAAGGGCGAGGAGAGAGGCCACTTACGTCACAGAACAAAGAAGTGTTCGTGCCAGGCAGTTTCACCTTACTGAGTTGCAAGGACGTGTGACCGTTAAGGAGCTGTCTCAGTTCTGGATCACAGTCTTGCGCGGCTGCTAGTGTTTCGGGGTCAATTGTTTGCACGATTTCATCTATTCTAGATAGAGTATCGGCAACCACGTTGTTCTTCCCCGAAATGTGCCTAATGTCGGTGCAAAACTGTGATATAAAGTCCAGGTGACGGAACTGCCTGGGTGAGCAATTTTCCTTCCTGGATGTGAAGGCGAACGTAAGCGGCTTGTGATCTGTATAAATCACAAAGATGTGAGCCTCGACCATGTGCCGAAAGTGTTTGATTGACTCATAGATCGCCAGAAGTTCGCGGTCGTACGGAGAGTACTTGGTCTGCGCGGGGCTGAACTTCCTTGAAAAGAACGCAAGGGGCTCCCACGTACCTGCTCTCAGCTGCTGTAATACTGCACCCATTGCAGTGTCGGAGGCGTCAGTTACCAGAGCCAGTTTAGCGTTGCTGTCAGGGTGAGCCAGCATAGCTGCCTGGCATAGACCCTGCTTACACGCTTCGAAAGCTTTTTGCTCAATCTCGCTGAATGTGACGGGCTGTGAGCCTTTCACTGATCCAGTGAGTAGTGCGTTCAGTGGCGCTTGGTGCTTGGCTGCATTTGGGATAAATCTGCGGTAAAAATTAAGCATGCCCAAGAACCTGCGCAATTCCTTGACGGACCTGGGCTGTGTAAAATTTTTTATGGCTTCTACCTTATCGGGTAAGGGTTTGGTGCCATCGGCTGAAATTTCGTATCCAAGAAAATTTACCTGTGAGGCACCGAACACACACTTACTAGAGTTAAGGACTAAACCAAAGTCTCGCAGCCTGGTAAACACTTCATGCAAGTGTTTCTCGTGTGTTTCCTGGTCCGCTGAAAAAATCAAGATGTCATCGATGTAACAGTATACGAAGTTTAGCCCTCGCAACACTCCATCGACAAACCGCTGAAATGTCTGGCCAGCGTTGCGAAGGCCAAACGTCATATACGGAAACTCGTATAGGCCGAAAGGAGTGGTGATGGCTGTTTTCGGTACATCGGACGGGTTGATAGGCACTTGATTGTAGGCTCTAGTTAAATCAAGTGTGCTGAAAACCTTACAACCAGCAAGACTGTGAGCGAAGTCCTGAATATTACGGAGCGGGTATTTGTCCGGGATGGTGCGTGCGTTTAACCTGCGGTAGTCCCCGCAGGGTCGCCAGCCGTTTTTCTTTGGTGCGAGGTGAAGAGGAGATGCCCATGGAGACTCGGAAGGTCTGCAAATGCCCATCTGTAACATCACCTCGAATTCTGCTTTGGCTATTTTTAACCTATCAGGCGCCAGCCTTCGTGGCGCGCATGATTCAGGCGGTCCAGGTGTTGTGCGTATATAGTGTAGTGTATCGTGTTTATGTTGAGTGCTGTTACTAAAACCGGGTGGTCGGGTGATGTCGGGGTACTGAGCTAGTATACTATGATATTGTGTATCACCAGATATAACCCGTACTGAAGAAACACTATCAAAATTTTTGGCGAGTAAAGCCGAGGTCTCAAGCTTAGTCATACCGTCTACAAGCTTTTGATTCCTTATGTCTACAATTAGGTTGTAGTGGGATAAGAAATCAACGCCTATTATCGCCCGCGTTACGTCGGCTACAATAAACCGCCAGGGAAAATCGCGACGCAAACCTATATTTAACAACAAATTTGTGTAGCCGTACGTATTAATAACGGAACCGTTTGCGGCACACAAATCGAAAGTTGTTTTTTCGCGACGTTCCTTTAGTGCAGAGCGAGGAAAAACACAAACATCACTACCCGTGTCCACTAAAAAAGTAGTTTTAGTAGTTTTGTCTCTCACAAACAAGCGACCGCCAGAAGGGCAGGCGTCGGCCGCCATATCACACTGCCCTACATGTTTTCCGACTTCGAGTAGTCGCACGGTTTAGATCTTGACCGCGACCGTGACCGTTGCTGTTGACGGGATCCGGAGCTGTAGCGCGGTCGAGCTGGAGCTCCATCTGCGTAGTAGCGCGACGCGCGGCTGTTCTCCTCGATCTTCAGGGCCAGCTGCTGAACCATCTTCTTGAGCTCGGCGAGCTCCGTCGACGGGTTGATGTAAGAATTTTCTTACCGCATAGCGCTGTGATGTAGGCGTAATTTTGTGAGGCGGCGGTATGTGCCTCGTCGCTGCCCATGTCGCTCATGTTCACGTGTTCCGTTCGGGTCACCAGTGTAGGTAGGTGGTGGAGTAAAATAGTCCGTAGGTATTAGAAGTATATTTACAGCCACCAAACCAAGTAATATTATATAAAATAAGTAAAAAGAAGGAGTGGAAACAAGAATAACATGAGCGATGATAAAATAAAAATTATTCGTGAAAATTCAAATGCAACCTCCACGGTCTCTGGTTAAGTATCCTGTGTTGTAACTGTTTTTCGGTAACCAAGACGACCGTGGGATGTTGTTCAGCAGGGATCGGGCGGCTTCGCGGAGCCGAGCGAAAAGCGCATCGGATGACGCATATATATATAACCGATCTATTTGTCTGTCCGAACATACATTTTAAATTTATATACAAGAATTTAGTTAAAAGATTTTACAAACATAAAATAAAAAGTATAAAGTAGAAAAATACAAAGTAGCTCCGCTACATATGTAATAAATAAGAGGCTCACTGTAAATGGATAGCAAACATTATACATAATAATAAGTATTTGTGATTAAATCAGTAATTTGCATGTAACTACAACTCACACTGTCATTAAAATTCAAATAATATTATGTGAAAAAAAACTATTTTATACCTTCAAAGTTAAGTAATAGCCCTTATGAAACAAGGAGCCCATGACATTGGCACACAGCTGCGTCATGCCTCCTCTTAGCTTCTCAAAGTTCTTCAGCCGAGTGAGAGCCCAAGTGTTTGTAGCTGTGAACGCCACCAGAGTGTGGAGATGTATGAGGATGCTTTGCATGTCTACTGGCGACTCTGGCTTCAATTCCTCCAGGTACAAACAGCATTTATACAGCAGATCTTTTATGTGTGCTATCCATCTGAGACTGTAAAATAAAGATATTTATTTAACTTTTGCATCATACAAATTAGACTTAATGCTAAAAGTATGATTTTCGTTAATTTGTTCTTAAAAAATAGTTTTTTTATTGTATTTTATTTATTTTGTAAATAATATTTTTATTAGTTTTATTTTTATGTATTCAACTAAAATAGAACATGCTTAATCCTAGTTTGAGGTTGTCGTTAACATTTTCTACAAACATTTAAATAAACATTGTAATCTTAAATCGTAACATATATTTCATTGCTTGTTACATGCTTAAATAATGGTGTTCTTTAATTTTTTTTGATTATACAATATATTGTGTCCTTCAAATATTTTCTTAGCCAAAGCTACCTTAGTTTAATAAATACAAATAAAAAAATTACAATACCTGTATTCTTTATTGAGGAAGACACCAACATAGGACAGTTTCACTGACTCTGAGTGTAAGGTCTGTACAATGTATTTACATAGTTTCTCAAATCTCTTCTTGTCTCTCTGTTGCTTGAAGATGAGGAACAGGCGGCAGGTGATGCGGTACACATCCAGCGCCGGCAATAGCTCCAGTGGCTGAGGCTCCTCTTGAGATCCATGACCAGGTGGCTCCAATATGAGCTGATCAAAGTCATTTCTGTAAATAGTAACAACAATAGACACATGCTTGTGGCGCGCATAGGATCGACAAGACAGGAGATACTAATGGACTAGTGCCTCCTAGTTCTATTCAAGGTTTGTCACATAATGTCCATGGCAACAGGGGAAGGTGGCACTGCAAGCTTGTCAGCTGTCCTCATTACATGAAAAACGGCACTAAAAGTCTAATTTGCACTCAAAAGGTTCCTTTATGCGGAGAACCTCCTCTGCTAGAATAATTACTAAGCAATAGGGTCGTGAAGAGTAATAATGAAGTTCCCTGATTTCTGTTAAACTATATAGGGCTTAGCCTTTGTAAATATGCCTGTGATAACTGTTAAAGAAATTACGATCTCAGCCACTGAGGAACTATATTAACGCACCACTTACAATATTTGTTTAATGAACCGTCGTCGCGCGAGCCAGCCGCGCACTAGCGCCTGTATTATCACCGCCGATTGCTCTCGCTTCTTCTCCAGAGCTCGCTCCTCTCTAGCCGCTTTCGTCTGTTCTAAGAAGGTTTCCTTGCTACTTGAAGATTTAGCAAACATCTTCGACTCCTAAACTGTACACCTTTGTTTTCCTTTACCAATGATTGCCTGTCAGGATGTCGACGAATCCCGACACATAGTAACAAACGAATTACCGCGGCAACAGAACCATGTTTAAATAAATAGCACTATATTTTATGAAGAAATAGAAAAGGTCGGCGAAGTCATGATTCTACAATATAGCAGAAATTCTGAAATATACCAAAAAAATCGGATGTTTAATCGCCCCGAAGAACTTTTACGTACGATTTTTTGTTTGGTTTGACTTTGACAGCTTTGATTTGAGTTAGGAGTGCACGATATAAATCGATATTTCATAAAATATCGATATATGTACGCGCTACATCGCTTCAACCCGATATTATCGAATCATCTAGTATCGATACATACAATCGATATATTTCATCCGATATACCAAATATCGTAAGAAATTAAAAGAATAATTATTTTTCCCTTTCTTTTTTATACTGATTCCTTTATTTATGGTTGGCAACTTGATATTGAAAAACTAGCCCTACTGTGTTTAACGATATAGAAAAACGGATACTATTCAATTGTATAGATAGCTGTGACAATTATTATGTTTTGTTTACTACAGTTTACGTTTATTACAGTAAATATAACGTGATTTGAAAGTGCTGTCAAAGATTACTATATAATAGTATCTATAAAACATTAAATAATGGAATGCCTCAGTATTTGTATTAAATTGCCCAATATTTAATTTACTTGTTAGCAATTGACCATTTTATTTTTATTTTCAAGAGTATTAGGGATGGGACATGGCTGATTAAATTTCTTTCAATGTATTTTTTTATTTCATTATTTTTTAGGACTTTTCTCTTTGCTTTCTCACGCTATTCTCTTTTCTTCAGAACTAAGGATTTCTTTAAACATGGCACTTAACAAAAAAAAAGTATTTTTGAAAGTATTACGAGAAAACTGCCAGATACAAGCTTTTTACTCATATTAAATTATAACCTGTTCCCTATCTAATATTTAACCATTTATATACCAGTACCATTTAAATACAAACAAATTACTTACGATATATCGCAATGTATCGATAGAACACTACGACATATTATATCGAAAAAAATATCGATATTTTTTTTACATGAACATCCCTAATTTGAGTGAGATTTGACATTAGTCATTGGCTCATATTGTTGCCATTTTATTGCCAAATATGGCTTGTAAAAAGTTACCAGTAAAAATAATGTTAACCAAGAAGTTTTTAATAATACCTACAAACCTGATGATGGATCACTTGATATTTGGAGGAATGTTTTTCCATGGTATCCATGTAATCTATATTCCCAGAATATATTATTCGACTGTGTTCAAAATTGTGAACACGTGCGGTGTACTTTAAATAAAAGAACTGTACTGTAGTAAATAATATTGTTTCATTTCTTTAATACCCTCATGTATTTAATACATTAATCTGAGGTTTAATAATATTATTATTGATCCATAATATGCAATGTGTCCCAGCGCGAAGTGACCGCCCGGTGTCTCTTGATTATATGGACACAACTATCAACAAATAAACCAATAAAGTACAAGTCTTTGGTTTGTTTGTTTTTTAGCTTTTTCTATTTTTATTGTAGATAAATCTAACTTGCTGCACTATTTCCAAAGAATAGTTTTTGGAACGAAGTTCCTTATCGCGCGTTGTGAAAGGGGGCTAGACGGAAAATTACGACACTTTTTGATTCTTACGAATGACGACACTTTTTTTGAAGTGATTCAGAGAGTTTTACAGAGATGGCGCTGCGCTGTACAACTTTCTGAATCACGCTAGCGTGATGGCTGGAATTAAGAATTCATAATAGACCGCATGGACACAATACAAAAATGATCATTCCGTTGTGACGTTCTCTGTCTTCAGGTACCTCTACCTAGTTATGTCGGTATTCAGTTAGAGTAATACATCCATGTTTCGAGGTATAAAATCTAACCAAAATCAAATAGGATTTATTTTTTACCTTATTATAAAAAATTACCACTTTCAAGAAAATAAAAAGACTAAAGTACATAAAATAACCTTTATATAAATAAGAAAATTGAGAATTGGGGGAGTCCTGCTCGTAAAGGGAGTCCTTTTTCGAGCAGTGTTTAATAGATATGTTTTATTTACTTATTTATTTATGCTTTATCTGATGGGTTAATTGTTTTAGTCGGGATATATGAGCGTCGAAGTTCATTTATTATTTCATAAAAATACGATACAGCCGTCTCTAATGGTTTATTAAATAATACTTGTCGCCAATCAATATCATTAATTTTAGAAATAATTGAGTCATAGTCACCCAAATTATATAAATATTTAGTGTACGGACGGGGACGTAGTCTATGCAGTTCTAAGATGCAGTTGAACGAATTCGGCAGCCACGCAGAGAGCTGGGTGATGGATAAATCTTCTGACAGCAAAGGATTGTGACAACGGTTACAGTTAATTCACTATTGCATAATATTAAGTCTAAAATTCTGTTATTAATATTGGAAATAAAATTATTATTTTTTTGATTCTATCAATGTGTAACTTATCAACATAAATTGATAGAATCAAAAAAATCTAATTGGTTGGAGCCTTGGATATTGTTAGCTGCAAGATGAGACGCCTCGCCCGATTGTATCTATGTAAGGTTTGGCATATTAAAGTCCCCTATTATTATAAATTTATCACATGGGTTACTTAGAACGATGTCAGCAAGCTGATCCGAGAACGTCTTTAGTTGTGTCGATAAAGAGGCTGTGCCTTGACTACATATATAAACTGTACATAGGTATGTGCAGCTTATACCTAATGCAGGGCTTCCGACATTGGAGTGTCAGTGTTACCCACAGATCCTCAGCGTACGAACACTAGTCATTCCGGGCTTCAGCAGCTAATTCCTTGCGCACTGCAACCACCACCCATTGATTGCTTAGTTTTTTCATAATCCCGGTCACGCCTCCACACCATATAGTTACCTATCTATCGCAGTGCCGGATTTATATTTTTTATGAGTGTAGGCCCAATTATTTCTGCCGCCCCATTTACCTTTCTAAAATAATAATTTTCCATTCATAGTAAGGAAGGCACTGAATTAGTCACTAAGAAAGTGCGTAAAAAACAAGAATTATAATTTTTTTCCACACTTTAATAGCAAAATCATCTATAATATATCATCTTCTGAAATCTGCCGCCCCTAGGACGCTGCCGCCCCTAGGCCGCGGCCTATACGGCCTATTGACAAATTCAGGACTGATCTATCGTCAAATAATTCACTATCACTAATATCATTTAATAACCATGTTTCCGTTAGGCATATAATGTCATACGTACTACTGCAAATGTTTCGATAGAAAAGCGATGTCTTTGTGCGCAAACCACGAACGTTCTGGTAATTAGTGATCGATGCGATATCAGCCAAGAAAGAAAAGCGAAGAAAAAAAGAAAGAACTGGCTCTCACAATCTCATATCATATGGCAGTTGACCCACGCAAGAAGATGGTAACTAACCAGGCAGGCTTCACGAAAAAAATAAAGCTAGTGATTTAATAATATTGATGATTTAATATCCCTTTTGCAGAGTCCTACTATCAAGGAGGCCGGGTACTGTCGCCTATTTGTTTTAGCATTACATGATATTGTATTCTATAATTCTTTTCACATTGACAGAAAGAAATACACTGTAAAATTGTTTACTAAGTATTGTAAATAAGAGTAGTCTTAAAAATAATATTATAGTCTATCTCCATTGCTGTTATGTCATTAGTTGTAAAAAATAGCAAAAAAAATATGACCGATTAAGCATTATAGGCAGATTAAAAATATTAAATAACTTATCATAGTCACACTGTCCAGCATTTCTTAACGCATGACGAATAACCTAAGCCGTGACCGATTAGTACATTTTCGACACTGCTTCCCGGTCCCATGGATAAGTTATCACCGAATCGTAATCACATGTGCATTGTCTCGCCAGCTTACTCACTAGTAATCACCGGAAGAGGTCTTGCGAAGTTCTGACATGCCTCCCTAATGAGGTGAATTCCTCGTAACTGATTACGCACGGCATTACATATCGCTGCTGAAATTCTTTTGTGTGAATAGCATGACGTGTTTATCATCTGACAGGTGCTTATTTTTGTACAATTGAAGGGATCATACTAGAATAGATGACCTAATGTCCCGCACGATGATTTTTTGTCCGATTTTTGACTCTGTAAATAGGTAATCGTGCAGAATTAGTTAAGGTGAAATTATAACGACGTCCCCGGGGAATAAAATGGTAATAGAGAAAAGTAAATTTTACAGGAGAAGCAAAAAACCAGTTTTGTTTTATCGTAGGCAGTATAATGATTGGGTATCTTTGAATTATTCATCAAAACGTGCGTTATTTTTTCTGGAATTACATTCCATAAAAATAATAATAAAATAATATATATCTTTTTAATTATCACCAAAAAACAATAATACTGTTATCGTATTTAATTGTGTAGCACGTAAGTGTATATAACAATTTTATTCCCGTAAAACTCTATCATGCTATCGACAGTTTTCATCACTTACGATACACTTTTATTGAACTTTTATGAATTAATTGTAAATGTATTAAACTATTACAATTTTCTTCCGGTCAAAGTTAATACTCATCTTTGAAGTATTGAAATGTTACAATTTTATTTAGAGAAGAATAAAATGGTATACGCGTCTTACTGTTCTTAAGAGACTAGTAGTTGTTCAGTAATATATGATTACGACTTTATTATGGGCTATAATTTGTACATGACTTCCGAGGAATAAAAATAAAATGGCTCTAATTTTATAAAATTCAAAGATAAAAATCTAAATAATATTTAGCAGATGTATATTGACTCGTAGATGCCAAAAATGAAAAAAATTTTTTTTTCGGTAACCGTCGATACCATTTTATTCCCCGGGGGCGTCGATAAGTAAATGTAGGTACCTACTCACATTAAATTAAGTACCTACAGGTAGTGAATCCCCTATTTTAAAATTTCAACCTACAGTAGGTACTTAGTAATTGATTAACCTTTTATACAGTTTGTACTGGCCGAGTGTACGTTGGGCACACCCAGATATGATATGGTACCTTAGTAGATACCTACTAAACTTACTTTATTGTTGAATCTTAGTTACTAGGTAGGTAAAGGTAAAAGTTAAAGGTATTTTTTCTAGACTATAGCTAGACGTTGGGTGCCAAGAGGCGCCAACAGTAGCGGCCCTCAGGCGCCTGGGCGGCGTGTCTACATTCTACATCGGCGAGCTTTTTTTTACAGGGGCGCCACGTTTGAAATTTGGCGATGTGTACAAAAATTCAACTAAGCGAAGCAGGCGCTTTAAGTTAGTCTCGCTCGCCTGATCAAGGGCTAGGACCCGGCCGCCACCTCAGACAAAAAGTATCTAGCGACTCTCTCCAAATAAACGGTGGACTATTTCTCACGTATGTCTATGGCTTTTGTTGGATGGCCAGTTTTCCTCTGAAGCACGGAAACACTCAAAAACAATCACACAATCACACGCACAAATCATAATTGTAAAACAAAAAAACACACTGTAGTTGGAAACACCAATGACGTTAGACACTTAACACCATTTCGTAGCTAGTTGCTATTTGCATATCAATAAATTTTGATAAACTTTTTCTCTTACATTAGTGATAAGAATCTATATGTAATTCTTTCGCCACGAATGTGCCACAGCAATAAACACATGTATGTCCATAAGATTGTGAGTAAATTAATTAGTACATGGCTGCTACCGAGACTCACATTACATCGCAACAAATTAAGGTGCGAATTACTCAATCAAGCTACTACACTTTTAAATTTTTAGGTACCTACAATTCTATGTTTATCTATTTTCTAAAATTCTGTCTATCTGCTATGGCAAAATTATATAAGTACGTAGCGTACAACATTCTTTTTATTTTTCCAGTAGAATTAGGCAGGTAAGTAACATCCATATATTAGGTACTATTCATTTTGACAAAGCATATTCGTTCCGAAATGGTGGTAGATTAAAACAGTATTGCAGTGAATTAGTGATATAATATGTACCTATAAATACGGACCTAGAAAGTTGATTTCCACGTCCGTGCCTATAAAATAAACAATTTTGGATTAAAGGATTTAATAAGATATTGTAGACTATGGATTTTTTATGAAAATGTAATTGTAAAAGGAACCAATTCACAAATTCCCACTCTATTTAAGATTAAGAAAACATTAAAGAAAAAATAGAGTTTTACGCTCAAGTAACGTGGTAGCGGGACACCTAGGTAAGTACGAGTAATTCTTATCTTGCCTAACCGCTTATAAAAACTCCGACGATAAGTAGGTAGGTATAATTTGGATTTGATTCTTATAGGTTCTTATACATTCACCTCATAACTGCCTGTGAGCATGGTTGCCATGTCAAAATTTCGCTGTAGTAGACTATATACTTATTGCCAGCCCTGGATCTAGGGGGGGCAAACCTTGCCACTCGCCCCGGGCGGCAGTTTCAGGGGGCGCCAAAATTATAATCCTATAGTAGATTTAAAAATAAAAAACTTGCTCCCCAAAGCGCCTAGCATACAAATTTATATATAAAGGTCTCTTATTGTCCCATTCACGAAAAATGACAATTATGATATATAATATTTGTGAGTTTTTTTAAAGTAATTTATCTCAAAAGCTGGAGACAAAAGGACACCAAGTTTCCTTGCAGCAGCCTTAGCCTTGGTCTCAATGAACCGCCCAAAGTTGAGTTTCGAGGATATCTCTACTCCTAACAACTGAAGGCAGTCGGTATAATCCAAGGACACATTCCGAAAAGTAGGAGCCAAGGTAAGCGGGCTCCTCTTGGCGGTGAATAGACACGTCTGCGTTTTCGCGGCGTTGAATCTCACAAGATTGGCTTCGCCCCACTCGGACACAGCCCGAAGTGTGAGATTCACACGAGCCACCATGGCCTCTCTTTGAGACTGAATTTCGTCCTGACTGGCCCTGGAACTTGGTAGGTATCTCTCCACCACTGTGCTATCGTCTGCGTACCCATAAATACCGGGCATAAGCAGGTCGTTTATATGCAGCAGAAATATCGCTACAGATAATTAGGTATTCAAAGATTCTTCTACTAAGATTAAATCTTTCATTTAATTTTCTTCGTCCTTTTCAGAGTTTTAAGGTCGTAGCTGACTTAAGGTCGTAGCTCATTTATACGACACTGATCCCGCACCGCAACCGCACAACACCGCCTGTAAAGCAAGCAGACAACTCGCTTCCCCGCGCCTACTGCTAGCAGGCTACACGCTTCCCCGCGCCTACTGCTAGCAGGCTCCACGCTTCCCCGCGGCTACAGCTAGCAGGCTACTGCCTTTCACACGTAGGAACAGTGCGGCAACATATCGCTATCTCACTCTTACATGGAATGCGAAGTATTTCCGTAATATTACAGTATGCTTTCTATCTCTGTCTATGTCTTTACAATTTAATATAGACTAGCTGATTTGGCGAACTTCGTTTTTTTCTAAAACAATTTTTTTTCTAAAATAAAAGTAGCCTAAGTCACTCCTTGTTACATCAGCTATCTGCCAGTGAAAGTTTCGTCAAAATCGGTCCAGCCATTTCGGAGATTAGCCGAAACAAACAGACAGACAAACAGTGATTGTTGAAACATCTCGCAATCGCGTTTCGCTACTTTCGAGAGTGTGGCCAGGCCCACTAGTGCGGCGGGGCGGGCCGACCTCCATCCATCCGCGCACGTACGCCGTCCGTTAGCGGGCTTCAAGCCAGCAGCCGCCGCCGCGCCGTGCTAAAGCATGCGGGCCGCTCGCTTACGTGTGCGGTACGCCAGACGTTAACTATTGAGGAGGAAGGTTGCGGTTAGCTTGCTTCCCGCGCGCGGGCTGCTAATTTTTGTTGTTACTGTAAAGTGCACCTACAGCGCACGATTTTAAGTTTATATTTGAATTCTCATACTTCGGTTGGATGAGAGCTGTGTCGTATAAGTCAGCTACGACCTTTATTCTCAAGAATGTAAATAGGTATAAAACTCATCTTAATGTAGGTAAACGAGAGTAAAATAAATTATATATATATAAGTCAGCTACGACCTTTATACGACACCGCTCCCATCCAACCGAAGTATGAGAATTCAAATATAAACTTAAAATCGTGCTCTGTAGGTACAACTATTGAGTGGCAAGGTTGCGGTTAGCTTGCTTCCCGCGCGCGGGCTGCTAATTTTTGTTGTTACTGTAAAGTGCACCTACAGCGCACGATTTTAAGTTTATATTTGAATTCTCATACTTCGGTTGGATGGGAGCGGTGTCGTATAAGTCAGCTACGACCTTTATTCTCAAGAATGTAAATAGGTATAAAACTCATCTTAATGTAGGTAAGCGAGAGTAAAATAAATTATTTAGGTAGGTACATAATTTTAATATTTATCTATACTATAATAAAACTCAAAGTGTCTGTCTGTCTGTTTATCTGTCCGGGTATCACATAGGTAAAAACCCTTGAACGGATTTCAATGAAAATATTAAAGTTGTTACTGATACCCCGGGTCATATTTTAGATAACTTTTCATCCCGGAAAATTAAAAGATCATCATGATGCTTCATGAAGATGGTTTTGGTTAGG
Organism: Thymelicus lineola; assembly: GCA_963932265.1. Taxonomy (NCBI): domain Eukaryota; kingdom Metazoa; phylum Arthropoda; class Insecta; order Lepidoptera; family Hesperiidae; genus Thymelicus; species Thymelicus lineola. Next base: position 4,192,972 of record OZ010686.1, read on the forward strand.
TCCCTATCTACCTACTCCATCCTTAGGCATTTGAAGGTCCTAAGTAAATAGGTTACACGTTTGGTAGTGGTTAACTATATTAAATAGGATTTTAGTATTTTTATAATAGTTAAGGGAAGGGGGGGCATAACGGGGTCGCGGGGCACAACGGGGTCACCCAAAAAAACAAGTAACAATGCACACTAGACGTTTGTTGTTTTCACTAATAAATGACCATTTTGTATCAGTATTTAATCCGACAGTGACCGGCGACTAGTCTGCAGTCGTTTGGTTTTTACGAAAATAAATATTTTTTGATGTGATTTCATCTAATTTTGAGTGAATACGGAAACACATGTAAAAAGGTAAGTGTTTTCATTACTATTATTGTTTATTTGTTGTGTTTTTGTAGAGATATTATTTATTGATATGTTTTAAACAAAATCACTCTAACTGTAGATTTGTTTTTTTTGTCAATTATTTCACATAATGTTACCAGTAGGGGCATAACGGGGTCATGGCTATGGGGCATGACGGGGTACCCCATTATGTAAGGTAGCCTAAAGGAATTATGTGAATATTTGATATTGGAATTTTAATTTTGTTTTAGGTATTACATATGGTACGAATGTACAAAAAGAAAAGTTCGAGAGGCAATACATACATTATACAAAACGTAGACGAGGATACTTTATGCCTGTATTGCCTTGATGAGAAACATACATATTTAAAGTCTGTGGAGGGTTGGGTGGCCTGCCAGCTATGCAGACGATGGCGTCATACAGCCTGTGCTCGTGTTGACGACGAGAACCCAGAAGAAATTCACATCTGCACTTATTGTGAATAAAATAACCATGTACCCCATACTGCCTCTACCACGGGGCACAATGGGGTTTTCATAAGGGTTTCGTAAAATTAAAATTTAAGCATTATTTGATTAGTTACTTCGCCAAATTCTGTGCCAAATGATAACCCTAATATGTAACCAAAGTGTTATGATTATAATAATTACTTAATATATTTTGTTTATTCTGTTATTGGCTATTTCCCTTAACGTCCCCGTTATGCCCCCCCTTCCCCTACCTACTTATAAAAAACCCGTTCAGTAGCTGTTTTAATGGCCAGACTGTGCCTTTAAAATGTATTAGCGGCTCTTAATTTATTTCGATATATTTAAATTAGGTATAGGTATCTACCTAGTATCTTGAATACCTATAATACCTACATACTTAATGGCTCCATAATTTTAATCCAGTTTTTTATGTACCTGCCTACCTAATATAGGACATACAGATAATACTAGATATAACTATCCAGAAAACTGGAAGACGACCTTTTAATGGCCCACTGCCATACCATTCTATTTTTATCCTAAAAATAAGATGTCCAAGATAAACTTAAACCGTACAACATACCTATTTCTTTCACTTAAGTAACGCAGGTATCATGCGGACAATATGAATTAATGAAAAATAATGCTGGTACGACTTTTTTAGTATCAAACAGCATGTATTCTATTGAGAACAGGTGCAACACGGACTGTAGGCCTTATGCCTCCACAATCATACAATCGTAGTTCGTCGACGGATCACCTGCCAAACCGAAGGCGGGTGGAAAGCTCCACGCCGCGGCGCCGCACACAGCGCTGGAGGCTTCGCCGCCGCAGCCATTAGCCGGCCACCGACCAATCACAGCCGGGGGCGGGGCGCTGCGCACGCGCCGCCCGCACACACATACCGGTTCAGTGTCAGCGCAGCTGTCGACACGTCCTCACGTATATCCATTCCTCTCTCTTCTTTACGTTTTTCTACAAATTAACAACTTTTTTTTGTTGCAAGTGCCGTGTTTTTTCTCAAATTAATTAGTGTTATTTAACTCCGTTTATTGCTTTGATGATTTTTACATAGAGACTGGTTAAAATGTTCTAGTGTGGTGGCTAAGTGACAATTTTTTTCGGTTTTTTCGTAAATAACATGATGATGGACCAGGCTCATTTCGGAGAGTATTTGCTGAGGCAACAAATGTTGCATGCCGCCTCGCTCAGCGGTCTGCGTGAGTATTTTAATTATATCATTTGTTTAAAATTTTATATAATAATATCCTATTACTCTGTGGTAAATATCATTTACAATTTACCGTGTAAAATATAGGTACGCGTGATGTTTGTTTGCCTAAAATACTTTACTAAGTAATCAAATTGAAACAATTTATTAAACCTATTGATGTCGAAATGCTTAAAGGTATTGTTCAACCATACTCATAGATCTATCAAGTCAACACATTCAAAGTAGAGGGTAGGTAATTAGTACAGATTCACCCGTTCTTCGCAACATTGTAATGAATCAAAATATTCTCCATACAAGCTACACGTTATCGTAGAATTGGAATAATATAATATTATTCGGATTATTCAATTTATGTTATTCGATTTTTCGATTTACCTATTTTTTTATTTATGTTGTGGGGATCGTGCGTTGAAGTCTTTTTAAGGATCGTAGCGCTCAAATGATTTTAACATGTAAGGTTCTTCATAGAAGGCCTGTTTTAAGCAATGGACTTTAAAACTTTAAGAAATACATGGAAGAATGGATGAAGCATCTATCTATGTGAATAACTTAATTAAAGAATATATATTTCGTGAAAAATGTATTCCTGACAGAATTCTCTATGATAAATCATAGGCAATGGTAATAAATTAAAATAAATTAGACACATGCATGTTTACTTTTTACTTTACCGCGCATAAAATTGCTGGAAAATAAGTAATTAGGTAAGCAATTAACATTATAATGCTTAGAATTTTCTGGAAATCTTATTTTGTTTATAATACTTATTATACTTAATTTGCTTATTTATTGCAATAGGAATATGGAGAAAATCTCAGAATTATACACCACAATATTCTAAGTTTTTTTTATATACATATAATGCTAGTAGATGAGACATAGTTACCATTAGGTACAGTAAACAAAATAATTAAGTAAGTCATGATTCTAAAACCCTCTCTAATGTTTAATATTACATATTGTTTACGTTATTATCAATGTTAAATCATATCTTACGTATACAGGTATCATTTAATATTGCTAATAACACAATTAATCTTAAAATCAATAATTACAGAAGGTTTTAGAATCATGGCCTGTATAGGTACTTATTTCCTTTGCCGACTGTAGGTACATACCCTCTTGTCTCTGTATTCCGTGGTACATACCTACCTATTTAAATTTTATTGAAGTTTGCTTACAATTAGGTCTCAACTTACGGTCTCTCTTACGATAACAATCGGGATTGGCTTTACTTGCCCTCAGAAGCACGGAAACGCTCAAGAAATTTTTGCCACTAGTAAACCCATCCAACTACCTACCGCGCGGTTATCTTTGTAGATCACTGAAGATCGACGCAAGCCGTCGGGCTATCATCGCTTCGTCATGAGGTGATGACCAAGGATAGTGCTTGTATTGTATATTTAGATAATGCAGTTATGGTTCACTCTTGTCCAGCAACATAGATTATGACGCTATAGGTGTTGTAAAAATAACTATATCATCAGTTGACGGTGACCAATTAAGTTACCATCTGATGGTTAATTTTCTTCTTTGTATTATTGAACATCATGCCGCGCTGTCACTAACAAAAGATTGTTTATTTTGTTTTTTTTTATAGCCCAACACTAGGATTCCCTGTGTCGTGGGTATCATCGACAATAATCTAAGACAAGGAAAAAATTGTTAAATATGAATGTAACAAATAAGGTTCATGATAGGGTAGATATCCTAATGATTAATGGAATTTTGCTATAGTCCTAATACTTTATGTACCCAGTTAGTTATTGGTAAGATTATTTTAAGTTTATATATTTATCTAGCACATTGGTTAGGTACTACCTAATCTGTAAAACATGGAAAATAAGTTAATTAATTAATAACTACGAGTTGGTATACAGATAGGTACTTACCTACTAAGCCATCTGTAATTTTTGATAAATATTGATCCTGAAATGCGTCTTTTTGTTTTCGCATATGCTTATAACAATTATTATAATATTACAACAAGAGTGTCAAAATAAATATATTAATTTTGGATTGCAGCCCCATACGTCATAACTCGTATTGGTTGACATGAAAACAATGTTATTTAAGACTCGCTCGTCTCTGAAATGACGTAGGCTATCTGAATCATATTTCTAAATACTTACTAAAGTATGGACTGTCGTAATTTCTTTGGCTACCTATTTTTACTTATTTTATTTTAGGTATCTAACTAATGCTTGACCACAATCCTACCCATCTGATGGTAAGTAGGAATGAAGATGCAGTCTACGATACTGAGCGTTTTACTTAGTGTAAGCCTACTCACTTTTGTCTTTTAGACTACCAAGTACTTAGTCCAAGTATCACCTATCACTTTATGTAATGTATCTAATGTTCCATACAAACATAATTATATTTTTGTAAGCAAAACTAAACATATTGACTACCAATTTTAAGTAACTATGCAACACCCACTCATTTGTAAGGAATTATTTTCATAGAGTTTATATTAAGAGTAAGATTAATATTAGGTAAGGGTAGAAAGGTACACCTAACATGTCTAACGATTATCATTATGTCTAACGATTATCTAAAGATATATTAGGTATAGTATCAATATATTCCTCACTTACCTATATACTAACAAAGTCCAAGAATAAGTGGGTATAATATCTAATATTTCTTCTGAAACTAGAAAAGAAGTGCTACTATAATAATTAATGTGGGCATCTTATCTGCTATTAGGTAGATATAAGTAACTTTTTAAATTAACTACCTAAAACCAACCGATTTTTTCAGATCTCTGATACCTAAGCAAATCTTTCAATCTGAATGTGTTCTTTACTCTGATGCTTTAAATGCTGCATTTAATACTGTCTTTTTAACCTCCGACGAAAAAGAAGGGTATAAAGGTCGTAGCCCATCTAAACGACACCGCTCCCACCCAACCAAAGTATGAGAATTCAAATATACCTAAACTTAAAATCGTGCTCTGTAGATGCAACTATTGAGTGGCAAGGTTGCGGTAAGCTTGCTTCCCGCGCGCGGGCTGCTAATTTTTGTTGTTACTGTAAAGTGCACCTACAGAGCACGATTTTAAGTCTATATTTGAATTCTCATACTTTGGTTGGGTGGGAGCGGTGTCGTGTAGATGAGCTACGACCTTAAGTTTGACATGTCTGTGTATGTCTGTCTGTGTATCTGTTTGTCTGTCGGGGGTTTTTCCAAATTTTAATTTAAGATTATTTTTGTATTAAAATTAAGATTTCATGTTTAATAACACAAGATGGGCTTAGCGATATTTAGGATAAAAGCGAATCGAATCCTCGATTGGCGAATGAAGTCATTGATTTTCGCGTCGCGGCGTCGTGCCAATTCATGTTCTTCATCTAGGGTTGTCAGGAAAATTTAATTTCGAAGATTCTTCGTAAATACATACTAGCAAATGTGTATACCAGTAAATTAGATATTATAAGTATACAAAGTTAAAACTCGAAATCTACTTAACATTTTTATTCCTTTAATGTAAATTCCTAGGACCCCAGGTGCCCTTCGTCCGACAAGTTCGGCTCACTAGCAATTATTGAGCAACTCATCTAAAATTTTAACAAAAAAATAACCGACTTTAAATGAAGTACATCCGATAAAAAAGAATCATCGAAATCGGTTAGCGTGATATTGAGTTATTCGTCCATTTATCGTGCACATATTTAATGCAAATTTAAGACTTATATGCTTTTGACATGGATGCCATTGTCAGATATCGTTCAAATTTATGTGGGTCCACACGACAAGCACCAGCTTTTGATTAAAAAAAGAATCATCAAATTCGGTTCACCCAGTCCAAATTTCCGAGGTAAAAAACATAAAAAAATACAGTTGAATTGAGAACCTCCTCCTTTTTTTGAAGTCGGTTAAAAATTGGACACGTTTTTTACACTAAAGTTAGAATCAAATAAGTAGGTAAAAATAATAATGATGATATACCTACCTATATATTTTTCAGTTTAAATGTTTGCATGGCGAGCATAGCAATAAAGATTACCAAATATAGGTTCCAAAACTAAAAGTAAGAATTAAGAATGATATTACTTAAAACAAGCTACAAAAAATGTATCAAAATGACTGAGTCACTCCAGACTTGATATGTTTTCGGTTATGGATTACGGATAAACCTCCATACATCCCTGATTAGGTCAACAGCCGAGTGATGGCGGGTGGATTCGCCGAGCGATTAATATTGGTATTTTATTGCTTCCTAAGTTTTTATCTGGTCGTATCGAGGCTTCAAACGGACCGGCGTTGATTACCATTACGTGGCTATGTCGTGCTCCGCTGCTCGACCCGTTTGTACTACATTGTAGTTTGTACCCGATCAGAACTGTTGTACACATACCGATTTAGGACCTAAGTTAAGTTTAAGGGTAGGATTTGTTGTGCATAGTTACTCCAGGTAAATAACCACTCGGGTACCCCCCGGAAAAAAATGGTAATCGAGTGTGAAAAATATGAGGATCGCATATTGTAAATTGTTTTAAGGTCAAAAAAGCTAGCAGATTATGATTTTCTATTTTTTATGCCCCATCTCTTAAGGTGCCAAAAATTGGCCCAAAATCGATTATGTATTATATATCGATTCGGAGCCATTATTTTGTCAATAATTGTTTTTAGTGGCAAGTCGTTCGCTTTTCTGGGCCGCCAACGCGTATGATGTTCTTGTGTTACATTAGACCATTTACTTAGGGAGTTATATCAAAAAAAATTCATTAATTTTTGTATCGGTTAACTATTAAAATATTATTTTTAAACTTAACTTAATTTAATTTCATAAAAGTCTGATGAAGAAGACTGTTCATTCATGATTGTTATTTAAAAAAATCTGATCATAAATCGTAAGGTGTCTAACTTCTCTTATGTGGGCCATACACGATGAAGTGTACTTGTCAAGTCTGCAGTTCGACTTGCCTTTGCAGTTTGACTTGACGCGCCATCCAGTGTGTATGAGATAACTATATGGCCGGATAGCTTACCATGGCCATACACGATCAAGTATACTGGATGCCGCGTCAAGTCCGCTTGACGCTTGATCAAGTACACATGATCATTGATCGTGTATGGCCTCACACACCTTGTGTTATTAGTTTGCTATTTTCCGCATGTCTCGTACAAAGTAAGGTCTAGGTACCTACCTACTATTGGAATAGGTAGTTGTTATTAAATACTTCCGGTTGTAATTTACAAGTACAGCATAATCATTTCTATGTCAACAGATATTTATTATTGAACTAATGTTAATTAATAACGATCGAGCTGTTTGGTACTTAGACTTCATAATTTTCATATCTTTCGCGGCTGAAAAAGTCATTGTTACGGTTCCACAATATTGCGATACTAATTAAAACAACTTAACATCGACATTTGGTACCTTACTAATCAAAATCAATAAATGTTTTGGTCACCTCAAAACAAAAAGCATGGCATCAAATGAATAAAATGCTCAGTCAAACATCTGTCCTCGGTAAAGGCTTAATAACTGTTCTCAGGTAAACCAGGATAGCCTCTTTAATTCGTTTTACAAACTGTGGATACGCGCAGCGCATATTAATAAATTAAATTTCGTTTAGCGGACCACCATAATGCAAGAACCACTGCACACCATTGACGTGCGTGATCGAAATTATTATCATCTGTACACAAGTTGCAAATTATGACATTATTATTCTGTTTTTTATTGACCGTCATAAAATAACGCTGGCTTTCAAAATTTAATTGATATTTTATCTATTAGGTATGCATTTTTATTTAACGTTTTTGTATGTTTCCATTTTGGTTTTCCAAAAACTTTAGACAATTATGCTTAATGCGTTCGATAGTAGGCAAACAATCGTAAATGACGACAAATTATACAGGTTGAATTTTCCAAGTGTGCGTGGATGGCCAAATCCGATACTACGAGGAGTAGCGAAAAATGCTGAAAGGAGCCTCGGGGCCGTTTTTGATGAAAACTAAAACTGCATCATTAGGTACATTTTTGAAAAATCAATATTTCTAAAATTAAAAAATAAGATTTTTACATTATAGATCTACTCGATAGGGAGTACGAATATGAAGTGTTTAGTGTATACAGTACAACAGGGTAGTGGTGCAATAGTCAGTGTGTCGTGATGGTTACAGAGCACCGGGTGGGCGCGGAGGCGGAGCCCCCGGCCTGCGAGGCGCGCCTGCTCAACGGCGACCTCTGGCGGCGCTTCCACGACATCGGTACCGAGATGATCATCACCAAGGGAGGACGGTAAGTGGTACCTACCAATCCTAACATTTATTGCTACCTAGTTTACCTACCTTTATAATATAAAATATACCTTTGTCATACTTACAACCGATTAGTGGGACCCCTGTTCAAAGAGGACTTGCCTGCAGAAGGATTCAGAGTTCAATTTCCCGGTGAAAGTATTAAGGATTAATTATGCTACACCGTGCCGGCTGGGCACAAGGAAATACACTAACATTTTAAGGTCGTAGCCCATCTACACGACACCGCTCCCACCCAACCAAAGTATGAGAATTCAAATATAAACTTAAATAAGTGTAAACTGTGGAACGAACTTCCTGCATCAGTTCCCTCTAAGCTATAATATGGGGTCCTTCAAGAAGCGGGTCTATCGCTTCCTTCTTGGCCGGCAACGCGTTGATGACGCCCCTGGTGTTGCTAATGTCCATGGGCGGCGGTGATCACTTACCATCAGGTGACCCGTCTGCTCATTTGCCTGCTCAAAGTATAAAAAAGGACTGTGTAAATTTAAACTCTCGTATCTACAATATAATATAGGTATTATTTTAATATTATAAAATAGAATGTGCGTTTATACGTGTAAGTAAACAGATGTCTGTTCATTAATGGGACTGTCATTAGTGACCACTGACCAGTCTGACAGGTATACCTGTCTATAATTATTATAACGTACCTATTTCATACTCGTTGATTTACGCAGTTCAATCACAGCAGTGAACCGTTACATTCGGATTCGGAATATGATTTTTAAAATAAATGCCTAAATAAAAATTACGTCTCATATAACATTTTTTATTTAATTTTGTTAGGTATAACAGCCACACGAATTTTTATGATTTTATAATTTCTAACAATTTGAAGAGGTTTTATTTGTATAGACCTTATAGACTTGATTGAACCATACACATTGAAAGTATTTATTTTACAACGTATTCCCGATTTAAAGTGAAGTAAGAAACCTCCAAATGTAATTAATATTAATCACGTGTCCACAAAGTTGCTCAGCAAAAACTTAACAGTCAATTAAATGGTGCAGCTGTCTTGTACCAGCTCGCAATCAGACAGACTCGTTGTTCTCTTGCAATAAATTTCTAAATTATAACAAAAACTTAACGAAAACCCATTAGGGCTGCCGAATCTGACGCTGGGCTTGTTAACGGATAATTTGGGAGTCCGGCGGACCTCCATCATAGACAAAACAAACAGCTGCCTCGACGGCAATTTGTGCATTTCTCTAAATGGCCGAGCACAAATTACACCTTATTATAAGCTTGTTTGCTTTACGACGGTACCCCTTCAATTATTTTTTTTCGTCATCGATAATGTGGAACGAGCAGTGAAGAAATTACACAGTCGTCGCGATCTCGGCGCCTCCGACGTTTCCTGCCCCCCTGGTAGGTTGGCGTTCAGCCCACCGCGGCCGCGGCACCGCGAGCTAACCTTCGGTAATTACGTATTCATCTCGTCATTAGCGGATGGCAACCCTGACGCATCCCGCCCGCGCACGAAGAAAGTCATCGATAACGAGCGATGCATCCGCGAGAATTAAACGAAAGTATTCTGCAATTAATGGCGGATAATTGGCGTTCGACCCGCTCCGTGTCGTTTACCACGCGGTTATTAAATCGAGAAAAAGTTGGACGGTTTTCGCGAGTCCCAGCCGCGGTCGGCCCGCTGCAGTCCGCAGATAATTAGCTCTTGCCGCTGTCATCTCTTACACATTTTTTCGTTGCTGCCGTCCGGACCACCGCGCGGCCGGCCGGCATTCCGATAATTTACCGCTTTATCCGGGCGGTTGGTGAATCTCGTTAACCGCCGCTCGCCGGTCGCCCGCGCCCGAGTCCGCCCGACTAGAGGTCAGTTTTGTTTGTTTTGGATTAATGATGGCGCGCGGGGAGCCCGCGGGCCCGCCGGCGCCGGCCCTGGCGCCATACCAAACGAAATGGGTCAAAATATTTAATTTATTTCTGTTATTGAACGCTAGTTGCGCCCGTTTCGGTAATTGAGTTATTCTGGAAATTCGTGTTCAAATTAAGGTAAATCCAGAGAGCTTTTAGTCTCGTTCAAATAGTCTACGAGTGAAGGGATTACGCAGTAAAATGAAAGCGCAAACAATAACATTTGGGCGGTTCGTTTGTTCGAGCGACTCCGAGCAGAGGGTATGTATGTGCCTATGTGGGTCAGAGTTAACACCTGTCCCGAGCTGCCATGCCATGTGCTTGCTCTATGTATTAAACAAGGGATTTGTTGGTGTTGCTTCGCTCTTCCCACCATTTTTCCACCTGTGCCTTTTGTGAATTGGTTTGTTAAACAGAAGTGTGAAAACACCAAGTTATCCACCGTCTTTTTATTTAGAAAATAACAACAATTTACTAATTAGGTAGGTACCTAGGTTGGGTAGGAACCTTACCTAAAAAAGCTTAAGTTTTTTATGATTATATTTACCTATTTGTAACTTGTCTCAATATTATCTTGCCGCAAGAAATTTAACGACAAAGCAATACCCATTGACGTTAAAATAATAATTGAAATCCATGTTTAGGATGTCAATGTGAACATGTCCCAGCTGTCCGTTATCACGACCCAATTCTTACATTTTTACCCCTCAATTAAAATCGTAGAAACAAACACTGGTTAAAATAGAGTAGGTCATTTGTTTTTTCTCAAAACTGAAATATGACAAATGGGCGCGCCGGCGGATCGCTCGCGTGTCGTCGCGCGGACCTCCCGCCATTTTATAAACAAACAGACAACACAAAAACTCGTTATTTATTCTCGTGTTATTTGAAGGGAAGGGCGCGCCCGAATTCGCTGGAAAAAATCATAAGTTATAATTAAAAACGTCGAGTCGTGCCTCGTTTTGTGAATGCTCGTCGGTAATCGCAACTGACGACGCGGGTTTCTACAATTTCTACATCGCGCCGGTCAATCACGTAAATTATCGCCGGTCAAAGATTACGGATACAGGACACGATCGTATCTCCGATCTCGCGTTTACGAATTCACGTGCAGTCGTACCCAGGAGAGGACCGAGGAGTAGACCGTACATCGGGCGCTTGTTTTAACAGAAATACCGATTAATTGATTCGATCTGTGTCGTAATTAAAATGGGTGATTAGAGCGCAGGGACCGGCGCCGGCGCCTCAAAGCGTCTCCGTCAGCATTCCTTTTGTTTTACCACGGGTCGTTTGTCGCCTGCGCGGTGCGTGGGTCGCGGCCGTCTCGCTCTGGCTTGCGGGCCGGTGGGTGCGTGTGAGCGAGAGGGCCGCGGGCGCCGACCTCCTGCCGCGCCGCCGGCCGCCCGGCGCGCGCCCCGCCCAGCCTGCACCACTAATAATCAGATTATGACAGCCGCGTCTCAACCGCTCCGTATCGGCTCCAACTCCACTCGTCATTCTTCAATGTCTCCTGAAAATGTGACATTAGAATTTCACTTACCCAATCGCTTCGATATTGGAGATCCGGTGATATCACGCTCTGTTTCAGACATCTCCACCTTTGAATAGTGTAGAATTGACAGCATTAACATTAAGTACATCCGTTGGGAACTTGTAGACGTTGTAGACCATTTCGTAGATACCTACAAGACTTATGATTGTTGTCTATAAAACTTTTTTGTTTCTTTATTAAGGAACTTTTTTGTAATATTACCTTCTATGAGTACCTTCTTTTCAGTTTTTGGATTGATGATTGATGAATTTCCATACTGATTCAGGCAGGTAAGTATCTGTTTGTTTTTTGTTGATATATTTTTTTTCTATTTTATCTCAACAAATTATTTTATTAAAACTAAGTTAAGCTGTCTACAAAAGGCAAAATAGGTACAACATTGATGATGTCATACCACAGAATAGAGAAGTCATTAATTGTTCAAAAAATTAATATCTTAATCTATCTGCAAACCTGTTAAGACCAAATTGCCGAAAAATTAAATAAATAATTCTTCACGCATTGCAATAAAACAGTTATATCCGTAAAAATTGTTTGTACGACTTCAAATTGATCAAAACGTTTAGCCGTTAGCGTAATAAAGGCGTAGATGACGTAAGATTTTTGTCGTCGTGAGAAAAAGCGTGAAGTCATTGTAAGTAATGGGTAATTCCGGATTGATGGTCTGAAGGGAGCCGGAATCTGAAGCACGCGCCGAACTAACGTCGCGCGTCGCCGAACCCACCGCTGATGATCGTTCCTCATTGTCCCTAAGGCGAACCCTTCATTTCCAACTCATACATTACCACTCCCAAACGCATTGCATGAAAACTATCCATTTAAACCCAGCAATGAACATCGTCGACTACATAGTTGCACTCGTATCTTTCGGATCGCACAAACCGCAAGTCATCGCCGGCTCCCGCGCCTTTTAGCCCTAAAACAATTGAAAAAACTCACTAAAACAATAAATTGAATTTGGAACTGAAAAAATATGCGGTCAACGTCATCGTGCCTTCGTGCTGTGTCGCCGATGATTTGTTTTTTGCCGGACGACAAGCTGATGATAATTTCTCATTAGGTTACATTTCTGTCGGTCGAAACGTCGTAAATTCCTCGAATAATTTAGGGAAGAAAGTGGTCGTGATGTTGTTTTGTTTTTATGGCGCCAACGAACAGCCCGGGTTAGATCGGTATCTCTCGATACAAGCGTTTAACCCATGTTACGTGGAACTCGGGAATTATTCTCACGGACTCCGGCGCGGTTCGCTAACAACTTGTTATACGGAACGACAGAGCTTACATATTTCGAAGTATTTTGTCTTTATAATTTGATCTTCCGTAAGGCATCGCTCGATTCGATGCGACATTCAATTAAATCGAACGTTTTGCTGTTGATCAATTAGTACGTGTTTGTGAGTCCAATAAGATCCTTTGAGAACGTTCACTTACATTTCTACGACAAGGTACTCGTTGGATTTAAAGGAATCTAAATAAGATAAAAATCCTGGAAACCTTATGGAAGCGTACGTGTTCATAATCTTGAGTACGTGTCCATAATGTCTCCTAGAATTTGATAATAACGGCCTGGGACAGCAGTAATAAAGGGTGCGCGGACATCATAGTAGCCATTAAATAAACTCGGACGTGCCCATAATACATAACCCGAGCCGTATCAGTAAATTTGTTACATTTCACGCACAAGGGCAACTAACTGCTTGTTAAAATTAATTCATGCACATACTTAATATATTTAAGGTATTAAAATTTAGTCAAAGCAAAACCAAAGATCGTAATCAACGTTTGATGGTCGCATAACGACAGGAAATATAAATTGAGGCGGCTGTAAAATAACACACTTCATATAAATATTGTGGATGACTTTGTTTGTTCGGTTGGGTTGTCACAATTTAGAACTTGGAGCGTTTTAAAATTTGTTTTAACGAGAAAATATGACGCATTTAATTAGCATTCCGAGTGTTAATTTCAGTGCCATCCCGATTTACCGGTACTTCGCCAAGTTCACCCTTGGCTAGACTGACCATTTTTTTCGTGTCAAAGCGGGAAGTGTACGGATTTTTATATATTTATACAATAATTACTGATTGGTTCAACGCTCGGACTAAAAAAAAGGTCATCGGGCGTCTATTTGTCTGCAATAATTACTATTTATAGCCATATCGATTCAGCGCTCAGGCTAAAGAAAAAAACATGAGAGGTGTCAAGGGACACCCGGATGGAAAGAAATTCCTTTCGATTTAAGTATTGTTTTGTTGTACAGCGCCATCTCTGTAAAACTCTCTGAATCACTTCAAAAAAAGTGTCGTCATTCGTAAGAATCAAAAAGTGTCGTAATTTTCCGTCTAGCCCCTTTTCACAACGCGCGATAAGGAACTTCGTTCCAAAAAGGTCATCGGGCGTAATCCCGTACTTTAATTGAATCTGATGTACACAAGTAACTAAGTACCTATATGCATTTGGTACAAAGCGAGACTTTTTTGTTCTCGCGGGGGACAACGGGAGAGACAGCCTGAAATGGGGAGAATCCCTCCCAAAGCGGGACGTATGGTCACCTTACCCTTGATTGAACCTAATCGATTGTCGAATTCATTAATTAGTAATTCATGATCTAAACCGTACTTATTCTCAGTAAGTAGGTAGTAAGTAAGGTACCTATATGTAGGTACCAAAAGAGTCGACTTGCAGGTATTAATTAGAATAAAAGATAATTTTGTCTCTCTACTAATTTCAGCCACAGAAATTGATCATTTCCATAATCCTAAAAATCTCTAATACCAGGTGTTCTTTAGTCCAGCTACCTAAAATCCAGATAACAAAATACAGAATCATAAAATTAAAGACACAAAATGGTAAGCTTTGTACTGCGCTGAGGATTTAAGCGCATGAGACAGGTCTGAACAGCGGATAAGATCAGCCGAGCTCACAATACTATGTAAATGTTCGGTGGCGCCGCTCTATATCAAACCCCAATCGTTCCAATGGTCCGGAATGCTGATTGTTTTAAACATATCTGATCCTGACTACTTGAATGGCTATATTTCTGGAATCGGAGCTTACGAGTTACGACAAATGTAAAGCCCCCTACGACCCCTTTGATATTTAATGTGTTTTATTGCTTGTTTCATTGGAATGGATATCTTAGCTGTGGGTGATGAAAATCTGCAGGAACGTCAGCTCTTTTCCTACTTGGTATGTAGGGCAGACGGCAATACTCTGTTGAAGTTAGCAGTAAAATACTATGGCTATTTTGGATTGGTTCTGAATATAAACTCGATGAGCCATTGCAGACCGAATGGTGTGAAGATAAAACAGGAAAATCCTTGATAATTTTTTTTATTCTTATTTTTTTAAATGAAAAATATCTGCACACATCAGGTATTACTTAAACTAAGTAATAATTGAGGTAGCTCTCTTATTTGCTACTTTACTTACTTAATCCAGATATTTATGCTTCTCTTTCTTAAGCATCCCGCGTGCACGTACCACTGACTTTTATTTAATCGTCGTGGCGGATCATCGTGTTTCATGGGATACATACGTTCAGACGTAAAACATGAGAACATAACTATTGAAGGGAAACAAAAAGAAAGTCAGAGGAAAGTCTATGTCAACGTGACTACAATACACAATACGAGGTACAGTCTAAACAGATGGGTTACTTTTCTCTGCAGGTGACTGTACTAGCGATGTGGCGGTGTGTTTCAGTATATAACAAAGTACTCTGTGGGTGTGGGTGAGCCACCCGCGCGTGCGCAGATACCATCGTCGCGCGCATCGCGACATCACGCCGCGATCTCTATCTGTGCGCTACTGAAACGGACCCCTTGCCACAGTGTAGTTACAATGCTCCGTCGCCTTTTGATGTTGGTTAAGCCGAAGTAGACACTGCATTTACGTTGCGGGAGTCAAAACACTGCAATTGCGGGTATTAATGGTGTTCAAAATCTTCATTGCTACAAGCTCAACCTACCTACGTATCTGTGCCATTGCTAGGATCGAAACTACTTCCAGAATGTGGTAACCTTCATGTATGTGCGTTAGGTACTTATATGAAAAAATTGTGGTTATGAAAGACCAGAAACACACTTACGTTTTCGGTTCGAGACTTTGCAACCTGTCTGTTAAAAATTAATATTGTTATATTATAAAATACATTATTTATTTAAATAATTTCACAATCAGATTCTCTGTTTTCTTCCCGAAAGACTGTTAGAATTTCGGGAACGTATCTCACACTCACGCCCTCTGAAGATACCTACACGTTGGCCTATTACCAGTTAGTCAGACTGTACCAAACTGCAATCCACAAGATCCACACACGCTAAAATCGACCTTATGCTATTAACATACGATATAACAAATCCTCCTTTATTGCTAGCTATATGGGTGAGCCAGGGTGCAATATGCGGCACGATTCTCTAATAAAAGTGTCACATTGGTGTCATTGCAGCCTACTCGTTACCCAGCGGACCAGCCTGTGAGAATATACCCGGTTATCGTGATGGAAACATTGTGGCATACGAAATTATAATGCTTTACGTTTATAGCTTTACAAGAAACAGTAAAAAGTTGGGAGTAGGAGGTACTTTTAGTAGATATCGTTGAAATTTTTGGTGGTTCTATTTGTAATCATCCTACAATATTATACTGGCTGTGCCCCGCGGTTTAACCCGCGGTAATTTGTGAAAAAAACTAACTGCTAAAATGTATGATATACTATACTATATAGCCTATAGCCTTCCTCGATAAATGAACTATCAAACACAAAAATAATTTTTCAGTTCGAACCATTAGTTCCTGAGATTAGCACGTTCAACCAAACAAACTCTTCAGCTTTATAATATTAGTATAGATTAATTATTTAACAAACTTATGATCATCATTTTACCTGTCAAAGTTCAAGACTTAATACGATAATGGAGTTGCCAATTAATCCAAACATAATGCTTCCTAGATTGCAATTTTCTTCGAAATTATGTATTATCCTTGTTTTGGTATAAAATATACCTAATTAATATTACATCGGAATCATGGTCATTTATATGTTCAAATTCTTCGTTCCCAGCACTATCTTCTTAATCAAACCTTATTTTTAGGTTTGTATCTATAAACAACATCATTATACAAACAAAATACAATCATTAATACACAATACTATTGTACAATTATACTTAGATCTGGGATACTTGAATTAGAAATACTGACTAATTGACTACGTAAGAAGCTTAAGAAGCTGTACTCCTGTGTTGTGTACTCTCATGTCGTACCCTCAGTGGAAAAAAGGCATAAGATGAAAATTGAAATTTTACAGGCGAGCAAAAAAACTGTTAAAATATCAGTAAGTACCTAGTCAAAAGAATTTATAATACACTAGGAAATCGCCCTCGCACCGCTTCGGGAAAAATATTTAAAGAAAAATAATATATACTTAATATAGCCTATGTCAACCGGGAATAGTGTAGCTTTCCACCAGTGAAAGAATTTTTCAAATCGGTTCGGTAGTTTCAGAGCCTATTCAATGCAAACAATCAAATTTTTCCTGTTTATGTATAGTATTAGTATAGATTACGATTTCTTGCACAAAACCGTCAAGATTAATGATAAAAATTTGAAAAGAATTGAGCATTATGCAGCTTTTGTCCCTCTGTCCAATCATATTAATAACTAAAATTCAAATTAACACAACTTATGCTTTTTTCCACTGAATGTGCGATATGCAGTGCTAATTACAAGAACGAAACGTTCTTAATTTGGAACGTTAAAGTGATCGTCAAATGAAAACACGAAGTACTCAACACCAGTCCTGGATTTGTCAATAGGCCGTATAGGCCGCGGCCTATGGGCGGCAGCGTCCTAGGGGCGGCAGATTTCCGAAATTCTTGTTTTTTTACGCACTTTCTTAGTGACTAATTCAGTGCATTCCTTACTATGAATGGAAAATTATTACTTTAGAAAGGTACATGGGGCGGCGAAAATTTATTGGCCTACACTCATAAAAAATATAAATCCGGCACTGCTCAACACAATTCACTTAATTAGGAGTAAATAGCTCCATTTACGTGAGTATTTCAACAGCACATCTACATCATTATATACGTGTGTTCTGAGAATCATAACTGTGTTTTAAATTACATAAATCTTCAATCACAAGCAATAAGGTACAGGCGTAACTTGAAACACTAAAAGTATCCTGTTTCATATCCCATAAAATTCTCCGTCAATCAAATGACGAATAATCTTATGTCACTAGCTTTTCCTAAGATCTCTTTGGTACACTATTTCCGAGAGTCGTCTAGCTCATTAGCTGAGGACTCAGCTGCGGGTGACATGTCAGTCCGTCACAAGTCCCAAGGCATTTCTGTGAAATATGTAACAACGGTTCAATGTCAATAGCGCTGCGATGTGGCAACAGTAATTGTGGTGACGAGTTGACGAGCGGCGTGTTTGAGCTCACACGTTGCGGCCTTGGCGCGGTTCCTGGTATCGTCTGCGCTCCTGGTGGAAGCGGCTAGCGGAACCGACATGCCCAAATAAGCTAAAAGCGGAACTGTCTTATAAGCTAAATCCGACATAATCCGGGTTCCGACTGAGACTAGTTCTCTCATGCCATTGACAAACAAGTTGACGATCCACCTGATTGTTGAAATTGTGACTATCGTGGCTTACATACATCTGCATCAACAATATCAAAACAAAAACATCAAAACAGAGATAATTCATTATTATATTTTCGCATTTTATTGTATTAAATAAAATAGTATTTCAATGATCGCGTTGACATTTTTATTTAGCTAAAATAACTAAAACATTATAAATAAGAAGTATTTCTACCTGATTTAAATATTTTTTGAGATCATTGACATGATACTTTTACAATGATGAGGGATCACATTTAAAAGCCAAAGCCAGATCGATCACACCTTTAGCTAAATGCGAGTCAATAAGGAACATTCGATACTTTACATCGTAAGGTCAATTAAATGTAAATCCCTTGAATTCTCGTCCTCGACTTTTCCTTTTTGCGGTTTGTACAAAGTCTTCCAATACATTGCATTTTAATGTTGCAACAATCAACAGTATTTTACATTTTATGTCAGATTTATGGGCCTATAGCAATAATATGGCCTGCATTAATTTGTGTTAATGTGACTTCATTTTCCAATCATGTTCTTGCATTTTCTTGTTTATGGCCGTAATCGCAGTTTACAGATTGGTTCGCCGTTAGCCGATGACTTACGCCGCACATACAGAATTAATATCAATTAACACACACTGGCTTAATTGTGAATCGGGTGCGGCTCGCGTGCGTCGGCCTCTTTGTCGGCAATGTCGGCTTTACTGAACATCTCCCTCCTGCGACTTTAATTCGCGAAGTATCGTCTGTATCTCTCCCTTTCGCTTCTTCGAACGGCTTCCTAAAATACAGGCGCCATTCAATACAACGCTTTCCAGTCCATTATAGACTCTGTTACAAAGGTGTAAGGTAGGTTTTGAAGACGACGAATGTAAGAGCTAAGTTCTAGGGATAGCGGCATCACGGTAGGACGAGCGAAGTTCCTGTGTGTGATGGATTGCTGCTTGTTCAACTGTGATTAGTGCAAATCCTTTCAGTACGTTTCGCTTTGTGAAAATTAACCACATCCGAAATTCGTGTCCATACCTACTCTGCTAACCAAACATGCTCTACAAGAGTGGCCTACTTGATGAAATTTTTCAGTACCTACATAAATAAATTAATTTATTATAATTAATACGAAATACTTTAAAATCTTTATTATCAACTGGCATTACCAATATCCTACTAATCTATACTTACTAATATTATAAAGCTGATATATATTTGTGAAAGTTTTTGTTACTCTGTCACCCAAAAACTACAGAACGAATATTTTTGAAATTTAGCATACAGGTAGGCCGAGATCCGGAAT
The DNA here is from genome assembly GCA_963932265.1 of Thymelicus lineola. Classification (NCBI taxonomy): domain Eukaryota; kingdom Metazoa; phylum Arthropoda; class Insecta; order Lepidoptera; family Hesperiidae; genus Thymelicus; species Thymelicus lineola. Next base: position 4,212,654 of record OZ010686.1, read on the forward strand.
ATGATATTAAAGTAGGTACTTATAATCCTGGAAACGAAGGCAAAGCCACGCCTGATCGCTAGTTAAAAATACATCAATCAACTTTATGTTTCTTAAGAAAGATTACTTAAGATAAAATTTACCGAAAAAGGGTTTCCAGTTACGCCGATACGATAAAAACTGATTTTCCTTTAATCACTCATTAAAAATTCACGATTAGATGAGGAATGGTAAATTTATACGGACCCGTTCAAAACATGTTTAATTCAATATGTATTGAGAAATACAAAAATAACTATGTATTAAAAGCCACTATAAACGACTAATTTCTATTTACAGTTACTCGCGGCTTCGTCCGTTACCCGATCCTAAACAGATAAAAAATTAATATCACATAGCTACTATCTTCACAATCTCCGTGTCAGATTAAATCGCCGCATTTGAGTTGATCATCAATTCTTTGCTTGTATCGTAGCTTTGACAGGATTATAATTAGAAACTGTCCGTCCTTATGGTTTGTCGTTTTTAATGTCGCTATGGGTCCCATACTGGGCCGCATTTCATTAGGAGCTAAAAAATTGGGAGCTCTCATAAAACGGCGTGATTTATACCGGGTCACGTCAGCAGCTAACCGGCTAACGAATCGCCACCGACCGAGTACCGACCATCGGCAAGCCAGCTCACTTGACGCACGATGACAAATTAATAATTAATAATATGAATTATGTATAACAATAGAATAATAATTCACAATTATAGTAATATTTAAGTGTTGATAGAATTCAGATTTTATAATTCTGTAAGAATAATTTTAATTCCAAAAACATATTTCATTGTATAATGATTATCTTAAATAGAAAATAAATTAATACGAGTACATAAAATAGTTACATTTATACATTTGACTATACATACATAATATCCAAATGACTAAATAAAGTCCAAAAACTTAAGCATAAAACATCAAAGGCGTAAGTAAAACATTTGCAGCCGTACATTTGTACAATTGCAAATTGCTAAGATCGCGTACAAGATCGGAATCGGTCTGATGCATCTCCTCGAGGATATTATCTTAACGATCTGTTGTCCGCATTGAACGGCGTCAAAAGGCGCATAATAGGCTCTAGATGCGGCCGGCTGATAAGCTTTGTCCTGCGTTTGCGCACCCCGTACCGCGGCCCGTAGCCCCGTACTAACTGTCAACTAAATTACCGCGCGTTTGTCGGCCCATGTCCGCCCGTCCGTTCGCAATTTACGAGCGATGAGCGCTTTGAGACGCAACCCTTGGCGCCGGCTGTACCGCATCAAAACGCTATAATATAATAGTAGTACCTAAGTACTTACGAGACTAAGGTACGAGTCTACGAGATCTTACGCAAAAGACCCAATATGCATCAAGCGCCATGCTTCGATGCTTCAAGCTCAAAACTCAAAGCCAATCGCAACCAGTTACCCAATTAGTATAATATCACTTTTATAGCCTTTAAAATGATAATATTGCCAGTTTTGGTAATTTAAACTATTCCGGAACCTTTAAACTCCAGTTTTATGAAAGCACGGCTTTTATTGAGCGTTATCTGGCCGATAATATCGATAAACCTGATACTCGATATTCGTCCGACGTGGATTTAATTGCGGCGGTGATCTTAAAAGACAATTTTACAATCTGCAAACGTATTACGAAATGGATGCAATTGCGGGCGCACGATACGGCCCGCAAAGGGAGCTTGGGTGATTAAAAATATCCAATTTCCGCAAGAGCGGCTTTTGGTTTTGTTTAGGGTGGTTGTAAATTTGGCAACGGACATAAATATGTCGCAGGTGTGTGCGCGGCGGGTGAGCTTTGTCTTGTGACGCGCCATCAGCCATCATGGTCCCCTGGTACCCAGTCCCCAGTCGTCTGTCTTATGGACTTGGTCACTTGACCTGTGGACAGGAGAAACACTGTAATTTTCTCATTTAGTAGTAGCAGACTTATATTTGATCTATTGTTTGATAAGTTCTTATAATAACATAACCATTATACATCATATCCATTAAATGACATATTTAGGCAATTGAGTGATACAACCACATAACACACTCAGATCCGTATTAATAAAACGATCCTAAGATCTCTGCGAATTTTGGATTCGGTTTTAGATGCTGCAGTAAGTATGTCAAATCGTATATAAAAATGACATTTGTAAAATCTGAGGTTGAGCTCTTGAACCGAGAACTTATTAGGAGGGCCTTAGGTATATCAACCAAATACAAAATTATATAATAATTGAACACTTGGTTAATGGCGTGAAGATTCGACTTTGTTGAAATACGGACCCTATTCCATTATGAAAAATAAAAAAATGCCGATGTACCTAGTACCTCTGAATTTGTTTAGTGTGGTTTTATAAGTATCCTAGATTTTTTAAATATTATAAATAATTCGCGAAATGTTTTAATAATAACCACATTACAACAGAACTAAAACCGTTGACCAATGTAAACAATAAAACAAATTGGTTACAGTTATTACCCAAAAACTTTCGGCATTGTAAAAAATACTGGCTGAATATAATTCGAAGCGTTTTATGAATTTCTTTTTTCGTTTGCCACCTGCAGTCGCACTCGGCAGAACCGAGCCAATAAAATAAAAAACTTTTTGTCATGATCGTTATGATTGAAGGTGCTGTCGCTGATTTTAAACAAAGGACGACAGATAGAGGGTACCCATCAATATGCTAATACCGCGTTACGTCTCGGGGCCAATCCGTAGTTTTTTGTCCCCGCACCCAAATTGGTTTATTTGTTTTGTTACAAGCGTTTCTTAGCTGTATTTGCAGAGGCGTTGAAGAGAACCATATGGAGTGGACGCGAGTTTATTTTGAGTTAAGGCTATTAGGGTTTACCACAATATTTGTAAACATCATCACAATAGCTCTCTACACTTTAATATCTATTCAATTTTTGTACGGACCCGCCCTTTGTGTGTGCGTCAGTTTAACATCGTAATAGCGTAATATTTGCTGAATCATCGACACGAGTTCCGTATTAACATCCCACCACTTACTTGGTACAACAGCGCGCGCTCAATTTGGGCTTTTAGATAGATTCTAATGTCTGTTCGATGCATTACACTGTACACTCCACGGTCCAATAACATAAGCGTTAATAAGAATTGATCAAAGTCATACCGCGATGAATGTTGATGCCGTAAAGACATTTACATACGCAATATGTGTGACGAAATATTTAGAATCAATCGCCCAACAACTTAACAATATATGTACTTAGTTTGTTCTTAGAACGATGTAGAAAATTATCGTTTGAATTTCCACTTCAATTAAAATTCCAATATTAGACGTAATTTCTTGGAATTTGTTAATGAAATGTAGGTAAAAAATATATTGTGTTTCTAGCGTGTTTCATCCGATTCCACGACTCTATTCCGGTGATAAAGGGGTTAGTGGCTAACACAGGTTAAAAGGTCAAAATGCCAAAGATATCTATTTATCGCTAATATTATTAACGACCGTAATATCTTAATCAAGTATAAATTAATTTGCCTTTAAAGAATATTTTCTTTCGTGGTCGAAATTGCGCCTTTCCTGGCCTGTGGTGTTGCTGGTGTCCATGGGTAACGGTAACCATCGCTCGACTGCTCCTTTATCGGTTACTAGCGCTCCGCCCCTGGTTTTCCACGCATTTTCCGGGATTATAAGTACCCTATATGTTATTCCAGAAAATGGTCTACCTATGTGCTTAATTTTGTGAAAATCCGTTCAGAAATTTTTGCGAAAAAGAGTAAGAAAATACATCCTCACAAAATTTCACATTTATAAAATTTGTAGAATAGGAAGTAAGATTGTAGAATTGACATAAAAATAATCACATTATCCAACTACTGAACAAACAATTACTTAACGCCATCGACAATTAAAGATGGACAAAGCCTGGTTACGTTTCAGGTTGCGATGTTAATTGGATTAGCGAAGTTTATGTAAGTGTGTCCTCGCTACTCACTCCTCACTCCTCACTCCTCACCCGTATTGCTTCGTAATTATACTCATTGCATGAAGCGTGGAACTCGAGCTATTTCCGCGCACTTGATACTCTGTTATAATTAACGAGACGTCGGTATGAGCCCGTTTCATTTGTAAGCGGCGAGTCAACACATTTTTACGACTTGTTACCTTCTCAAGAATCTCGAGAAAACATTCTGTAGCGGCTTAACGGACTTGAATAGCGCTTGTAGGTGAACCATTCCTTTGTGAGGAGGGCATCAAGACAATTGCGTGGAATAATTTATTAAAGCGATACTACTTAATGTATCTTTATGTGATATGTAATAGTTAGAAGTATCTAGTGTGACTACTGTAATTATTTTGCAACTGTAGTCGAAGGGCGAAGCTGACAGGAGGATTGGGATTTCATATCCCGTCTGTATAAGGTCGTAAAGATGTGGTTTTGTTGTCAAGTTATTGGGTAATATTATATTTTATATTTAGATAAAACATAAGTTATAACGTAGCTAATATTTTAATATTACACAACAGAGCTTGCGAATTCAGGTAGGTAATTATAATAATAACTGTGAAATGCACTATTCATATGTATTTATTTTATAAACACACTAAGATTACAATTTACAATCTATTTTACATACGAATGGTAAAATAGTCCCAATGGTAATAGCAATATGTAGAAATGATCAGCAGAAGAGTAATAAATGTATTCTGTGGGAAAGAGTAGATTCGAGGACTTTTTGTGTCAACTGTAACATTTTCATAACACGGCCACGTTAATCACAACGCCAACATTTCAGCCGCTAACGTTGCCGAGATTCACACGGCCTCCACTCAGCCCGTGAACAATTTGACACATCCAGGTGTCCGATTTTTTATGCACCTGCCAACACACAGTGTTTACCCAGGCTCACATCTGGGCGGAGGAAAAAACCGGCCGGACCTCTCGTATGAACGCTAATGAACGGGTACAGAGGGGTAAAGGGGGGTAAAGACATTCCTGTATTTTGGCTCTCGTCTCGGGAATTAGAAGGATTGTTTATCATCCGATGCTTGTGTAAATGAAGCAGATGGCGAGAGCACAAAGCCGCCACTGTCGCTTTAACGATCGCCTTCAGTTTAACATTGAACTTGACGATAAAACGCTCGTGAAATCAGTTGTAAAGATAACTGGATGTCAAGAGGGGTAGGTTAGGGCACAATTTGTTTTACAGGCCGTAGACTGATATGTAATGGCTGCTGTTGAACAATTGTTCGATTTTCAGTACAGTTCTATTTTATTTTTAGTAATGTAGTCCTTTGAGAACCGGCACACTTGCCATAAATTAGATTATTTCTTATTAGCAATAATGAGAGCATTAAATCCTATTATCTTTGGCTCCTTTGCGGTTTGTTTAATCCACTAGTTACTTATAAGGTTTTATTTAAGTTTCTTCTGTCTTGGTGTCACTATCTACACCACTACTAAATGTTGCAAGTTAAATGGGACTAATTTATCAGTGTTCGATTGAGCTGAAAATTTTCACACAATTATTATGCAAAAACCGGGCAAGTGCGTGTCAGACCACGAGCAATGTAGAGTTCCGAAGTAGTAAGTTTATCGACTATTACTCATATAACTACTTATGCTAACATAGTCATGATAGTTTTCCTTGTATATTCATCATTCTATTTTTAAGAATTTTTTCACTTGTCCAACTCCAACCGTTTAGTTAGTAGGGGGGGGGGGGACACTTGACTTTAACCAAAATTAGCACTTTAAAGCCAAATATTTCGCAAACTTTAATGACGAAACTATAAGTGTTTCGCTTTTGCTTCGAAACCCTAAAAAGGCAACGAAAAGATCTGATGCCGTAATTGACAAAAGCGCATTTTTAGTTTATTAAACTATAATGTTCAAGTTAATCTATTTATGTTCCTTCATCCATCCATACAAATTAAAGTAATATACGGAAACCTAAAAATCATGCCTTGTCTCTGGCTTTGGGCCTTTATGGCTTCAAGCAGATGTTTTAAAATAAATGTATGTAGGTACCTATAATACATAATATATATATTATAGGTATTTAATTCAAATAATTCATTTGAAACTATTTAAAGCCGTTTGCGCGGCAGAAGCAATTACCTACTTAAACTGAATGTAGTCATTAGTCATGTGTTGACTTTGATTAATGGCTGTCCTAATAATATAAAGACGCTAAAATTTCGACGATTTATGCGAGTTGATGTTATCTACTCGAGTCCGCGATAAATTGGCCATTTTGAATTTGTGTAAATTATAACACATTTATAAATCGTTTCCGCTTTCGCAACTGCGACCATAAACGGTACATAAAAGTGCTGAAATCGCGGGTTTCGGTTTCGAGTGCGGATGTGATAGCGGATGTGGCGGTTCTTCGGTTCCTCGGTTCCTTGGTTCCTCGCGCCTCCGTGCGGCAATTTGCAAGTTGTTACCGATTTACGACCCACTCTTAAGTTTATTCAACGCGATTCAGGTGGTCCCATTGTATTCCGCTAAGAACCTTCCCACCGACGATGCCGCGGCCGCTTAGCCTGACTTTTTATGGTACCCCCGTTTTATAGTACCTTATATCACTTGACCACGTATAAACAATCGTTAAATGATAGGTATTAAGTTACTTATAGTAAAAGTTATGATAGATTCCCCTGTCGTAACTTCGTCGGAATACATTTTATGTTCCAGCTTAAATAGTTTTGCTGCGGCTGTATATTCCCGCAGTGCTTCCATCCCTTACTAATTTAAGGAATGTGAAAGAAAAAAGGTGATAGAGAAATGCCAATAAAATCCATTAAGCGCTACTCGAGATTACCCTTTTTACAGTGCGCCTACAACGACTTTTTGTATTATTTAGCCATCAGGGTATCTCTAGTTGTAAAAGACAATTTAGATAAAGGCCAACAGACATTAGTATGGTAGCGGCGTGGACGGGGGCAATACGGAGTACGGACATTACAGATTGGAAGCGTAAAACTAAGTGTAAAATCAAGTCTGACTTATTTTAACGCAATAATCTTAAAATGTGGTGTCCCCTTCTCTTTATTATTACAATATTTATTTTTCTTAATAACCTCATAACTAAGTATTATATAATAGTAAGTACAATTTTAGCAATAGAATGATTGACGCGAAACGCTTCGGCGTATAGTAGTCACTTAAAAAAATTTCAAAAACTTGATAAATTACTCCGAATGTAGCGTTTTCAACATAAGGGTCATATTTTCATTAGAAAAGGCGATTTACTAGTTAGTTACATAGAGCCTAAAGAGGTTCTTAAGGCTTTTAAGATCTGACCGGTTCCGCATAAATTTTTCGCGTCGATCGTCACCTTTGTCGGCGACTTCAAACGGCTCGATAAGTGGACGTGGCGTGATAAGACGGTAGAACGGTAGCCGAGGACGGATTTGTGTAGTACAGTCAACATATACTTGGAGTATTCGAGTATTGAGAACACATATTTGTGTTCGGGTTTTAAGTTTAGTGTTTGAACGTCAGCCATTGTCAATATTGTCTATGGTGTGTATGAAAGAGCCAGTTTTAAAAAGTGTACAAAAAAGAAAATTTGAACTTTTTGTTTTTAAAGAAAACAACTTTTTTAATAATCATTTAATACAATGAATGTCATCAAATTCAAATAAAAGTGATAACAATGCTAATAATCTGAAATATATCTACTTCAAAAAAATGGGAAATCGGCTCTTTCATAACAGCATGTCAGTGAAAGAGCCACGGGGTGTTATGAAAGAGCCGATACCTATTTTATAAAAATAAAACAGTTTTTTCACCAAATAAATTCTATTAATAAACTCCAAAAAATTTAACTGAAATGAAACTTACGTAATTCTATAAAAATCAAAATTTTTGACAGTAAGTAATATTGGATAATATTATCGGTAATACAGTGGAATCCGTTTATAATGATATCGAAGGGAATTGACAAACACGTCATACTAAGCGGACGTCATACAAAGTATTTTTGTGAAAAAAAAAACCAACCTTATTTTTTTAGGTAAATAAATACTTATTTTAATAAAGAAACATAGCATATTAAATAAAAATTAAAATTGTACGTAATAAATGCACGTATGTATGTATATTTTTCATTTTTTGAGATTCAAAACAAATACGAGCCACGTGCCGAACGTCGTCGGGAATCAGCGAACATTGCCGAAGGTGTAAAGAATCATGTCGGTCACTATAAACGGGCAAAATTTATTAAAAATGGATCATAATAAGCGACATGTCACTGTAAGCGAAGTCATTATATCCGACTTTGTTAAAAGAATTTTATATGAAAACCAAACTTCGTTGTGTAATTACGTCATAATAGGCGGTTGGTCAATATAGGCGGAGTCTAAGAATCTAGTCTAAGAATGCTAAAAGGGTTTTTAAACATAGTTAATATAGGATAGGTCTGGGAGGTATTAGATTACATATTGTAGTATGTAGCTGTACAAAATTTTGTAAAAAGGAATTTATTATTTTTATTTTTACTATCTATCTCAATAGATTATAAACAGATTGATAGATTATATATATTATTATTATTACCTATTTATTATTTTGGAAACTTTTGTTACCAATAGGTAACAAAATATTTTTTCGGCTTTCATTATAGGTGGGTACTTAACTTACCCACCCATACCCACACATACCCATAGGTACTTACCTATGCAGTGCCGACGTTGAAGCCATTGGCAACCCGGGCAAGAACATTGTAGCGCCCACTTAAGGAAATCAAAATCTAGTGTAAATTTTCACTGAACCAATGTGAACGTAATGTATTAAGAATTTTATCTTTCCTTAGAGTTTAGCGTTATCCAAAGCTAACGACGTGGACGAAGAAAGTTTTGTAGCTTCTACTTTTTTTTCGCTTTCCCACCAAATTTCCCTCCCAAACTTGCCCTGGAAAGTCGCCCCATCGCGCCTACGATGTACCTAGCTATGTTACATAAATTGTTGTTAGATGGTGTCGAAGGGAAAATGAAAAGCCTAGACGGCTCCGATTTTTATAGTTACGAGAACACAGTAACACCTCCGCTCTAGAATTTCATGTCCCAGAGCTCATGGGTACAAAGTTTACCTGACGTGTACTGTACATAAAAAACTTCTAATAACCTCATTTCTATATTGGCCAGAAATTGGATCCTCATCAAGTCATCACACAGGTTTACTAGCTGGTTACTGGGGGATTGCAATAGTTCGCCCTAAACCCGTCACAAATTCAATAACAAATCAAGTCATCCTATCAACTTGCGCTGCGGACGCTACATCCCACGTAAGGCAGTAGCGGGGATCGTAAACTTTAAATGGAGGCTAATTTAGTGTGCTGTTAATTGTGCTTCAGTCGCCGCGGCTTATCGGGCCGCTGCATTAGCGAGGCGGGCGGCCGCGGCCCGGCAACGCTGCGATAACGCCGGTTATGACTGATGGGGATGGCTGGTGCCGGACCCAAGCGACCTAGCTGATACTGAGTACCCTCTCGGACATGCGATAAACGCAACTGTGATCCGAGATTTTAGTATGACGATACGTTTATTAGCCATGAGTTTGATAGGCCGGTTTGGTTGGTCAGAGTTTTGGATAAACTTCCTTTTAGCCCATACCGCAAATTGATTTGAATTTTGGTATACCTAAAATACTGCTGGTATTTTACCTATAATATTCGTTATCAGTGCATCGAAATATATTGGTATACCAAAATTCAGATCAATCGAGGGTATGGGCTAAAAGGAAGTTCACCCAGTTTTTAATAAACATCCTTCCACTTCTTTCCTTTAGGGGATGAACTGTCAAAAATACTTTCTTATTGCTTCCCCTGGTACACAATTTGTACAGTCATGAATCATCATCTTAAGCAAAGTTTCATACTTTTAGTGCATAGCAGTTACGGTTTGAAGTGAATAGTTACCTACACAATAAAAACCTAATTAAAAGTTGATTATATTAAGCCGAGTACTCCGCTAACTACCATTGCATCATTTTATGCTTTCACTAACTCAAGTATTATAATAACATGTCGGAAACATTTCAATAAGTCAAACACAACGACGCATGCACTTCTTATTTAATTAATAAAAATTGTGTAATCAAAATTAAAGTCGATACTTATAATCGAATACAAGTTATATCTAATTTCTCGAAGCGTGAAATAAGTGTACTTACCTAATTAACAGAACTCTGTGAACATACCTATCTAATAAAGTTTGTTCATAATAAGAGATTCGTAATAAGATACATACATCTGCGGCAGTTTCCAAGTTTTGATATCAGTTATGAGTGATGACCCTTTTAGAATACACTCGATAAAGCGGCGATTTGTGTTGACTCGAGTCAAGCAATTGGTATTTATATGTCGTAATTCTCGATAAATTATGAACATAATACGTTGACAATGACAAAGCTATTAAATTAACAAGTGATTCTCATGTGAAAATCTAAATACGGATACAGCAATAGTTTTTTCTGACTTTTATAACCATTGTAAGTTTGTTCTTAACTTCAATCTCAACGACGGTGAGTGTAAAAGTAACTAATAGTTAAGAATAGTTCCTAAGCTTTGTAGAAAATGCTAGTGAGTGGGTAAAATATGTAGTTCATTTCTTCGGAACCCTTTGAGAAACCATGTGGTTACATCTTATAGGTACAAAAGGTCTACCTACTTACCTACATCATAAAGCTTTAGTAAAGGTACATCACCAAAAAAAAATCACCATTTAGGAGTCTAAACAAACTCTCAAACTCTCAAACAGAAATAAAATAACCTTCAAACTACATCAATTCTCTCAAACTAGTCTTGCGGGAGGTAGAGAAATCCGCCTGATAATTCCCTACCTTTATGAGTAATTATTCGCCGACTGCATTTCGCTAAGCATGTTGGTCAACGCCGGCGGTCGGCTAAGCCTGGCCAGATAAGCGCGGCGCCAGGGTCTATCTCCCTTTATGGGGTCTATGACAAGCCCACCATTACCACACCGGGTGCCAAAAGCTAGTTGATCAACACTTCTCCCCTATCACACATTTACGATCAGAAATTCTTTCCTAACCGCCTGTACTCCATTGTGTGACTGTGACAACAACAACAACAACAACAAAATCCTCTTTATTGTACACCAAAGTTATATCCAAATACATACACCGACAGTGACCATCCGTCCATACAGTGACCTAACAATAGAAGCTATAATTTTATTATCACCTTCTTTGTTTCTGTTCGGGACGCACAGTTATCTTTTACGGACTGTTAAGTGTTTGTTGAGTGAAGATTTAATACCGTTTTACGTGTTTATACGGCGACGCGCCGTTTTAATTTTATTATGGGTTTAGATGTTTATTACTGAAAGGAAAGTACAAGAATTTTTCTGGTATGAACATTGAACAATATAATTTTTTTATAAGTTTATTAAAAGTTACCAACAGGTGGCTAGATAATCATAAATATTTATAATAATATGTACCATGTTAAGTAGTGGACTTCCGAAGGCTGATGGATGGTGGATGGATGGATATGTACTGTGTAGATAAAATTTTATGATTAATAAAAAATGTTTGACGTGGAGATCAGTCCTGATACCGAAAACGTCAGTAATTTATTCTTCCTAAGAGGTATAGGTAAGCATGAGTAGGTAGGTATACCTATGGAATGAAATAAAATTAATGTATTTTTGGGCGAATAAAATAGAAATGTCAGCAAGAGTTTAAAATTACAATATTATTTATCTATCTATCTCTCTATCTAACAGCCTCTTAAAGTCCACTGCTGGACATAAGCCTCCCGTAATTGGTGCAACCTCGACCGGTCCTGGGCCCTCTAAATCTACGGCTTCCCGCTGTCTTCTTTAGGTCATCAGTTCACCTGGTCGGGAGGCGACTAGTGCTCCTTTTACCAAGATGTGGCCGCCATTCGAGGACTTTGCGACCCCATCGCTGTTATCTGTCCTTCGAAAGATGTGGCCTGACCATTGCCACTTCAGTCGGCTAACTCTGCGAAATATGTCAGTAACTTTTGTTCGCCTACGGATTTCATCGTTACGAATCTTATTTCGTAGTGAAATACCTAACATAGCTCGTTCCATAGCCCGCTGTGTGACTTTGAGTCTTCGAATGAGGCCAACAGTAAAAGACCACGTCTCTGATCCATAAGTTAATACTGGCAACACAGCTGGATCGTCAGCTCGATTGCCGACTATTTCCATAAAAAAAACACATTGCTCGAACACTTTCGACTTCAGGCACTGAGAAATTTTGGATGAAAAGATATGTCGTATTTCCTGAACCCTGCCCAGCCAAGTTGGATTCTTCGAAGCCTCTTTTTCGAAGTTGAACTTACCCATCTGGATCATTTGCTAAATGTACTCGTCGACAACTTCGAGAGCAGTGCCGTCAACCACTACCGGTACGGATGTGACATGGACATTAGACATGACTTTTTTCTTGTCCATGTTCTTCTCAAGACTCACCCGTTCTAAGGCACCGTTCAGGTCCCCTAACATAATACTGAGGTCCTCCAGCATTTCCGCCAGGTTAACTATATCGTGGGCAAATCGAAGGTGTGTGAGTTGTTCACCATTGCTTTTAATAGCGAGCCTTTTCCACTCGATTAGCTTGAACACGTCTTCCAAAGCAGCTTGAGCAGTTTCGGGGAAATAACGTACCCTTGTCTGACGCCCTTCTGAAATTGGAGGGGGTTCGTGCTTCTGTCGTGTAATCGGATTGACATTGTGGCCGATTTGTATATACACTTCAACACCTCGATATTCCAACACCCAATCTGGCACCGCTGAAGAGACTCCAGCACCGCCCAGGTCTCGATAGAATCAAAGGCTTTCTTATAGTCCACATGAGCTACACACAGCGGCAGGTTATACTTTTCGGTATTCTGTATCACCTGCCTGAGTGTATGTATGTGGTCCATGGTGCTACAGCTTTTTCGGAATCCGGCTTGTTCGGGAGGCTGGAAGTCGTCAAGTCTGCTTTATATACACTATGTTTATAATACACTATACACAATATTATGTGATACCTATACCTATAAGGTACATATTATATTAAATTAACTCAAATCTTATTTCCAGACGCATGTTTCCCTCCCTCCGCGTGTCACTGAACGGCCTGGACCCTCGCGAGGAATACTGCGTGTTACTAGAACTGTCCCTGGTGGGGCGGCGGCGCTGGCGATGGGCGGGGGGCGCCTGGGCTGCCGCTGGGGGCGCCGAGCCGCAGTCACCGCGCCGCCTCATGCTGCACCCGGACTCCCCGGCGCCGGGACACCACTGGACCGCCAACCCGGTGTCCTTTAGCAAGCTGAAGCTGACTAATAATACCATGGATGCGCAGGGACATGTAAGTGCTTTATCAGTTACTTTACCTTCTAGTAATATACACATTTTTCGTATGCCTTAACTCGGTACCTACCCCTGTTTTGTATTCACTTTTGCGGAATGTACACAGGTTTCGTAGGCATCAGGACATCAGGTCTCGTAGACATCATCGTAAAATGTATTCACGGATATGTTTGTACGCTCAAAACGAATATTTCAGGCAGGTTCAGGGTATATCATAATATTTACCGAATATTTGTTGTGACTCATGAAGTTGTATTTAGAAATATCAGCATGATGTTGGGGTCTTAGGGGTTAGTAGGAATCTATCGTCTGAAACCAAAGCATCTGAATGTGGCAGTGAATAGTGATATTATGAATATTTCTACTTTTTCACGGTTTTTGTGCGCGTCGTCTTTGTGAATCATTTGTTTCACTTTCATGGATATGTAGGTAAATCCGAATCCTCCAAATCGTCATCTGAGGTAATCAGAATCAGACGTATGACTGGTGTCAACCGTGCAGGATGCACTGTTGGTAGAATAACCTTTATATTAGTTAGATGAAACACTTGACTAATTAAGTAGATTTTCGTATCTAAGAATTTGAAGATAATTACGAGTAGATATATACCTAATTATAAATATAAATTGCAAAGACCACTATTATCTACTTACTGCTATACCTAAATAGTAATTATTTATAGGAAGAAAAAGAGCTCGTGACCTACCTATAATTTGGGAATCGTGACCAATTGACTAACTACGGAATGTGAAGGCAATAGGCATGCTTACCTATGTCTTTATTCCAAACTAATAGTCGGTTATCTACGAAATCTTAGTATGTACCTATAATTACATCTAAGATTTTAATACTAGATTGATAGGAATGATTCATTGGTTAAAAATAAAGGGGCATAGATTTTATGGCATTGCTTACTCATAGTGAGGTAAGTAAAGAAACTGGTGTATGAAGATCATTATATGCAATGCAATGACATTATTGGAAATAGAATGTATTATTTCACGGGAATTTGATATAATTGCTACTATCGTAGTTAGGGTTTCCATTGCTACGGTAAGAATTTGAAGAAAAGCGAAACAGCGCAGCTGTTTTAATAAACTAATCTTAAGTATAACGTGAAGATATAACGTTTGTGAAGATGGTTGGATGGTTGTATTTCTTCACGTGCTAAACGCACTCTGACGACTATGTCTAGGATTGGAAAAAGGATAGATTTTATCTCGGTTGTGTTTTCCTGAGCAGATTTATTTTTTATATTTGTGATTTCGTTATATTAAACCAGGCTTTCCCGGTTGGAAACTAGTATTTCTATAAAGATTCAATACATTGATTCAGCTTACGATTTGTCGAAACATGGCTCCAACGTAGCTCCACGCTACTGGTGACTATGTCACACATCCACATACTTCAAAAGCAACGCCTACCCAACCACTGCCCTCCACCAGCTCTTAACACATTCAATTTTAACCTTTATTACTTCCACATAACATTTATATTCCAAAACCACAATCCAGTTTAGACTACGTAGAGATTAAAGATTGTAAGACATGTTAAAGTTCATAAACCAAAGAGCGCTTTAGGGGTATCGGATTATGGTTTAGATTACAATGCTACGTCTTTCTTGAAATTCCTCGGCGCATGAGTTGTACAAACTACAAAGCTGTTTATAAGTATCTCGTCAGCGGCACAAAAGGCTCTGAAAGGCTTTATGTGGACGCATTGTTGTCACAAACTCACAACTAACTATTTCGGGGTCTGTTTGGACAGCGCGAGGAATACATGGATTAATGATGTGCTCCAGGATTGACCAAGTAGGTATAACCACCTATAGGCGTAAAATAATAAAGGCTAATTATGAAACAATAACGGTACCTACCTAATACCTACAGGAATTATGTCAGGAATTGCGTGTTCATCTGAGCTGAGAAAGCTGTTTCATCTTCATGAAACAGGCTCAGATCGTGAGGAAACACTAAGCGATATGATACCTAATTTTGTAATACATACATAATGTGTATTAGTTATAACTAAAAGGGCACTAAAGGACTTTTATGTACTTTACACCTAAGTTTCGCTTAAAAACCATAGAAAGACAAACATTCAGTGAAAAATTAAATTCTTTAAATTAGGGCTTAGAAAATCATGTTCATATTGCAACCAATTATTCTTTCAATCATGTTCATCCAATCAAATTTAGTTATCAAAACAAACTTGATTATGGTCGTCACACACGTTAGTAACATCATAACATTTAGTGACGGCAAAAACATCGCGTCCGACACGCTTCGTTGCGCTTCTCAGGCCACAACGGTCCTGAGATATTTGGACAGCTTCAGTAAAAAACTTTCCGTCTTTTGACGTTCATAAGACATTTATGTGAACAACCTTTATTATAAAGTGTATTGTTTACTTGTAAAAGGGATAAAGGTAGACTGTAGTAGGATGATGTCTTCAACACCAGTGGGCAATTAATAAGTCATTTTTAATTTTGATTGCTTTACAAAAATTTAACATCTTGGAATAAACATAGGAATTACGTTACCTATGATACCAGTATTATTTATTATATAAAACAGGAAGCTTACTATTTGTAGCTTACAATTTGCTTGGTCTTTTATGTCTGAAATTGAACACTTCAATTAATGATAGAGTGTAGACTGTCTACAATTATACATTTTAAAGATGCATCTTGCTTTGTCTACATTATCCTTATTATCTGCCCTAAAAAAGTGAAGGCCCTTTTCCACACGTAAAATTATAGAAAAAGCAATATGGTAAAGGTTGAGATCTGCATAGGCTGTCATATATTATCTAAATAAAATTATACTCGTACTTGGGTTATTGGAACGAAGTTCCTTATCGCGCGTTGTGAAAGGGGGCTCTTAAAAAATTCTTACGACACTTTTTGATTCTTACGAATGACGACACTTTTTTTGAAGTGATTCAGAGAGTTTTACAGATTTGGCGCTGTACAACTTTCTGAATCACGCTAGTAGCTTTCTGAATCTAAACTTTCTGAATCACTTCAAAAAACAATACTTCAGAGAGTTTTACAGATTTGGCGCTGTACAACTTTCTGAATCACGCTAGTAGCTTTCTGAATCTAAACTTTCTGAATCACTTCAAAAAACAATACTTAAATCGAAAGGAACTTCGTTCCATCCGGGTGTCCCTTGACACCTCTCATGTTTTTTATTTCCTCATGTTTCACTAAAATGAGTAGCAATTTTGATTTTTGTTATTTGGTGGTTGGGTTATTGTTACATGGTGTGCGATGACTGATTTCCAATTCCTAATTTAGAAATGCGTGTTTCTTATACTGAACCATAAAATTAGCTTCTCTATTCTCGGCATTTATACCACGTAAAAATAGAAATAGACAGTAGAATCTATTAACACGGCAGATACCATCGAGTTTCCATTACAAGTAAACAATAGTTGATCGAAATTACCTGCTTAAACATTTTATTACCGTTGTCGATACGAGGCGGTCGCTTTGTGTCTCGCTTCACAATAGTAATCGCTACCGTCTGCTGACTCAATTCGCACGGAAAATACACGCATCGCTTGCGCACTTGAGGTTTTGCCACCTGTAATAAAAAGGGGACCCTAACCATCTCTTACACCCATTGTTAGTTCATTTTTTAGCCCCGTTTTTAACCCCACATCAAAGAGCGGCCCCAAAATACAGTACTTCGATGCATTGTGTGGGAAGCTCCGTAATTAGGATATGGATTAGTTAACTTCTTAACAGAATAGTTAAGGGGAAGGGATTATCGTTTACTTATCGAGTTGTAAGTGAGAAGTCGTTTGTTTAAATCTTTCAGTTAATAAGTGATCTTTAGAATGGTGAGTTCAGAATGATTTTGTTAATAGTTTTACGTAAGTAACAAATTTTATAGAAAGTGAATTAATATCAGCTCAATCGTTCCAGCAATCAGCCAGGTCAACCAGAAAGATAGAAAGTATTTAAAAAAGTTTGTTTGTTTTTTTAATATCGTGCAAATAATTTGAATTCTTAAAAAAATGAAATATTTTACTGATATTTTAAATAATATGTTTCATTGACTGGATGAATTATCATAACCTTGAAATAATTTTCCAAAAAACTAAAATCATGCAATTTTCACAATTATAAGCACTTGAGAAAACAGTTATTTTGAAATCACTGACAGATTTCAATACTTATATTACCTACGATACGATTAAAGAAAATTGTGAGCATAATAAATAATAATCTCACAAATATTTTGTTGCATAAATTAAGAAAGACACTTATCTTGTCAAATATAAGAGATATTAATTGATGTCTTAAATTGACAATAAATTGGCGAAAGTATAGCCAATGTTTCATATTAATCAATTTGTCATGCAATTTATTACTTCATTTCTATGAATATATATAGTAAATTTACACTCGCGGTTCGTTAAGAAAGATTATTTATTAATAGCCTGTATAAAAATTATGAATGCATGTTTTCTTTTTAGGGGGGATGCTTGAAAATTTCATCTGTAGGTCTAAGCGGAAGGACACAGACATCATGTCAAAATTTTAAATATGCAATTGTCAAAATGGTATATTTGAAACAATTTCTACATAATATGCACATGAATTTTTCAAGTTTCTGTGGATTGCCAAATTATAAACTATGAGGAATAGCGAAAAATGGTCAAAGGAGTCTCGGAGCCGATTTCGATGAAAACTAAAACTGATTTTGAAAAAAACTCATCCCGTATTATTACACCATTCGATAGTGTTGCTAACAAGGATCAAATTCTGGAAACTAATGACAGTATTTGTTATTTTAAATTTTGTAAGATTAACGTCATTCATTTATTTCTTATCTTACCTTTTTCTTTACTTATAAATTTATAATATTTTTTATATCGTCTGAACTTAATGTTAAATCAAAAAAGGGGATGTTTGTTCAACACATTTACCACTATCGCTACAAGCAATCGACAAATGAAGCGTCGCTACCCCGCGTCGGGCTGCAGAGTGGCAGATATCATCTTATCTCGAATAGCTTGTCGTGGTCTAATACACTGTAAAACGTTTTTTAGCAACCGTGACACTTCGATGACAAATCGAAATTCATTCATGTTTAAAAAAATGTCATTGGATAATACTATTAGATTACGCCTGCTAAAAGGTTTTATAGAAATGTTAGTCAAACCGAGAGTATCTAAATCTAATAATCTAACATTTTAACAAAAAATTAACCGACTTCAAATGAAGTACATTGTACTTTTGACATGGATACCATTGTCAGATCTCGCTTAAATTAAGTGGGACTACGCGACAAGCACCAGCTTTCGATTAAAAAAAGAATCATCGAAATCGGTTGTCGCGATATTAAGTTATTCGTCCATTTATCACGCACATACTTAATGCAAATTTAAGACTTATATGCTTTTGACATGGATGCCATTGTCAGATCTCGTTCAAATTTATGTACGACCACACGACAAGCACCAGCTTTCGATTAAAAAAAAATCATCCAAATCGGTTCACCTAGTCCAAAGTTCCGAGGTAACAAACATAAAAAAATACAGTCGAATTGAGAACCTCCTCCTTTTTTTGAAGTCGGTTAAAAATTGGAAGTAGTTTTTTCTGCAGTGAAACGAAAGTTGGTGATAGTTTGAATAAATCGCACCTTCAGTGAAAAAAGGCATAAGATCGAAATTGCCATTTTACAGGAGAGCAAAAAAATTGTTACAATATCTATAATAACTGTTAAAATAATATATTAATGATAAAAATCTAAAAAAAATTGAGCAGATGCAGCTTTTGTCCCTCTTTCCAATCATATTAATAACTAAAATTCAACGTAAGACGACTTATGCTTTTTTCCACTGAGGGTGCGAAATGTTGTATTTCGTAACGACTCATCAACACGTTGAAGTCTTTTACTGTAAGCTTGATATAGCTTGAGCTTAGAAAGTTATTGATGTAAAAGTTCTGTAAATCCGCAAACTAATCACTCAGTTATTATTCAAATTATCTAATATCTAGTATTAGCTAGTATTCAACTACAAGCAATGATATTGTAGTATTGGCTGCGTGTCCGACATTTAATTTTCTTAAATGTCATCCCATTTTCTTTCGCTCCTTAAATTCTCGTCGTTGATCCTTTTTCAATACTTTCGTTTCTCTTAGTGACAATCTTTTGTTCTAATATTATAAATGTGAAAGTTTGTATTGCTGTTTGTTATTTCATGCTAAAACTGCTGAACAGATTTTCATAAATTTAGCACACAGGGAGACCATGACCTCAGCAGCGTGCCTAGTCCGTCAGAATAAAATAAGCCCAGTTGTGTCGTACAAGCTAGGATCTCGGGATCTTTGGCCTGACAACACAGAACACTCCATTCCATACGGATAATATTTACCAACAAATAATATGAGTGTTAACAGCTGCAGACTGATGATAGTAAAGCAATGATAGTAAGCTGGGATTTTCGGCTTGTATGGCAGTATGGGCACTGCATGATCTGGAATATGATATAGCGCACTTAAAATTCCGGAAAATGCGGGCAAATGCAATGTAAAAACCGAGGGTTTCTGTAGAAACAAAGATGTCCGTCACTGTCCGGCTCAGCTGGCATAGCTATCATGTATGTGTATTAATTTTCTGTCTTTTGCTGTTGTCACAAAAAAATATTTTTTTATTCGATTAAGAAACAAAATAAATAAAAAATTCTAACTGCCTCAAACAGTTTTTTAACCAGGCTGATACGTTCTTATAATTATGTTCTAGCAATTAACCTTCCCTACGGATCAAAGGTAGGCAGGCTTCTTTATAGGTTTTTATAAGTTATTTTATTAGACTTTACCACCCATGACTACATATTACACATGCACCTATCAACAGGTGTAGCTAAATTAAGCAACAACTTAATAAGTAAGAAACCGAGCAACTGCGTGTCAAGCCACGCGTAATTAAGGAAAACTATTACGGCTATGTTAGCATAAGTATTCAATCAGTAATAGTCGATAAACCTACTACTTCAGAACCATAAAAAAAGGTTGACTAAATTTTTTTGTCGTCCTAGAAAAATCGCCTTAAATTTTGGACAAATTAACAAATTGTTAATTATCGAATAGTTATAAAACGAACAAAATCTTGCATGCAAGTGGCCAATGGATATCTACTATGATTGACAATATTATTAATCTATTAAGTAATTTGTGTGCAGTATTAACAGTATACGAATTGTACGATTATACGATTATGTCCTAGAAACTAGAATCCTATATCCTATGAGGTGGTCCGTAGTCGATGTGTTTATTTGGTTACAGTACGACTAACGCATTAGGGTCTCTCCATACTTATGATGCGAAATGACCTATAAGCGGATACCAAAAATTATGTATATGCTAATTAATTATGTAAAAGTAATGAGCCGGAGTCGTTTTGAGTCGGGCTTACTACGAATCACGAACCCCCTCAAAAAGGGAAAGAGAATTGATGTTTTAATGTTTCTTTAGTCCTATGTAGTAGTAGTCCTATGTAGTAGTTTTTTAAATTTATTTTATCTGTGTCAGTGTAAAGTTTTGGTATCTAGGTAATACTTTTGTTAAACGGACGAAAATATCCGTAGGGCGTAGACACATCGTACGTATTACGCAAAAAATATCGAATAGAACATTGTTATCAACAATATCAATCTGGTTGATTGAAGACATTTCACAGTGATGGACGAGCTTCCGAATGCGGCGGAACCTCATACTGTCCGTCAGTCTGTCGGCTGAGAATTGACGGTGATACAAGCACCTTACTATCATAGATTGTTATCTAATTTGTCTCACGGTTTGTTTTATTGTGTAAAGTCCACTTTTTTACACGACTCCTATTGGGAAACAATCTTACAGTGTATTTTTAAAGTTTTAACCCCCCGTGGCAATAAGAAAGGTGTTATAAGTTTGATTAAATTTTTAAAATTTATAGTTATTATCGTAATTTATAATTTAAAAATAAAACAGCCACAAATTAAAATTATTCATAGATGAATAACCATTAAAAGTTAACATTAATTTATTTTATGTACACTGATAGTTATGTATTTTAATTTATTTTAATTAATAATTCGATAACAAATTACAACTCTGTTTAATCTAGCTAAATTTTAAGAGTATACAGGTTGACAAAACTCGAAAACTGTATACTATAACAAGTATAAAAAATATTCTTTTTAATATAATTCTATCTGAACGCTGACTCGCCGGGTCATTAAAAATTTGCATTTAGTAGATATGTGTAGGTAAAGTTAAAAAAAATGTTAACCACAATTTTATACGACTAATTGTTACATGTTCGTACTTATTATATTGTTGAATTTTATTAAAATTTTCGTCTAATAATGGATAAAGCAACAACCCATAATTGTCCCACTGCTGGGCTCGGGGTCTCCTCTCACATTGTGAGGGGTACAGGCCATAGTCTACCACGCTGGCCAAGTGCGGATTGGTAGACTTCACACACCTTTGAGAACATTATGGAGAACTCTCAGGTGTGCAGGTTTCCTCACGATGTTTTCCTTCACCGAAGCAAGTGATAATTAACTTGTAATACGCACATAATATTTGAAAATTAGAGGTGCGTGCCAGGATTTGAACCCGGGCCCCCGCGTTCGGGAGACCAACGTTCTAACCACTAGGCTATCACTGCTATCTAATAATAATGGATAATTCGCCATAATTATTTTCTATAACATAGACACTTAACTGCCCATTATCTTTACGTTTGAAGATAGACTGCTGAGAACAAATACTTATTGCGGTTTTCTTGAAAATAAAATATCGAAGTAAGTAGTTGAAAGTATTATAGTAAGTTACCTTTCGGTAATATAATTTTGTAGATTTTTGCGATTTTTTATTATGTCATGAATCTTCTCAAGCACCACGCGACTTAAAACACCTAAAAATAGCAAAAATCAAAAGAAATTTTAATTTAATGACCTACATCGAAGGCATTAATAGGTGTATGTTGTACTCAAAACTTACTTCAGATCAATGGGTTTAATTACATACAACTACAGCTATCATTAATCAAGTAGAGGCAGTAGTTACAAGCAGCGCCATCTATTAGGTCAGTGCGATGTCATTTGTCAGGCTCGCAAGATAATAAAGTTGCAATACAACCTGCAATTAGTTAATCGATAAGACAAGACTGTAAATTCATTAAACCTTGTTTACTGCATGCAATGTTGGTGACTACGTTTATTCTAGATAGTTTAATGCTGGTCATAGCTCACGCACAATCAAGTACCTAGGTAATACTTGTCAAGTTTGCAGCGGATTTGACGCGGCAACCAGTAACTTGACGCTGTATGTATGGCAAGCTTTAAAGATAGTGGTATTTGTGGTACTGTGTGTGTAATAGTTGCAGATTATTAAAAATTAACACTTTGCCCGCGGCTAAGCCCGCGTTTTCCGGAATAATAAGTACCTAATCTATACCTTATTCCAGATCAGAATTTCATGAAAATCCTTACCGTAGTTTTTGCGTGAAAGGATAACAAACATCCATACTTCCATACAAACTTTCACATTTATGTTATTAATAGTATTTGTACATAATATTAATTTTGACAGTGGTTCCTTGGTATCTTTTATTAGGTAGAGATAAATAGTAAGTACCTACGTCCTACATATTATGTAGGTTAAACATTATTATTTATTAAGTTCTTTAGATAAGTACTAATGGCGACAGTGACCACATATAATACAATTAGGTAACTTGTCTGCTCGTTTGCCGAAAACTCTTTTGCGATTTGCGTTTTTAGGATTACCTAAATTATTTTATCAATTTGTTTTTGTAAAGCGTCGAGAGCAAAGCTGCATATAATGTCAAGGTTTCTTATAATGTTCTCAAAGGTTTTATTTATACCAAAGAATATGTGAACAGTGTTCTGGACTCCTTTGAGTGATTTGAGGTTGAGGAGTAGGTAGGTACTAGGAAAGCATACCTATATAGATAGTAAACGATACAGAAGTTACTCTTATCACCCAACACGTGTGTATTGACACTCACAAGCCAAGACAGCCACAGCTGGCAAGTGTCTAAATCTTGATCGCAAAAAGTGTACGTGTTTTAAAAAAGTGAAACAATACAGAACCCTTTAAGCTCGAGTGGTTACACGTTGTAGCCACTACTGCAGGTAGCGAGTCGTCAAGTGGCGGTAGTGTTGCCGCCACTCGCCGCCAGACGTCGCCACGGTCGCCAATGTCGCCGGCACAGCCATCGCTATCTGTTTGCAAACCCTACGAGTTTTTTACGACTAATATTTGCTAATGTCTTTTATGAGTGACTAAGAAATATTGATGTGGGTTGACGAAACGAAAATATGTTTTAATAGATGCTTATTAAACTTTTGGTTTGTCTAAAGTGGTTGTTGGGATCTAGCGTAAAAAGTTAATACATACTTATACCTAATCTAAGTTTGTTATGATAAAGTAAAATAGGTAGTAGATACGAGTTCTACCTAAGATTCCAAGTTCAATTGTTGGAGTCACAGATTTTTGCCGTAAAGTGTGGGGAATTTGACGACCCCTTAGTATTAGTAGCTCAGTTGATGTCTATGAAACGGTCCTGGAATCGATTAGGCAAAGCAAATCTATGACAATCTAGGGAGACTTGTGTGATAGACAGATGTTTGTTTTCAGGTTGTTAAAGTTAAGTTCATGCATGATGTGTAATTTGTGTAGTCCTAGGCTCTTGCCAATCGTGACGCAATTTTTAACACAATCCTGCTGCAGTGCTGGAGTATGAGCTAGTAAATCAAAGAATATGTAATGGAGGCCATACACAATCAAGTGTACCTATTTGATCAAGCGTCAAGCGGACTTGACGCGTCATCCAGTATACTTGATCGTGTATGGCCACGGTAAGCTATCTGACCATATAGTTATCTCATGCACACTGGATGGCGCGTCAAGTCAAACTGCTTTGACAAGTCAAACTGCAGACTTGACGAGTACACTTGATCGTGTATGGCATCCATAACACTACAGTTAGAAAATGCTTATCGTAAGTGTGTTTTATTCATGAATCCTTGTCTGGTTGTTGCAGATGGTACTGACGTCGATGCACAAGTACCGCCCCCGCGTGGTGGTGGTCCGCGCGCGCGACGCCGCCGCCCTCGCCTGGGGCGCCCCGCACGCCTCCTTCTCCTTCCCGGAGACTGAGTTCATCGCAGTCACTGCTTACCAGGTAAATATTTATGTGATTAAACCACAAACCACTATTTTGAGTGTTGTTGAAGTGCTCATAGCACACTACGGCGGCTTGTGTCGATCTTGAAATCGACAGAGTTAAGCAACTTTAGGAGCGGTCTGTTGTTGAGTGGCCACTTGTGACCAAAATTGAGCGCTTCGGTGTTGCAAATTTTGCGTTTTAATGCTTCCTAGGATATGTTAAACTGTCGTACCAGGTAGTTTGATTATTTAATAGTAAGAAGGTAATTGTTAAGTCGTATCGAAGGACTTCGAGGGCCATAAAAATTTACGACACGACTGACCTTTTACGGCCACACGGGACTATTAACCAACCAGCACAGGAACAGTTGAAGCGTACCTAGGTTTCCTCAATGACGAGAACAGACCATGACTTTCAGTGCCAATCAGTTAAAAGTTATTTCAAAAGAACAATACATCAATTCCATTACCTACTATTGTATTTATCTAATTAAAAATATCCTACACTTAGCGTCTTGTACGATTCGTGTATCATATCAAGATTGACAGTTAATCTTGATACGTTTCGGTGATAGGTCAAAATACTTCTTCCATTCTAGTTCTGGCTTAGATCCTGAGTCTAGATCTTGATCTGAACATGTTAGTAAGATGCAAAAAATTAAAGAGCCTTCCTATCTGTAGAACTCAAATCATCGTAATATGAGTCCAAGTACAAAGAGATATTGTAGCTTTGAAGATTTCTCTGCGGTAATGTGAAACAGTCATGGTGAAAGGATCCTCGCGTATCTATACAAAAAGCTTTGATATCTCTCATGTACAGTTTAATCGACAAATGAGATTGCAATCTTATTGCAGGAAATCCCGATCTAGCGATAGGATCTCCAATCACACCTCGGTTTCCGAGAAAAATTACAACGCTTCTTCGAACGCTACGCGATTCGCACTCATGAACCCAAGTTTTTTTAACCGAAGGCGCCAAAGCTTTTACGCAGAACAAGCGGCGATAACAAAAAACAGATTGCGATGGCGACAAGTAGTCAAGTGAACCGCTTTAACAAAACAAAAGGAACTAATTTAGTTTCGGTCCTCAAAACCCTTATTGTTTCCGATACGATGTCCGACGATGTTTGGATCGAATACAGTTACTTATTAACGGCCCTTTGTAGGACCGGTACTGATAACACGCTAACTCACAGAACTAGGACAATTATCCTTTAAACTAGACTTATGTTACTTCTTGAAACTTCTGTATTGACCCGCCTAACGGATATCTAACATACAGACTTCACGAGGACCTGAGACAAAGTCAAAGATTAGTCAGGAAAATATATTTCATTTTGGTATTCTTGCCAATTTTAACGTTTTATTTTATTTAGCTTGAGCTTGACTTGTAGTGCGCTTTGGCCTAAGCTGTAAGCACAACAAGTATTTTGTTAAATAAATAAATAAATTTATAAAGGTACATGCCTTCACTTTTGCATACCCATATCCACCCAAAAAGAGAGCATTTATAGTGATCCTGCGTGATGAATAGATAATAAAATCTTCTTGCTACTTACGAACAATATAGTGAGAACGGGCGAGAACGAAATGATTCCTACATAACACGTAGCCACCGCTGACAAATTAAGTATAATGTAAATCCATGCATAAAGATGTCATGTATTGTATGTAGGCAGGTATTGCAAAGCGTATTTACTTAATAACATTAAGTATTGCACGAGTGCGATGCTACAGATCCCCGCGGCGAGCTCCCGCTGTTTGTTTTCCAACTCTCCTTTGAGCTCCTGCGCTTTGTGCATAATCCCTCCCGAACTATTGATCCCGCAACACCAGCCATCGGCCCACAGCTTCGGACCGGCGCGTTTCATGTTGACTGCAGCGCTGCAGCGAGGCGCGAACTTCTCGCGTCCATTACAATCACATGCGGCTCCGGGATAATCCACCATTGTGCCCCTAACGGGACCTACCGGACAATGGCCGGCGGCGTATCGTTGCGCATTATCCCCGACAGGCCCCGCCGCCATTGTTGCGAATTATCAACGAATTAGAAATATGCTTTGCGGCGGCCGACGACGGCTTACTTAAAAGCGTAACTAGGTGGCGATTCCGCTGCAGCACAATAGCCAACCATTACTTACATGACAATGTGCTAACGGTAAATAATTGAACCTAGGATCGACCTAGCATGACCATGACGTCATGTTTAAAAATCTCAATAATCACAACTCAGTTTCGACTTTTGCACCCGATAACCGAACTAAATTTACGGGGCCTAATTATACATAAAAAAAACTGGCGACAGTCGCAAATATATGGAACAGTCACGCAAAAAGTGAAAACGATTGCGGGCTTGTCGCGTGACGTCACGGGCTCTCCGGCGCGGCGTCAGGGCGGGTCGGGGGCGGCGCCTGCGCCTGTCGAGCTGCTGCAGGCTCGTACAATTCGACCGATTTCAAAAGTGCACTTTAGCATACTAATAAGAGGCTTTTAGCGCTTCTCCCTATCGCCGCCGCCTGTGCGGTTATCGGCGCGGTGCTGGCGCCGCCTTATCACGACACGCAAACAATCATTTACAAGTGACTTCGCGTATCGCTCCGGGACTATTTGCCAGGATTTCGCTAGATAAACGGGCAGCCCAAACCCACGTCAATGCGCAAATGTTTGCTCTCAAACTGTTGAAGATACGGCATGAGTTGCGTTACGTTATAATTAGTAACTTGAAGCGGGTAGACTGACGAATGTCATAGTCACTTACGTAAACGGTAGGTTTGGTAGTGTTTTTAAATATCACGTTTCGCGTTACGGTTTGCTAAGAAAGCATGCGTGGAGGCGCCTAGTCGCAAGCCGCAGTCGTCGCGGGCGGCTGCGACGCGACACTGCGACGGCGACACGCGTCGTGCCATGCTAATTGGATTGTCGCCGAGTCACGCCAGCCACCCAGCCAGCCCACATGTGCGACAATTATCCCTTACACGCTATTAGCGATGTTGGGGTGTTTGCGGAAACGGATGTTTAAATTGCATTCCCTGGGCTGGGAGATAAGATTTTGACGGTAGCGACTAGCAGATCATCTTCAGTTTACATAGATACTCAAATTATGTACCTATCTACCTACAGTAAATATTTACTGAAATAAGCCATCCATGAATTAAGGCCATTTATTTAGTCACGTCTAGGTATTTTTTATTTCTTTTGTTTATAGGTAGGAAGTTACTAGGTGTACTAGCTAGGTAGTAGATGCATTATGAAGTACCTAAGACGAAGTAAAATAGAAGCTCTTATTAATAAAAAAATCTCATTGTCCTCAGAACGACAGAATCACGAAGCTGAAGATCGACAACAATCCGTTCGCGAAAGGTTTTCGCGCGTGCGGCCAGTCCAAGTGCAAGAGGAAGAACACGGACAGTGACACGCCCTCGGACACCCCGAGCGAGAGCACCGAAGCCAAGCGCCCCTGCTCCGACGCTGCCTCGTCCTGCTCGGAGGAAGGCAGCCTCCGGTCCACCTCGCCCCGCTCCCCCCCGCCCATCGAGTCCCCTGCCCCCCTCGTCACGCCACCAGACACCGTCACCCCTCCCCCGTTCTATCCCCCCGAGCTACCCTACTTAAATCCGTTACACATGCACGTGCCCCTCGGACTCTGGCCCGGCAGCTCGATGGCTTCCAGCTTCCTAGCCCCGTGGGGTCCCGTCCTACCCCCGCCCCCCGCCAGCCTCCCCTCCCCGCCGCCCGCGCCCGCCCCCTGCCGAAGGGTCAAGAGCTTCACGATTAGCGCCTTACTAGGAGAAGGTTGAAAACTAGGAGCAGGGAAAAATGGCAATAATAACTAGGTCCTTTGTACAGAATTTCCACTCGTACTATAAAAAACATTGTCCTGCATGGGTGCCGCCAGGAGTACTTTCAGGGAGGTATACTGGATAGTAGACCTTAAGTTTTTATTCAAACAGTAACTTATGAAAGAAATCTTACACCTTTTCTAGGGAATTTACTTTCCTAGCAGGGGGTGTAAGTGCACCCGCTTTCACCCTGCTGCCGGCGCCCATCACCCATGTAATTGTAACTCGCCGCGACTACCTCGTACTTTAGCCTTAGCTGCGTATACTATTGTATTGTGATAACGGTGCCTTAAGCTAGTGTAAACTATTCGATATTGCATAAGTATGCGAATTTATACTTCTTTAGATATATTTACTAAACTTTTGAAAATTAAGAGATATATAATAAAAGACTTGTATCGTAATTAGATTAATTTATAGGCTTTGAGTGC
Organism: Thymelicus lineola; assembly: GCA_963932265.1. Lineage (NCBI taxonomy): Eukaryota > Metazoa > Arthropoda > Insecta > Lepidoptera > Hesperiidae > Thymelicus > Thymelicus lineola. The sequence goes on from OZ010686.1 coordinate 4,241,470, forward strand.
CGATTGTAAATAAGACTTTTCCTGTAAATTCTTCGTCCTAAAATTATATATAAGCCTACATAGGTAAATTAAGTAGATAAAAATAAATCTTTACATTAAAATTGTTTTTTTATTTTATTGCATAATTTATTCCTACCTATTTTATTTATCTGCTACATCCTCATAATGCTTTTGGACCATGCATTTATCTAAGTTACAAAACCAATTCTTAAATTGCCTCATTGAATTTATTTTCTAAGAAACTTGAACTATTTTGTTCCTGCGAAAAGCGTGCTGCAATTAGCCGATGTTGAAAATATCTGATGTTTTTGTATTCACTGGTGTCATGAAATATATTGTGCGCCTCAGATTAAAGAAATAAAAGGTTGTGTTGTGCGCATACTTAATAGTACAGTAGGCATTCAATTAAATCAATTCAGAAAAAGGAATCCCGTCCAACGGGGTGTGTTGATCACGTTGTGTTGCTGAAACTTAGATTCAAACAATCCCTTTGTTGATCTTAATATTACAGGTTTAAGTATGAAACTATCGCGGCGCGGCATTCATAAAACGGCAATTTCATATTTAAACACCTTATATTAATAGTCTATGACCTACTCGAACACCTACTTTAATTAAAGTTACCATTTCAATGAACAGATCAGTTGATTTGTACTTACTACCTACTTACTTCTGGATAGGAATAATGATTAAAACTTAATTAGCCGTATTTAAAAAAATCTATACACGGTTTATTGTTACATTCAAAACTCACTTTAAAAAACATTACCTTTTCTTAGAAGCCAGAGACCTATATCTTGGTGAATTAAGTTAAGTATGAGATATAAAAAAGATAAGTAATAAATTGAATGACATAAATTATGATTGAAATAACAGATAAAATATAATAAAAAAGTATTTTGACATGGGCAATAATGTTATAAATATGCCTTTTACTATTATTACCCGTGATTATTACTGAAGCTTTTTTGTGCATTTATCGTAAGTCTAGTAGTGGTCTCGTAGTACAGGTAGCGCCATCTAGCGATACAGCATTGCAGGTGTGATGTATCCACAGGATGTATCAAACCTTAACGAAACCGGTGTACGGGGTGTACCTACTGAGTTAAGTTTTTAGTTTTTACTACTATCTCCATGAAAAGGGAATAATAATGGGAAAAAATAAAACAATGTTCTCAAAATCGTTGCATTATTTCTTTACTGCACAATATATTACATTGTTGAAAACTTAAAAAGTAGAGTACACAATAAAGGTACACAAAGTGGTACCTACACTAACACATCAAAAAGACACCACGAAAAATATGTGTAGTATATCCCTTGTGTGGCAGATACATTGTACATTACTCTGTACATAACACAGCACTGGAGCGACATGGAGGTAGCTTAAATGACTTTCTTGATATTTAAATTAGGGAACATACCAAAACCACGTAACCCATTTTTTCCAACTTTTTACCCCCCTCCCCCCCTACGTGACCATCCATAGTATATGAGAAGACCCCCCCCCCCCCTCCCCCCTAGTTTTCACGTGGTAATTGATAAATACGGTTTTCAATACTTTTTTGCAAAAACAGAGTTAAAAAATAATAATTTTGCTTATATTTGACGATTTTGTGGCGCAATGGTTGCTAAAATATTGACTACGTGACAAAAACCTAAACCCCCCCCCTCCCCTCTGTGACCAATCGTGGTGTTTTGAAGACCCCCCTCCCCCCCCTAAATGAGGCACGTGGTTTTGGTATGTTCCCTTATTCTAGTTTCACTTTTGACAGCCAAGTAAATTATTTCAACTGACACAACAATTATTACAATCACAATACATTTCACCAAAGTGTTACAATAAAACATTGAAAGGCACAAATAAATGACACCGAGATCTAAAAGAAGGCTAATATACAAATAACATTGGTGTTAGAATCCTCTCAAGTTTCAATTTGTTAGTTATAAAAATAAATGTGATTTAATAAAACATTTATTTAGTATCACAAGTACAATCACATCAATGACACATCAGACTGCACTTGCCTTATCTAATTGGAAAATAATTTTCAATTTTTAAAATAGATTTTATTACCATTGTTTCATTCACTACAGCAATTCTTATGACTTTTAATATAATACTTCTCTAATTGAGAAAGTTTTGATTACTAATACAGATTAGTAGTGGATAAATCAATCAAATTTTCATCTTTGAACTTTAAATTACAATATAATGAATAGTTACAAAAGTTTATTCAATTACTGTTAGCAGTAACAAAAGTCAGGATTTAATTTGATACAAAAGTCATGTATTCAAAAAATTGTGAAAATGTAAGCGAAACATTATTATTAATTATTGTGCCACCTCTACAAGTTATTCGATGTTTTATTCAATTTTATCCTGCTACGAGGTTTTGAAGCTCTGCAGTGATCTCAGCTGCATCAACATTGCCCTTAGTATTAGCTGGGGTTGGTGCACTGGATTCGCGGTTACAGGCCTTTTTATGTACAAACCAATGCAAGCGCTGGCATTCTCTGTCACAGTACTGCACAGATTTACATTTTGAACACTTCTTAGCAGGCTTCTCTTCACCACAAGTGACACAGTACGGAATGGCGTCCACAAACCCTCTCTGACCATTGATTGCACAGTTTATTACAGACAGCGCTGGAGGAGGATCTTTGCTTGTCAAGGATGTCACCATTTGATGGAAAGTCGTACATTCTCTGTAAGGAAATTCCCTGACGCAGTCCTTTAAGAATATATCCATTAAGTCTAACGAATAGCCATCTTTTCCAGGTTTCAACAGTTTTTTTGAGAAAATTTCAACAACATCATATTTTTTCTCGTCCTTATTGCTATCAGTAATAGGTTTTTGCTTGTCTCTTATGTTATTTATCTCTCTGATAATGTATGATAGGTAGTGGTACTTAAATGCCATCACTTCATTAGTTTCACTTCCTCTAGTCATCTCTTTCTTGCACAGCATTTCTAACACCTTACTCACTTTTTCTGCATTATCTAGTAGACCAGGGGCATGTTGCAAGTTTAGAGCTAGTCTTACAGGATGTATATTGACGCCTAAAACAAACTTGTGTAGGGGTTCAACTAAGAATGAAGGGAGATAGGGTTCACTCTGTTGCCCTTGCAAAACTGTGTAGTAGGATATCTCACTCCGTGGTATGAAATTGTTTATAGTAGCCACCGTGTGATGGTTTCCGACGAACGCTGCCATCTGAGATGCGGTGCGCCCGACCGAGTTAGGAGCTGTGGGCTTGGCTCCAGCTTCTAGCAGCAACTTACATACCTCCGAGTTTCCAGATAACGCACCGAAATGCAGAGCTGTGTAGTTGTACTCGTGCTTCCCAGAATTGACGTTCGCGCCCTGAAACCATGAAGGATTGAGTTATAAGGAAAGTCATTCATAGGAAAGTCATCTAACAACTCTTTGTTGCAACCATGTTTAAAGATACTTACTCGGTCAAGTAACATTTGAACCATTTCCTTGCATCCTTTATAGGCAGCGTGTTGTAATGCCGTCATACCATTTTCGTCGAAAAAATCTACGCTGCCCTTATGCTGTGCTAAAATATTCTTGAATTCGGTTAGGTCACCCTGTCCTATCGCATTGAAAATGGTCTTCTCCGGTGCTAATTGTTCTTCGGATGTGTTTTCCATTTCGATTTATGATTGTTTGTTTCTGAATCTTAAAATTAAATCGATTTAAAAAACGTATTACACTTTTCTTTTCCTCAACCTCAAACTCAGTCAATCTATGCAGTCAAGTCAATTCTCAAACAACCTAGAAAAATACTTGTCAAATTGTTTTATTCTGACATTGACAGTAGGTATTTTTTATTATACGTTACGTTCACTGCGTTCATAATTTACAAGTTTTACAACCTTAAATAGGTCAATAAGTGGTCAATAAGGACTAAGTAATATAAATAGATATATTATATTATATATTAGTTATACAACATAAGAATTTTTAAATAAGTTACTTTAAGACATATTTATTTAAGATAATCACAAAAAATTTTTTTTAATTATTTGACCGCTGAGCCATCTGTTGTGTACTACAGGACTAAAGGCACTGTTTTCTCTTCATTAGTTCATTTCAATACAACGTACATTATATGCCAATAGATGGAGCTTAAATCTTTTCCTTTTTCTTTTCGATGTTTTTATATGGAACTTTGTTTTGTATTCTTTATTGCTAACTCAATGTTTCAAAAGTTCCCGATTTATCGGGAGATCTACTGATTTTGGTTATCGTCTCCAGATATCCCGATTTATACCCAACCGCCATGTTGTAGGTTAAGGCCTCAAATATGGTGCCGGTCTCAAGTCCGGAATTCCGGATAAATGGGGAGGGCAACGGAATGCATAACTTGGGGTCTTGGGTCGTGTCTTGATCTGTAACAAATCCGGACAGGATCCGCGCCCGTGTTTGCATTGAATAGGCTCCGAAACTATCGAACCGTTTTGAAAAATTCTTTCACTGTTGGGAAGCTACACTATCCCCGTGTGACATAGGCTATATTACATTTTTTTTACTATTTTTCCCGAAGCGAAGCGAGGGCGATTTCCTAGTATTATATAAATAAAGACATGTTCGCAAAAATGGCTAGTAACATGGTACGAAGATGTAAATTAATAATCATCAAAAACATAAATGTGAATTGATAACCATGTTCAAAAAAAAAGAATTGAGATCTAAATGGGTGCCAAGTTCTGTGTAGAAGAGCCTAAAATTTTAGCCACAAGAACATGTAATTCTAGCTCTACATTTGACTTGGTTAGTTTTCACGTACATATATCACTGTAGGCTATATTATTATACAGGGTGTCCCAGCGCGAAGTGACCGCCCGGCGTCTATTGATTATGTGGACAAAACTATCGACAAAAACCATTAAAGTAAGGGTCTTATCGGTTTGGTTAATTTTTTATTAGCTTTTTAATTTTTTTTGTAAAAAAACCTGACTTGTTGCACTATTTTCAAAATATTTTTTTTGTTTTTATATTTATTTTCATTCTGTTTTTTTTATTTACTAGCTGTTTTCATAGTTTATCTATTTGAGGTCTAAAATCTACCTAAAATTGTATAGGACATTTTTAACAAAGAAATTAAGTGAACATTTTTTGAAAAAAAATACCCTTTTTTATTGAATTTCGCTAAAAAGTTGGAAAAATGCCCTCTGAATATTATTATTCTATAATTTATTATTAAATAACATAATATTACCTACAAAATCTCATAAGTATGTTTGTAGTTATCTCAGTCATTTACCGAACTACAAACTCTTGAAGTATGCACCCTATCTTCGATAATAAGAAGAGGAGACTTTTAAAACCAGGCTAGTGGATCATTTAAGTGTCTTACAATCAAAAATACTTTTGCCCTTTGATAGAACAATTTTAAAGATAAGGAAACAATAAAAACAAATGGAAATTTAAATCATTAATTTAAAAAAAAGCAGTAATTCATTCATAACGTTTTCGAAATGACCGCCATTGGCATTAATACAGGCAAAGGCTCCAAATGACATCCTTTGAGTGGTTCTTTGCACTTCCAAAAGGTTCGCTCCTATTTTTATAGCAGCAGCATCAATCCTCTGTTTCAATTGTTCTCTCGTAGCTATTGGCACAGCATACACTTTTTGTTTAATGTGTCCCCAAAAATAATAATTAAGAGGCGTTAAATCAGGAGACCAAGAGAGAGAGATGGTCCAGTAGCATGGTCCTCGAAGGTCTCAATATTAGTGTATTCTTCTGAATTAAAGAGAAACTTGCACCAAGAGCTTATTTATAAAGGTGAGGGGAAGGTATAGTAAAAGACCGGATACAGCAAGTAGGTACATAAATATATTTATTCTACAAATCATTAGTCATAATGGCTGATATGACCAATGATGACTAAACATCAACAACTACAATTAACGATAATTCATTAGGTATATTAAGAGAATTATTATATTCGTAAATCTACAAATTTTATTCAAAATTTTAATAAATAGTACGATTAAACGTGGATAATTTCATAAATTTGAAAGAGAATATATTAAAAAGCGAATATTAATGAGAGTAAAAGCAAGCCTCGTAAGACCTTGTGTGGAGCGTCACACGTCACACATCACACATCATCCAACATCCTTCGAAACTACTACAATATGTTAATTTTTACTTAAATGAAAAATACTGAATACAAGTAACAAACGGTACAATTCTTCATTCTGCATTGCCCATTCCAGAATGATGAATAGTAGAAATCAATTTAATAACACTCAATGAAGAAGTTTCCTTTAAAATGTAAAAAATGGAGCATTTTTTAATTGCATTAATCACAACATCAAGAGATTCAAAAAGATTGCATAATTGGTAGAATATCTTAAAGACAGTAAGATTGCAAAGATTAAATGCATTTTAAAGCGAATTATTATGACGCAAGAAAACTTACTTTTTAAGACTAGGTAATGTCTAGCTTACACCAAATATTGAAAGATAAATAGATTTAAGAATTAATTATTTAAGAAGCTATACTTTAATATAGTATGCTATGTGGGTATATGAACTTTATCACTAATCTAGTCTAGTAATCTAATATGATTATCAATATTAGTTTCTTCTAATTTTCTATTATCTACACAGCATTTTGTGTTTCCTTATTCGACTCTTAATAATTAAGTTAAATTAGAATGTATTGTAATTACAATCAAAAAAATTAACGATAAAAAGCTTTCATTATAAATTTATTTTTCAGTAAATAAAAGAAAAGTATGTTTAACAATAAACCTAAATTAATTATAATTAATTATATAATTATAAGTAGGAATAGATATATTTTATCTGCGAAGGTTATGAGACCACTGGAAGTGGTAACGGTTTGGATTCAACGAAAATATAATAATACCTACTAAAAATCATAAAAATATTTTTTATCTTAAGCAAAAGAAGGCTTACGAGTCCTATATAGCGCGCTACAAACTCCAATCAATATAATTAATTATAGTTACATATAGTAGTATAATAATAGTGCTAGAAGTGTACAGTATGGCCGCCGTATCTTGGTGCGTATGAACTTCGCGCAGAAGGCTGCGCAGTAACATAATTTGGCAACGCTCAATACGCGGAGTATTATGTCTCAGTCACACGTTAGCATGTTCGTGTCGCTATCTCTGTCTTACACGCGCTAAAGTTCGCAAAGCCTATGTTCAGACGCGCCATGATACGTCGGCCATTCTGTACAAAGCACAAGGTGTGTGTGTGTGTGGGGAGCGGGAGACCGGGAGGGTAGTCATACTAATTGTTCCAGCTTCAACCTCAATAGCTGCGTCTGCGCATCTTACACTAATACATCGACGGTTTGCTGAAGTATCGGATTCCTTACACTACTAGATTAATATGTCACTACAATAGTAAGCTTTATCCTCTTGATATCTATATACTTTTGCCTAAAGAAGTATTTAATACTATCATTACAATAAATAAGTCTATGAACTACCGGTTACGATTTCCTACATTTTCCTAAATTTAAAACATTTACCATTTTACCACATGTAATATAGATAATACAACATGTAAGCTCGCTATAACATTGAAAGCATGTAAATATTTGAGCATAGATATAATCATACGATAAATAATAGTGAATATTATGAATTAATGACACTACATATTATTACCAGAATACACGTTCATTTAAAATATCTTAACTCTAAATAATCTCCTACATTAAAACAGCTAATAGCTTTATAATATTTCATATTTAAGTAGTTAAATAATAATAAATATTGCTCGAACTTTCACACCTTTCTTCACGGAGTTGTGAATAGACAGATAGACAAGTTAAATTATACATTTGATAATTCTTATATTCCTATATGCTCTTCATTACATAAATAAGCTTTAGTAATAAAAGCATTTTAATAATAGTCCATATTTCTCTAAAATGTATTAGTTTTATTGATATATCTATCGCTATTATATCGATTCTTGTTATGTATTATTTTTCCTTTTTGTATTTGAATTACGTCCTCTCCTTCGGAGTTTTCTCTATATCGCCGCCATCATGTTGAAAAAACCACAAACCCGATATAAGTATTATAATATATATATGCTAGACTTTATAAATATTTATTTAATTATACTTCCATTTATTCTACTAAATGTCAATTTATCTACGGAATTTCCCAGAAAATATTTTTAGCGAGATATAAAAAAGCGAGTGAAATATAAAGCGAGATCATGATAACATCACTATAAATTAAAAAGTACTTACTAACTACAAATTTTCTTATTGATACACTTATAAAGAAAAATATTCATTTTCTAACAAGCCCAGAATTTTTTTTCCATGTAAACCAGTTCCAGACGAAAATCTACAAATCTAAATACATAGATATACATAGATTTCTCAATATCTACAATCATTTCCTACATTTATAATATTTTATCTAACATCAAATGTTTGTACGATTCAAACATCGTTTCTCCAATCCATCCATCCATCCATCCATCTCAACTCTCACATCGACGTCACAGTGTATCAATGATCTCTTACCAAGACAATTGGCGACTAGGCTAATGTGCTGGCGAATTCTCTAAACCACCAATCTTAATTTGTATTAGAACCAAAGTATTGGAAAACTGATTCACAACTGACTAAGTTATCTAGATTATCCAATTAGAAACGATCAGTTATCCAATACTTAACACAGGAAATCCTGTAATCACTGATCGAGTTTTGTGGGTAGAAAGAAAATAATTATGTGGGTAGATATGAAATTTAAGAGCATCTCGCTCATTTGTAGTCGCCTTAAATGAAACATAATTCTGTGTATATCGCTTAATTATCTCAGTTATTGTCTAAGCAATGATTTTACCTATAACTCCACATATTAACCAGCACATCACTATAGTACCTACCTACCACTTGATAAGAAGACTACACGTAATAAACGTCGAAGGAGAGCGTTGCTCAGACGAGCGCGGGGGCTGTAGGAGGCGCGGGGGCGGCGGGCGAGAGGGGCGAGAGGGGCGCGGGGGGCGAGGCGGCGGATGCCAGTCGCACGCCACCGCTCTCAGAGACCACTATTCCGTTGTGGACTGAGCGCTCCGTATCCGCGTATGGAGTTGTTAGGATAGTGAGCCGCTGTGGAAGATAATGTAGTTGCTATTGAACACGATATAATTTAATGTGATTCGTCGCACGAGCATCCAAGATATTCATATGTTTTAAATCAAATAAATAAACGTGAGAAAGTCAGTTAAAGCACTGACGAATCATTCAGGCTTAAGTATCTTTCTATTGCAACTTAGGACAATGTCATCAGAAGAGTTTTGGGAAGAAATCTCAAAAAGCATTCCAGTAGTAAAATACCAAAAAAGGATAATTACCTCGAAAAAAGTTCCCTTGGTAGTCAGAATTTTGTAGATGGCAACGGCAGGTATGCAGATGACGCTGGAGCCAGCTATGGCCCAGCCGAGAGCATTAGCCCAGCCGGGGTATACGTAGGACTCGTACTGCAGCGGCTCGTAGTCCAACAGACCATAGGCCGTGATGAAGAGCAGGAAGGCCGGAGCCGCGAACCGCCAGCAGATCCGCCAGTACAAGCCTGGCCGGAAGCCTATCATGTCACGGATGTCTTCGCAGAATCTTTCCGTTCCTGAAAAAGCGAAACATTCGCAGTCTTAACACATTTTGGTTGCACCATTTGGTGCATTAATTTTGGTGTACATTCTCCTATTTTCCATATAATCATTCTGATCAACGAAATATTATTGTCCCTTATTCTATAGATTTTTCCTTTGGAAGTTGGAATAACATTAACAATGTCTCTGTAGTCAATGAATCCAGAAAATGCCCAACAGTATTAAAAATTCAAAACCCATCATTTAATTTAACCCTTTTAAAACACCACATTACACCTGACTTAACTCACCATAGATCCAGGACACAGCAATAGCCTCAAAGAACACAGCAACGAGCATGGAGTAACCAGCGGCGTATCTATCTAGCAGTTGGAAGAAGTAGAAGCCGCCGTTGGTACAGGAAGCCAGGCCCACGATGAAGTAGAGGGTAAAGAGGCAAGCCACGAATATCTCGCGGTGACGACCGATGGGAGGAAACTCATCGCTCAGCGCGGTTATTATTGCTTCAGATCCGCCAAACTGAAAGAACAAACGTAGCATTAAGTAATGAGTGGTCCTTAATGGTGGTAATCCTTAATGGGTGGTCTTAATATTCCATGCTATCAATAACCTTTAGCTAATTGCCAAGGAACTATAAAAAAATCACAAACATTGAAGTGTTACTTGCTATTACTTTCTGACCTTACCAGAGATTAAAGATGGATAGAATATTAGGTAGTTAATTAGTATCAGCTATGAGAAATTAACAGGTTTATGTGAAAATTGAGGATTATAAAAATACAAAATCTAAATATTAGTTCCTCGAAATTCACTAAATAAATAATCTTTTTCACTTACCGAGCTATCCAGGCCCAAAGTCAAAAGCATCATGAAGAAGATCAGAGCCCAGAAAGTAGAGCCAGGCATCGTCGCAATGGCAGCTGGGTACACTATGAACACTAGCCCCGGACCTTCAGTGGCCACGTCTTTAACATCCTTGCCGGAAGCGTGGGCCATGTAGCCCAATACGCTGAAGATCACGAAACCAGCCACGAACGACGTGCAAGAGTTGATGACGCTGGTCAAAATAGCGTCCCTGCAAAAGTTAAAAATATTGCATCATTCAATTGCAATACTTGTAATTTGCGTATAAGCTATGGAATGGAAGAGAACAAAAATTCTAAATATGTGCTCAAAAAATTTAAGTATATACTTAGTAAAGAACTATTCTGCTAGAAAAATCTCTGAAGAATACGTTTTCGAAAAAAGCTAGTAGCAAAATTTGCTTATCTCCATAAGAGGTCTTCTGCAGGACAGGTCACTCGTAAATGATTAATTCATTATATCAGTTTAGAATACATAATTAGAATGTTAGTGGTCAATTTGAACATCGAAAGTCAGGCTCTCAGACTTCCGAAATATCTACCTACCTGCACTCGATTCAGAAGTGTCAGGACTCAAAAGTCATCATATAAACTGATTATTATATAATTATTCTTACAAGTGACATGAATAAAAAGTGAAACAATACATACTTATAGACATTGTTGTGGTATTTATTGTAGGAAGCGTATGCCAAGAGCACGCCGAACCCTGGACCCAAAGAAAAGAAGACTTGTGTTGCTGCATCTACCCACACCTGAAACAACAGCAATTTTAAGACAGGGGAAATAATAAGGAAATAATGATAAATAATAAGGAAAATAAATAGCTTACTTGAGGCTGTGTGATCTTTTCGAAGTTAGGACTGAGATAGTATTCAATGCCTGTAGCGGATCCAGGAAGAGTGATGCCGCGGACCAGTAGTATCAGGAGAACAGCGTAGGGAAAGAGAGCAGTGAACCAGACCACCTACGAAAAATAAGATTCATATTACAGACAGATTAAAAATAAATTTAATTGTTGATTGGTGTTATAGAATTAAAAATACATAGGGACTATTGGTTGCCCTAGGCCCATGGGTATACAGTGCCAGTTTTCCCATCATTACTAGTGGAATACACAGATCAATAAATACCTGTGGTGGACCGTGGAATAGAACCACAGATAAGTTTCTTAGTGGGAAACTAATGTATACCTTGCCAGAAGTACTGATGCCCTTCCACAGCGAGAAGTAGCAGATGATGTAGACGGCGAACAGACACAGCGCCAAGTCCCACTTGATGGGGCCCAGGTCGTGCAGGCCTTCGCTCTTGTGAAGCTCCAAGATCGCGCGGCTAGAAAACATGATAGTTATATATTCACGATATACATATAATATGTTTTACGCCGATATTTCAATCCAGTCGCATGGAGTTCACAGCTTAAGTTTAGCTGTAAATATAAGCGAAATGCCGATGTACGAAATATACAGGATGAATTTTCCAAGTGTGCGTGGAGGGCCAAATCTGAAACTACGAGGAATAGTTTTTAGTTTTCATTAAAATCGGCCCCGAAACTCCTTTGACCATTCTTCGCTATTCCTCATAGTTTAGAATTTGGCCATCCACACACACTTGAAAAATTCATCCTGTATATAATGTGTACCTTATAGTACCCGTATAGTCCACGGTGACTTAAGTTTAAAATCATGTAGAAAACGAGAGCTAAATATAGGTACTTATTTAGTTTTGCAGAAAAAGGAAAATACATAAATTACATAGGTATAGCATTATAAGGTTAGTAAACGTAATATTGTAATAACTAGTTATATATTGTTCAATCATAAATTAACGCTTTACAACGATTATATTATAATCTATACTAATATTATAAAGAGGAAAGATTTGATTGTTTACATTGAATAGGCTCCGAAACTACCAAACCGATTTGAAAAATTATTTCGCTGTTGGGAAGCTACACTATCCCCGGGTGACATAGGCTATATTTTTTTTACTATTTTTCCCGAAGTGAAGCGAGGGCGATTTCCTAGTAATATTATAAAGAGGAAAGATTTGATTGTTTGTTGGCGTTGAATAGGCTCCGAAAGTACAGAACCGATTTTAAAAATTCTTTCACTGTTGCGAAGTTACGCTATCCCCGGGTGACATAGGCTATATTAGGTATATTTTTTTTACTATTTTTCTTGAAGCGAAGCGAGGGTGATTTCCTAGTATTATAATAGTTAGAGAAAGCCTTACTTGAAATATTCTGAAGCAGCAGAAGTGAATGGGGTGGTCTGCACGGGAGCGAAGAACGAGGACGATTCATTTTGTCGGTGCGTTATGTTCCTCGATTCCCAGTTGGCTTCGAACTATGAAACATTAAATAACTATCTAGGTTATCTACTTCAATCGATTTCATATTGTTAAGGAGGTTAATCGATATTAAACCCAATAATTGGATAGGGAATATTATCATCTCTTTTTATTTGTAAGAAAGTCCACTAAATTCTTACTAAGAAACAAAGTCCTCAGTTTATTTTAATTCAGTTACTAAATACCATTGATTTCCATTAATTTTTTATTAGATCACTTTAAAAAAATCCAAATCTTACATCAATTATTTCAATACACAATGTTACCCAAGTAAATACATATAGCCTAAAAGTGACATCGTGAAAGTTAATTTAATTCAAAAATGAAATTATTCTGTCGTGAAATTATTTCATGAAATCTTACACCCTACGTGAGTTAACCAAAAACACGTACATGTATTATATGTATATGTCAACAAAATAATGTTACAACTGTCGCTTAAAAATTTGAGGAAAACTCTTTATGCATTTATAATTAAAATTTTAATAATTTACACTGACTTAGAAGTCATTGACTTTCATAGTATATTCAGAATTTGATGGCATAGTAGGTAGGTGTATGTATACCGGTTGGCAAGCGGGCGTGTTCCAGTCGTTGTCGCAGTTGGTCCAGGGTAGCATGGTGGTGAAGGAGGCGAAGAAGAACCGCAGCGCCCACGCGATGATCACGTTGTAGTAGAAGTCAACGTAGAATGCTATCAGGACCACCGCGTAGCCTATACCTGAGCAATAACGGGATTTTGATAGCCTTCCATTCTTTGTTTCTTCTTTCTTGGCTTGCAAGGCGATGATTGAATGATTTGTTATGAATTATATCAAGTAAAGGGTCAATATTTAATTACCTAAGCACAATTTTCAACCTGGGAGGAGCCCCATGTACCTAAAAGCATAAAAGATATCTCGGACTCCCCCTCCCCTTCTACGTAAGATTTTATCTGGTTTTAGAAAATAATCAATTTCAATACACATAATTTGATGTATGTGTAAAGAATAGTTAGCCGTTATTATTAGTAATTTAAAATATTACGTAAGAATGGCTTTAATTATTGGGGAGGGCTTCCCTTACAAGATAAGGGCATGTAGAGATTTTGAGGAACCTCGGGATCCTTATGTAATGAATGAAGGTCGAAGTGTGCCTATGAGATTTTGATAATTTCACCTGTTCTTCGTATGCTGGTTCGTCGGCTATTTGTATAAAAAGCAGGAAGTCGAATCTTCACTTTCCTATTCTATATTTCGGACATGATAAACCTCTTCTTAATACTTTTACGAAAATACTTTTCTCCAACCGGATATTTCGAGTCTTAGAAGGCGTCGTGTCTGTTCAGATGTAGAATGTATTTCATCCGTTATAAAAAATGCAGATTACTTAGAACAAAATAATTCTTTCTAATGTAATTCATTCAAGTTTAGAATGACTTGTAATTCCAATGTTTTGCACTGGATATCAAAAACCTAAAGAAATTTGAGGGAGACTGTTTATCACAGTTTGTTTCAGTTCTTGATTGATCGTATTATACATCGTTAGAATGAAGTAAGAAAATTAATTAATTTATAAAATTTCAGATGTGGAAACTCCGACACCCTCAGATCACTTTTTAGCTTTTTGAAATACGTTATTAGTGTACAATGCAAGTCTAAACGTGCAATGCAAGTCTCATTATGCGTAAGTTATTTCTGAAAACGATCCCTATAATCAAATTAAGATGATTACTTAATTCATTCATTATCAAGAGCCAATCTTATCACTTTAAAATTAGAAATAATTACTTACTAAAAAAAATTGTTATTTACGTGGCAAATTAATATTGAGTAAATCTACCACCAAAAGCTACGAAAGCTTACAGAAATGTTACGCTTAAGATAATAACAAATAAACCACTACTTCCGATTAATAATATTAAAGATAAAATCTCGAAGCTTACTTTGTTATAGCCACTCGACCAGAACAAAAGGCGAGCACTTGAGAAATATGTCTCGTCCGGCAGCTTTCCAGTCCATTACCAATTTTATTCCCTCAGAAATATCGGGTACTCTCACTACGACGTGACAATGTGGTAAAATGAAATCACCGGGCGTAAGCCTCACAAATCTGGAGCCTTTGAGACCGTATGGGGCGAGCACCCGAGCACTTAAGGGGCGCCGCGGAAATGGTGTCAATTATGGGCGCTAAGAGCCGCCCCGGCCTAAGTGTTGAGCTCTGATCCGAATTATATTTTGAATGAATTTGTAAAATATGCTACTGCAAGGTGCTATGATAAATAAGTTAGGGAAATAATGTTTTGGGTTGTATTATTGGAAAAATGTTATAATAGCAAGTCTGTCTGTGTCTACTTATTCATGTACTTAAAGTACCTATTATTTTATACGCTATCTATTGAAATATTGTAAGACAGTGCCTAGCTTAATCTTACATCGTGCATTTTACATAAAATATGAGGAGTTCCAGTTTATATCTCCGGAACCCACCATCAGATCTTTACCACGTTGTTAATGGGTCCACCGTGAAGCAATCCCCTATTCAATACCGTTTGAATCCTTCCAAATCGGTCATACCGTCTTCGAGTAATCGCTAAACAAACATAAAAAAACCTCCTCCTTTTTTTAAGTCGGTTAAAAACTAATCAAGTATAATAAGTAAAATAAATCTTTAAAAATGAGCAGGTAACATAAGAAGCAAGCCTACTTAACTAAATTTCAATCTGATGGTAAATTTATGCAATCCATTAATTTTAATTGTTAGAAGAAATACGTCGTTTTGCAGTATGTTGGTCACGCTGACCAAGTAAGTACGGATCGACAAACTCTTGTGAATACATACTAGGAATAATTCTCAGCCGCACAGCATACATTCCTTACAATGTTTTCACCGAAGCTAGCAGTAATTAAAATGATCTACATAATATATTTTCTAGCCGTTCATCAACGCGGGAGAGTAGGTATGCAATCAATAAGCTAAAGTTTAAAAGTCTGTCATTTTAAACTTTAATGCGAGTCGGCGAAGTGTCGGCAATAAGTCAAGATCACCAGACATCGGCACTGAAGGCTCCATTTCGACTTACGTGCCTGTCGTCCGAGGCTATAAATCTGCAGTGTGACTCTACGTGGAGTGTGTACGTGAGGTACTCTTAGTATTCCTGACACATTAGAAAAAATTAGGGACTTCTGTCTATGAGTTTATCTTAATTTATTGTGGGTTATTGGACCACGATTTAGTTATTCACACCTACAATGATGCATTTGAAATCTCTGAGCAAACATTCATTTTAATTTTAATACTACATATCATGCATAATCTAAGTGCATTTAATCTTATATCACAGCATTATATTATAGAAACATTGTTTCCTTAAATTCCTTTTGCATAGTTAAAAGAAAATTATTTTAATAAAAAGTTATTGTTCTAAAAAATAATTTAAAAAACCGGCCAAGTGCGTGTCAGATCACGCACAATATAGGGTTCCGAAGGTGTAAGTTTATCGAATATTACTAATTAACTACTTAAGTTAATTTAGCCATGAAAGTTTTCCTTGTAAATTCATCATATCAATTATTTTTGTGAATTTTTTCACTAGTTCTCCAACCGTTTCTCTAACCGTTTAGCTGGCTCTAAGCAAAATTGGCTCTTAAAAGCCAAATATTTCGCAAAATGTGCTCAGTTGGGTTGAGCCATATAAAGTATCATAATTTCAGTAAATGAATGAAGTTACCTTTCAAGAGCGGCACGAGGCGCCCCCAGCAGGTGATGGCGCCCTTCCGGTGGAACTGGCCCAGCGCCAGCTCCATGTAGAACAGCGGGATGCCGCCCACCACCAGCATGATGCAGTATGGCACCAGGAACGCTCCTATATACATACACGTAAAACTGTAGATAATATTCTTGTGAACCAATGCACGTACATAGTAAAAAAAGTACACTAGTTTTTTTAACATACTTCATGCTGCTGTATTGCTGCATTGCTGAAGTATGTTAGAAAAACTAGGGAGGTAGGTATATTTTATGCCCTTACATTATCGCTGGTTAGTTACATAATAATACAATACATATATTAAACAGCATCAGTACTCTTTTTTTGTCATATCCTACATCCCTAACTGTATTACTGCCCATTATCTACACAACATCTTGTATCTTCACAATTGTGAAGATAAAACGTAAAGGTAGAAAAGCCATAATCGCCATTCTTGCCTTGTAAATAGAGATAATCGAGCTTTGATTTGTCTTAGTTTTAACAAGAAAAACAAACAGATCACACCCACTTACTTACCATCATACCTAAGGATGTTTGCTCATTCAACAGATCACATCCATTTTTAACCCCCGATGTATCTGTGTATCCGTGTGTCTGTGTATCTGTATGTCCGTGTGTCTGTATATCTGTGGATCTGTATGTCTGTCTGTGGCATTGTAGCTCCCTAACGGATGAACCGATTTTGATCTAATTGTTTTTGTTTGAAAGGTGACTTGTCTTAATCGAAAGCGTTCTTAGCTAGCTATGTTCAGTGTAAATAAACTGTTGGTTTTTTTTTAATTTTAATTTTAGATTATAATTTAAAGCAATATTATACTGATAAGTGTATAAATAACATAACTTTCTGAAAAATTCTTATTAGCCCACATTTTTTGACTCAATTAATTTATATATTCCCATATCTAACGCTAGGCGCATTCCTCTAAATATTTTTATGTTAATTAATTAATATACGATTGAGGTCGCCAAAAATCTTTATTTTGATGAAGGACAGTGTCCTTAAGTTAGCTAATTTGACGGATTTCCCTCTATCACATTTCTACATTATATGTCCATTGAAGTCGTATCTCTTATAGATTATAGTAGGTAATGATCATTTAGAAGGTTAGTCATGGAAGCGTTGCCTCGCGGGAATTACCATCTTCGCGGATGTCCCTCATCTAACAATTGTGCTTTAATTTGTGCTCAGTTTTACTGAGAAAAACAAACAGTTCACATCCTTTTTAGATTAGAGTTAGACGGCTTTGTGATCTTATGAAGTTGAATGACTGGCTAGATGTGTAATAATACGCGTACTTTCTTGTGCAGTCTGTTTCTTTTAGATGTATCTTATTTGGTAAACAATCTTAAGATTTAAAATGTAAGAATAGAATAGATACAGCCGGCCTATTACGAACTTTTATAAAACCATTCATGTTCCAGGCAATTCATTTCTCGGGCTTCAAACGACGTATGATTGGCTAAAAAGTGTCACGTGACAGCTTCCGTAACATGAATTTGACGTTTACACTGGAACTTGGCTGGAATTAAGAGTTCATAATAAACCGGCAGGGCACGCATTTGTAAACGCCGCACAAAACTGTTTAGACATCTCACGGAATACAGAGACAAGAGGAGACATCTGCATGTATGGGCTCTACGGCATCTACTCTTTGTAATTACTTTAGGTAATTGTTCTCTTAATATAATTTATAGGTATATCTAGTGTAAAATACAAAATAGTAAAATAAAAAAATAAAATTTCCATTTTTCACATGTCTTCATATTTGTAGGGTTCGTCGAAATACTTCAAAATTGTTACGGAACGGTATCCGGGCATTATCTTTAAACAGTACTGTTAAACTTCACGGGAGGTCATTGGGCTAAATGACCCTTTTAGTTGAATAACTACGCATTATATCTGTACTGAAATAGCATGGGCGTTACATAAACATACCTAATCTCTACTTCTCATGATGCCATCGTACAACGAAGGTTGGCGATCCTGAATCTTGGACTGTATGTTTTTCTTATACCTCTGGCGGGGGTTTTTAAACCAGGATGTCCATAACATTTAGTGCAACAAAATACATTATAATAAAGTCTAAGAAAACTTCCTGGAACTCTATAATAATGTTCTATTTTTATACGTAAGTAGGTACAACAAGACAATTTTTTTATCTTTTAGCCGATTTTACATTTTATACCTATAAGTATCTTACTTTTAGCTTCATAAAGCACTCATTATTAATAATATTAACATTGGTAGCATTGGTTCTTACAGCTAAAAGTGTGCCGGCAGTCGATCGTGAGTGCCACCGTCTTAAAAGGCCAATTATCGTACAATTTGTTCGCTCCCGCCACTTTCAGATAACATTTATTGGCTTGCAAATTGCGATCTGTGATGTCAGATTGCTTTCTTTTCCAGTGGAGTTGAGCAAAAATTCACTAAAAAGAGGATTATTAATTTTAATCCACAACATATAGATAAACTTAAGCGTTTAATTAAGCGTGATAACACTTATTACACGTCTTATGAGTTTGTAATGGCCATTAGGCCAAATATGGAGTAGCCAAGTAAATACTTATAACGTGTACTATTTAGTTCAAATTCGTTAGTTAAATACAAATTATTTTTTTCAATAATTCTTAAAATCTTCATCTTAATATCAGCAACATCTTAATTATAACTTTGCAAAATTATGACTGACTTATCGTAAGCAAAATAGTGGAGTCCTTGAGTCTAAGGCTCTAAGCCACTCTCGTCCCAACTCAGAGTGACTAATGGTTACTTAAGTCGGTCCTTAGTAAATAATCACCATACAAATTTTGTACTAATGAGTGATTTAAGTAACCATTAGTGACTCTGAGTTGGGGCGTCTAAGGCTTAAGCGAACCTCTGCTGAAGTTAGTCTATGCTACTGAACAACGAACGAGGCTATGGCGCCGAGTCACTCTGAAGTCGGAAGTCCGAGGCTTTTTACCGTACACATAATCCCGATATTCACGCATGCTGTTAGAATATGTTACCCGCCTGAATAGCTACTACGCTCCTTCTAGAATCGACTGTGAATTTGTTTTACCAAAATGGTACATACTGGGTAGGAGAACACTGGTAGGAGAACTTCACACAACAAACCCATTAAACATCGCTATTTTACGTAGCTGTATTTTTTTTTTCAAAAACTACTAAGTAGGTATTTACCGTCTATCTTATATATAAAATTCTCGTGTCACCACGTTAGTTACCATACTCCTCCGAAACGGGTCGACCGATTTTTATGAAATTTTATATGTATATTCAGGAGGTCTGAGAATCGGCTACTATCTATTTTTCATACCCCTAAGTGATAAGGGTTGTCCACCCCTAACATTTTATTTATTTATTTATTTATTTATTTATTCAGTACACACAAATAATTAAAAGAATAATTACAAAAGTAAATTTAGTAGTAGTGTAGTTTTTTTTTGTAGTTTTATTTTTATTTTTTGGACAATTTTTTTTATAATGTGGCATTAAAAAATACATACAACTCTAAATTTTCACCCTTCTATCACCAACCACTATTTTTAATAGTCAGTTTTTATTAATTTAATCATTTTTCATCCCGTTCAATAACTGATCAGTTGTTAGGCGATACGAAGTTCGCCCGGTCAGTTAGTAGATATATAAAAATCAGTAGAAGAGCCTCGAATAAAATGCAATAAACCTTCCACTTAACAGCATAAGTCTCCCGCGTAATAATATTAAAAGCCTTCTCGGAAGAATGAAGTGAACATCGTATTGATATGGTTAATACCCCTCTTAGGGGGCGAGGGAAGGGGAGGGGGAGGATGGCATGGATTTACTTTACTGCCGGATGCAACAGGTCGCGAATGGGGATGAAAGGCGAACTTTCTATATTAAGTCGGTCGAAGTAGAGTGCCTTGAGTTCCTGCCGCTTAACTCCATAATAACGACTTCGAGTTATCTTTTGTACTTCCGATTGCTCTGCGCTGAGGATGTTC
Organism: Thymelicus lineola; assembly: GCA_963932265.1. NCBI lineage: Eukaryota > Metazoa > Arthropoda > Insecta > Lepidoptera > Hesperiidae > Thymelicus > Thymelicus lineola. Next base: position 4,262,061 of record OZ010686.1, read on the forward strand.
AAGGATACAGGATTTAAATTCAAATAACTATACCTAAATAAAGTTCATAGCACGTTTTCTTTACAAAACTAAACTTCATTTCAAATAGGAATAGCTCTCGCTTTTGGGAAGTTTACAGTCAGTCATAGTACCGTGCAAACAGAAAAATCCTTTATTGTTTAATCAAATAATCGTTACAACTAACTACTTACTTAACCTATAAATAAATAAAAAATAAAATGACGTGCATAAGTGTATCAGTGATACCTATATGAATAAAATATTTTGACTTTTTCTTTGAATGAGTGACAAAATATTTTACAGACTCTTTATACGTTCACTGAAAGAAGTCCAAATTTAGCAATGATATTCCAAAGAAAATGTCGTAACCGATGGACCTCATCATGATGAAGCTGCTAAAATAGTATGGGGATGATACAGCGTGTGGTACGAAGAAGGCGATGCGCGAGCAATAAGGTTAAGTCCGATTTAAAGTTAATAGTTTATTACGATAAGCACAAAATTTAAACTACACAAGAAAACACAACGCAAGAAAGTCCATATAAATAAAGAAGGAGAAAGAGTGACAGGATAGAATTATTAAGTTACATGTTGAGGATTTCTGAAAAGATATATTCTCCTCTACTTTGGGGTCTTGCGTTTTCACACCAATTTGTAGTGAAGATGTTTTGGAATGAACCGTAAAAATAAGCACGGAGTTCTACTTAGAGCTCATCTGTCCCACTGCTGGGCTCGGGGTCTCCTCTCACAATGTTAGGGGTATATAGGCCATGCACTACCACGCTGGCCAAGTGCTGATTGGTAGACTTCACACACCTTTGAGAACTTTCTTGAGAACTCTCAGGTGTGCAGGTTTCCTCACGATGTTTTCCTTCACCGAAGCAAGTGATAATTAACTTGTAATACGCACATACTATTTGAAAATTAGAGGTGCGTGCCAGGATTTGAACTCGGGCCCCTTGGTTCGGGAGACCAACGTTCTAACCGCTAGGCTATCACTGCTTTTTTTTTGTTGTATCCATTTTTATCTGTAAATTTTATCTCGATCACCTTAAGCCTAAGATCCGTAGAAAATCTTTAATAAACGAATTTATATTTTTTCACGTAATACCCAGATCCGTAATCGAATCGTCAGATCCGCGAGATCCGTCGCAACTCCCTGAGGAGCCGGATGATTGGGTATTATGAGATTTCCATCGGAACGTAAGTATTAAATCATCCGCAAGCCCGGACGGAACTATCGGCTCTGGGTATTGTTTCGGACGGGAAATGTGATTATTATGTCGATCTCGATAGTCGGGAACGTCGAAATACTGTCTTCAAATAGTTTTGTTCAACTGACAAACCTAATAATAGTAGTTGAGAGAGAGAATACATTGCTAAAAACTAATAAATTATAAGTGTTTGAACTATTAAAAGTTTCAATTAGTCGTTCATATAAATATCGAATAACTGGAAATTCACAAAAAAACCCAAAAGAAGTTTAAGTAATATATGCCAGAGAGGAATAGAGAGAAGCACGCTAAATTTTAGAAGGATCCATAGAGTCCGCCACTTAAAAATAAGATAACAGACCAAAGCAATAGATGCACTAGTTACGCACCTCAGCTTAAATTTTCGCTGGTGGTAGGGCCCCTCGAGGGATTATATTGGTATTATTGATTTTAATTGTAAATTAATACCATTATTACTATTATTATTTCTCCATGGGGTTCGCCTGGATAGCAACCACCCTCCTTCTAGAGTCAGCCGTGAAATGTTCTCCAACGTGTTTCGGTTGTAGTGTCGGAGAGCCAGTCTTCTTCTTCTCTTCATTCCCCCATCTTTTATTCGTTTTCCCTCCCATTCTTCGTCTGTCACCCGTCCTGGAGTGGTGTTCTTTTGTTGGTGTCTCTCGAGTCCGGTAGTGTCATTACCAGCTGTTCTCGTGTGGTTGGGCGTGATGGACTGACTCGGCGGCCAGGGAGAGCCGATGAAACGTTACCGCTGGCGCCCGTTGGTTGTAGGGGACCCGAACCCAGGTGATCCCGCCCTGGGAGGCTGTCCCGCCGCCAATGTTAAAAGCCCGTCGATTAATTTTCTTGCCGGTTGGGGAGCCGGATGTGGACTGGGACTTTAATCGCGGGTCGGATCGGGGGTCCTTCCGTCCGCCGAGTCAGTAACTCAGACTACCCACCATTCCGAGATAGTTTTTATGACTACTCTTTGACTCGGGTAGTACCGACGATGCACCACTCCTACTCTTTCAACTCTTCCCCGCAAGCAAAATGAAAAAGTCGAATAAAGGAAAAAGGTTAAAACCAGCGGCACCCCCTTCCACATTTCTTGTGGACTTTTGTAACATCAGGGGCTTACATTCAAACCTCAACGCCGTTCATTACCATCTTGAAACGTCGAAGCCGGCCTTATTCTTTCTGACGGAGACACAAATATCAGCTCGAGATGATACCTCTTATCTTCATTACCCGGGGTATAAATTTGAACACTACCACACGCCGGTGTCTGTTTGTTTTCTCGAGATGATATTTGTTGTCAACGTCTCGACTTCCTTGAAGGAAGAGACCTGTCCACCATCTGCGTACGCGTGGACCATGGTGGCCAAACACGTGTTTACATCGGTTTGTACAGGTCTCATAGCGGTAATACCGAAGTAGATCGACTCTACGAGCACGTTCAAGGGGCGATCGACTATGTGCAAGAGCAGATCCCTTGTGCCGAAGTGGTGATCCTGGGAGACTTCAACGCCCATCATGTTGAATGGCTAGGATCACGTGCAACGGACTACGCAGGAAAATCTGCTCACAGCTTTGCCTTGGCTAATGGCCTCAGTCAGTTAGTGTCCAGCCCGACCCGGATCCCTGACATTGATGGCCATTCCGCTTCCACTTTGGACCTCCTGCTTACCTCCCACCCTAACGATTATGTTGTATCCGTCGAGGCGCCGCTTGGTTCGTCTGATCACTGCCTTGTACGATCCTCAGTACGATTGGCACGACCCGCAGATCGGCGACCTAGCGCGTCTCGCCGGGTCTGGCATTTTGAATCGGCGGACTGGGACGGTTTGCGGGAATTTTATTCATCTTTCCCGTGGAGGCCCATTTGTTTTTCTTCAGCTGACCCCGACGCTTGTGCGCTTTCCATAGCTGATGTGGTACTTCAGGGCATGGAATGTTACATTCCAAACTCTGTGGTACCCGTTGGTGGAAAAACCCAAGCCTGGTTTGACAGAAACTGCTTTAAGGCAATCAGCCTGAGGCAATCTGCTTATCAGGATTGGGTAGAGGCGCGTGAGCTCGGAGGTTCCACAGTGAGTCAGCTGAAAAAGAAATTTAACGCTGCCTCGTGGTCCTCAAAAAAGCAAATCGCCAAGGCAAAGTTCAAGCACATACACAGAACCGGCAAGAGACTGCTGCGCTATCCGTGTGGTAGCCGAGCGTTTTGGTCTCTAGCCAAAGCCATTCAAGGCAACTTCTGTGCATCGTCCCTTCCTCCTTTGCGCAGAGCAGATAATACCCTGGCCCATACCGCAAAAGAGAAAGCCGAAATACTGGGCACACTCTTTGCGTCAAATTCGACTGTTGATGACGGGGGTAACACACCGCCTACCATCCCGCAGTGTGGTGAGCTGATGCCTGACGTGCATTTTACTCAGAATGCCGTGCGTCAAGCTCTTTTTTCCCTTGACATCAACAAGTCGAATGGACCAGATGGTATACCTGCTGTTGTGCTAAAAACGTGCGCTCCGGAGTTGACCCCGGTTTTAACGCGCCTATTCCAACTCTCCTACTCTGCCGGCGTCGTGCCGTCTTCATGGAAGGTAGCTTTGGTCCACCCTATTCCCAAAAAAGGAGACAGGTCAAATCCATCCAATTACAGACCAATTGCCATAACATCTCTGCTCTCCAAACTAATGGAGCTTATAATAAACACCCAACTGCTCCGGTATCTAGAAGATCGCCAGCTGATTAGCGACCTTCAATACGGTTTCCGCCACGGCAGATCAGCTGGCGATCTTTTAGTATACCTTATTCATTGCTGGGCAGAAGCAATCGAGAGCAAGGGAGAAGCATTGGCTGTAAGTTTGGATGTTGCAAAGGCCTTCGATAGGGTGTGGCATAAGGCATTACTGTCTAAACTGCCTTCCTACGGAGTACTCGAGAAATTGTGCAAATGGATTGCCAGTTTTTTATCGGAGCGGAGCATCAAAGTCGTCGTTGACGGAACATGCTCGGATACGAAGCCCATAAATGCTGGCGTCCCACAAGGCTCTGTACTTTCACGCACACTGTTCATCATGCATATCAATGATATGCTGGACATCGGCGATATTCATTGCTATGCTGATGACAGTACCGATGACGCCCGTTACACAGGCCGAGCAAATCTTTCTCGGGTGCAGATTGAGGAGAAGAGGATAAAACTTGTGTCTGAAGTCGAGACATCTCTGGAGCGGGTCTCAGAATGGGGCAGACTAAATTTAGTCCATTTCAACCCCGAGAAGACACAAGTTTGCGCGTTAACCGCTAAAAAAACCCCGTTTGTCATAGCACCACAGTTCCAGAACATTCCTCTTAACATCTCTAAAAGTATTGGGATCCTTGGTGTCGACATTTCGAATGAAGTTCAGTTTCGGGACCACTTGGTTAGTAAGGCCAAACTAGCCGCAAAGAAATTGGGAGTGCTCAATAGAGCTAAGCAGTACTTCACGCCTAAGCACAGGTTGATGCTCTATAAGGCGCAAATTCGACCACACATGGAGTACTGCTCCCACCTTTGGGCCGGAGCCCCAGCTGGCCAAGTGGATCCGTTCAATCGAATTCAGCGGCGAGCCATTCGTCTTGTCGACGATCCCAAGCTTACAGACGGATTAGAATCGCTTGAGTTGAAGAGAGATGTAGGTTCTCTCTGCGTATTCTACCGTCTGTATAATGGGGAATGTTCTGAAGAACTGTTTGGCTTACTACCTGCAGTTAATTTTCGTCACCGCACACCACGTATCAGGTTCCATCAACACTATCTGGATACCTGGCGTTCGTCCACAGTCCGGTTCTCACGTCATTTTCTACCTCGCACGTGTAAACTGTGGAACAAACTACCTGCATCGGTGTTTCCTCTAAGCTATGACATGGGGTCCTTCAAGAAGCGGGTCTATCGTTATCTTCTTGGCCGGCAACGCGTTGGTGACGCCCCTGGTGTTGCTAATGTCCATGGGCGGCGGTGATCACTTACCATCAGGTGACCCGTCTGCTCGTTTGCCTGCTCAAAACATTAAAAAAAAAAAAAATTAAGATGGGCTGGACATGTTGCACGGCTCAAAGACAACCGATGGCCCTACACCTACAGGGAACCTGGAATGGCCCGTCTGGTAAAAGACATACACGCTGCGAAGACCACATCAGAAAGCTAGCTGGACCGCATTGGATGACATGCGCGAAAGATAGAGACAGATGGAAGTCTTTGGAAGAGACCTTCACCCGAGTGGGGCCGTGCTATGACCGAATAACAATAATTACTAACCTGACATAAATAAATTATACTTATAACATAATATTTAATACTATACTCAAAATTATCTAAGAACGCATTAATGATAGCTGCCATTTATTAATATGAACCAACCTTGTACGTACGTCTTTAAGCAAAATGGAATAATTATTTAATTGACATGAATAGTTGGATACTTACGAACAAAGGATTTTGCCAAAATTTGTTAAAAATCCCTATTCGTATTGTATCGTATTCGTATTGACGTTATTTATAAATCATATTAAACGTTATACAGTGAAACCTGGTTAAGTGGGACCTGGATGAGTGAGAAACCTCTATTATTGAGGGTTGCAATGAGGTCCCGGTTCTTTTTCATTAAATTACCTCTGTTAATGGGACTTTTTGAACCTGGTTAAATGAGGTTTGAATTCTAAGACTTTTTTGATGTTTACCTCTATAATTGAGTTTCTGTAGCTCAAATACCTGTATAAGTGAGACAAATTAATCAGGTTTTAACACGTTTTGACATGTTTGTTTGCATACATTTCGCGTCGTCTTTCGCGCATGCTTTGTTTGTCAGTACTATCTCAGATTTTGACCTAAAAACAAGGGAATAAAAGTGTACAAAATGTCCAAACGTAAATATAAAACGTTATCAGTATCTGCAAAATTAAAACTTCTGTCAGATTATGATTGTGGAAAGTCGCGTGAGCATTTTTATTAACATTTCCACCTCTAAAAGTGGAATAACGGCACATTTCGACCTCTATAAGCGGGGCCTCTGTAATTGAGACAACTATAATTTTAAACCTGCTTAATTGAAAAACTGGATTATTGGAAACCCTTAATAATCTATATCTATACTAATATTATAAATGCGAAAGTAACTCTGTCTGCTACTCAATAACGCCTAAAACACTGAACCGATTTTGATGAAATTTGGTACAGATATAGAATTGAGCTCGGGAATGAACATAGGATACTTTTTATCCCGGAAAATAGACGTGTTCCTGAGGGATAACTATTCCACGCCAAAACCACTGAACCGATTTTGATGAAATTTGGTACAGATATAGAATTGAGCTCGGGAAAGGACATAGGATACTTTTTATCCCGGAAAATAGACCTGTTCCTGAGGGATAACTCTTTCAAGCCACTAAACCGATTTTGATGTAATTTGGTACAGATATAGAATTGAGCTCGGGAAAGGACATAGGATACTTTTTATCCCGGAAAATAGACCTGTTCCTGAGGGATAACTCTTTCAAGCCACTAAACCGATTTTGATGAAATTTGGTACAGATATAGAATTGAGCTCGGGAATGGACATAGGATACTTTTTATCCCGGAAAATAGACCTGTTCCTGAGGGATAACTCTTTCAAGCCACTAAACCGATTTTGATGAAATTTGGTACAGATATAGAATTGAGCTCGGGAAGGACATAGGATACTTTTTATCCAGGAAAATAGACCTGTTCCTGAGGGATAACTCTTTTAAGCCACTAAACCGATTTTGATAAAATTTAGTACAGATATAGAATTGAGCTCGGGAAAGGACATAGGATACTTTTTATCCCGGAAAATAGACCTGTTCCTGAGGAATAACTCTTTCAAGCCACTAAACCGATTTTGATGAAATTTGGTACAGATATAGAATTGAGCTCGGGAAAGGACATAGGATACTTTTTATCCCGGAAAATACACCTGTTCGTGAGGGATAACTCTTTTAAGCCACTAAACCGATTTTGATAAAATTTGGTACAGATATAGAATTGAGCTCGGGAAAGAACATAGGATACTTTTTATCCCGGAAAATAGACCTGTTCCTGAGGGATAACTCTTTTAAGCCACTAAACCGATTTTGATAAAATTTAGTACAGATATAGAATTGAGCACGGGAAAGGACATAGGATACTTTTTATCCCGGAAAATAGACCTGTTCCTGAGGGATAACTCTCTCAAGCCACTAAACCGATTTTGATGAAATTTGGTACAGATATAGAATTGAGCTCGGGAAAGGACATAGGATACTTTTTATCCCGGAAAATAGACCTGTTCCTGAGGGATAACTCTTTCAAGCCACTAAATCGATTTTGATGAAATTTGGTACTGATATAGAATTGAGCTCGGGAAAGGACATAGGATACTTTTTATCCCGGAAAATAGACCTGTTCGTGAGGGATAACTCTTTTAAGCCACTAAACCGATTTTGATAAAATTTGGTACAGATATAGAATTGAGCTCGGGAAAGAACATAGGATACTTTTTATCCCGGAAAATAGACCTGTTCCTGAGGGATAACTCTTTTAAGCCACTAAACCGATTTTGATAAAATTTAGTACAGATATAGAATTGAGCACGGGAAAGGACATAGGATACTTTTTATCCCGGAAAATAGACCTGTTCCTGAGGGATAACTCTCTCAAGCCACTAAACCGATTTTGATGAAATTTGGTACAGATATAGAATTGAGCTCGGGAAAGGACATAGGATACTTTTTATCCCGGAAAATAGACCTGTTCCTGAGGGATAACTCTTTCAAGCCACTAAATCGATTTTGATGAAATTTGGTACTGATATAGAATTGAGCTCGGGAAAGGACATAGGATACTTTTTATCCCGGAAAATAGACCTGTTCCTGAGGGTTAAATAACTCTTTCAAGCCACTAAACCGATTTTGATGAAATTTGGTACAGATATAGAATTGAGCTCGGGAAAGGACATAGGATACTTTTTATCCCGGAAAATAGACCTGTTCCTGAGGGATAACTCTTTCAAGCCTAAAAAACTGAACCGATTTTGATGTTTGGTACAGATATAGAATTGAGCTCGGAAAAGGACATAGGATACTTTTTATCCCGGAGAATAGACCTGTTCCTGAGGAATAACTCTTTCAAGCCACTAAACCGATTTCGATGAAATTTAGTACAGATATAGAATTGAGCTCGGGAAAGGACATAGGATACTTTTTATCCCAGAAAATAGACCTGTTCCTGAGGGATAACTCTTTCAAGCCACTAAACCAATTTTGATGAAATTTGGTATAGATATAGAATTGAGCTCGGGAATGGACATAGGATATTTTTTATCCCGGAAAATAGACCTGTTCCTGAGGGATAAGGTCAAATTTTGTTATATGTAGTTGATAGATTCGTTATATTTTTTGCAGCGATTTTTATGACCCTTTTTAGGGTTCCGAAGTCAAAACAGAATTCTCATAGTTTCATCATGCCCGTCCGTCCGTCCGTCCATCCGTCCGTCCGTAGCATAGCGCAGAGGCCCTTAGTGCTAGAAAGCTGTAATTTAGCAAGGATATACATGTTTATTTAAACTTCTGGTAGAATGACATTTTTAAAAATATGTTTTTAGTTTTTATTGCGAAATATTCGTAAGTGTTAGACACGTAAAAAAATTCATGGCAATAGCATCAAAAGGAAAACTATCATGGCTATATTATTATTAGCATACGTAGTTATTGAGTTCTATAAACTTAGAACTTCGAAACCCTATATTACCCGTGACCTGACACGCTATTAGCCGGTTTTTAACCAACTTCAAAAAAGTAGCAGGTTCTCAGTTCGACTGTTATAAACAAAAATTAACTTTAACATAATTTGAAAAATCAATCTTTAAAGGGTTAATTCAGGGAATGTTTATACGAAACTCCGTCATTTTTAGGGTTCTGAAGTAAAATCGGAACCCTAATAGCTTCGTCATGTCCGTCCGTCAGTCTGTCCGTCTGTCCAAAGCAAAGCGCCGAGAACCTTAGTGCTAGAAAGCTATAATTTGGCATGGATATACATATTTATTAAAACTCCAAAATCGTAGAATAAACTACTGAAAAAACTTTTTTTTTCGTGGTAACGTTTCGTTTCGTGCTAACGGCTTATCGGTTGGAGTTGGACAGAGTTGTAAGCTTAGAGTATGTTTGGAGTAAGAAGTTGTAAAACGAACAGATGAGTATGTGTGAACATGGTAAGTGGTCACTATCGCCAATGTACATTAGCAACGCTAAAGGAATCACTGATTTGCTGCTGCCCAAAAAGAAAAGAAAGATATTTTTTTTGTGTATTGTGTAAAATTACAATGTAAATTTAAAATTCAAAAACTCTCAGGCCCTGACTTAAACCTCTAAATTCTAAAAAGTTCAATTATTTTGGGACCTTTTCTATGGGTGGGTTATTAATGGCTCACTACTGAACACTCACTCTTGAGGACGCCTAGAGCGTACTCCACCACTTTGATCCAGTGTGGATTGATGGAGGGATTAGAAATCAACCCAAGTGTCGGAAGTCATTACGCCGGGCGAGGACCTTCAATATGTCATAACGACTGTTACCTTACGACAACAACCGGGATCGACAGCCTTACGTGCCCTCCGAAGCTCGGAGAGCTCAAGAATTTTTTGTCACTAGCGGTCACCTATCCAACTACCGACCGCACTCGCTATTGTTTAACTTCATCGATTACTATTAGAACCGACACAAGCCGCTGCGCCCGGGCTATGAATTCTTCTCCCGATGGGTAATTAATGGGTTCTAAGAACATGTCACTTTTGCTGTAATTTTGGTGAAGAGTTTAGTATCTTGCTGACTACCAATCACGCTACAATATCAGATCGTAGTTATCATTTCATTATCAACACTAAAGATTTGTTTAATATTTTACTCATTTACATAATACGATATATGTACTAAGTATAGGTGTTTTAGCTTCAACCCATTACAAGGACCATTACAAGGCACGGGTCTCCTCTTTTCATAGTATGGACAAGTTTGCTGTCAATTTATGAAAAACATGTTTTATACTGAAGGGATCTTTATTTTCGGCGTACGAAGTCGCGGGTAACAGCTAGTTGGTACATAAGTCTCGGTCCCTTGAGATCCCAATTAACCAGGTTTCACTGTAATCTAGTAAAAATCCCATCACATTATAATTTATGCAAAATTGAATAAAAAAATAAGGCATCGAATCAATGTTATATGAAGATGACAAAATCTACACTGACGTTAAGTGATGTGACGGCATGAAGCCACTTATAAAACCATAATAATCGATACATTACTATAATCGAAACTTAGAATAAAAATGAATTTATTTTATTTCTTTCTTTGTGTTTAACAATTAAACAATTTAATTTCTTCTCTTCTATAAGAACATGACCAAAAGTGTTTATTACGATAATCTCTAACCGCAGCCATTTGAACTGATTAAAATACGGTTAGAATATTAATTATTCAACCGAAACCCAAATTTCATACGCTGGATGCGGCGCGGACGAATTAACAAGGAGTTTTATAGGAAAAAAATATTTTATTATAGTCGTAAATACATAATTATTGAGCGTATAGGTATGGTAAAGTAACTTAAGTAGCTCAATGGAGGCAGTATCATTCCAGTTACTTGTGGATATCTAAATGTTTCGGTTTTTAGAATTTACAATTTAATTATTGAATCGATTAGAAAGTCTTACAATTTTGAATCGATTTGTTGCAAAAATTGGTTCTTTCGTGAATCGATTTTTTTTGTACATCTCTAGTGTCACTGCGATGACAAACGAATATGCATTCTTCGTGGGGACTATAGTTAGTTAATAAAAATAAATACTTTACAATTTTACAAATTTTACTTTTTTAATGATGACATATGAGAAAAAAAATTCGAAATGTTTTTAATAATTAATTAATGCAATGACTTTTGTTTTTTTAAATAAGTGTAATGTAATTTTATTGAAATGTGTTAATTATGTAAATGACGAGCACGGAATAAAAGGCTTTTTACTTTTATTTTATTATTTTATAAACATCGATAAAATTTATTTTGTAATTAAGCGTCAGATCCAAACATAGTTCCTTCTTTTGCAAGATCTCTTTTATTCCATAATAGCCTTAGGTACCTACATTTAAAAATAAACAAGAGAAAAACTATTTTGAAATAATGCGTCCCATTGCTCGAGATTTCTGTTCAAGTAAATCATAAAGCCCTACTCGTATTTTCGTAGAGTTATACCCGAGTAAAAACTCGTATAATTATATCCGAGAATATTTGGCAGTACTCAATTATGTGAACCGGGTGCAAGACCCAAATGTCATGGCGTGACAGATGAGAGGCTGGGGTTCAGTGAGGTTGCGTGACGAAGTGCCTTATCAATTAACAGCCGGAAGTCAAGTGCCCTGGATAATGTCATTTATTAACGGTTATATTTTCTTAAGTATAATTAATATCGCACCTTCAGTGGAAAAAAGGCATAAGATGAAAATTGTAATTTTACAGGAGAACAAAAGAAACTGTTCAAATACAAAAGAATTTTTTTACATTACGATTTCTTGCACAAAACCGTCAAGATTAATGATAAAAATTGAGCATATGCAGCCTTTATCCCTCTTTCCAATCATATTAATAACTAAAATTCAATGTAAGACGACTTATGTTTTTTTTCCACTGAGGGTGCGAATATAACCAAGAGTGACATTATTTCAGTCATGTGTTTTTCACATAACATCTGCAGCGTATCTGACGATAAAGTTTTATCAAAATAGTTACAAAATTATATGTAAGCTATTTACTGAAATCACTATTTAATTTTAAAGTGATGTTGACATAAAACTCTAATGAATATCGTATCTAACGTAAACTCGTATACGATTTACTTTGAAGTTACCAAAACGTTATTAGTTACAGTAAAAGTTTCATAAAATTGTTTCAATTTATGCTAAAAACATAACTAAAGCAGGCAGGCTATTACAACACGTGGGTAGTGTACGTCCTACAAATATCTTTAGATATACCTCGTCTATGTATGATTTAAAGTAATACAAGGCGCAAACTGTGTTACAGAGTATCGCATCAAAGACCGTCGCTAAATAAATTTCCGGAGCAATTCCTTTGACAACAGCGGGAGCAAGATCGCTTCCAGAATTGATGTTTAATTAGATCACAGCGTCACCGATCGCCCGATGACCTGACCCTCGCTCCATTAGCTTATTACCCTCTCCCATTATTGCGTTACTAATTTTCCTGAATATCGAGGAGCTAACGAAGTTTCTCACTGCGCAAAGGACGTTTTGATTGTCAATTACTCGCTCTTGGACGCCAAAGGGCGGTTACAGCACAAAGAGTCGAGACGCCATCGCGCCAGGATGCAATTAGTATTGGGCGAAACTTTATCGTCAGGGTGTTAGATTTGAAAGGATAAGTGTGTGGATTAGTTTCATGAATTATAATTTTATCATAAGTCTTCTATTATGCCACATGGTGTATGGCTAGGAAGGTTTGATATGATAGATAAGGTTTTACTTCGTCGATTTCAAAGAAACCTTCCGCGCTGTACCCTACTCACACACACACACACACACACACACACACACACGCGCACGATGAAATAATGATAGATGAAATAGTTAGTAATTATAGGGGTTTTTTACCTGATGATAAGTAGCCACCGTCTTTCATGGACATCAGTCAATTGGCATAGCCAAGAAAGAGAAAGAAAGGAAGAAAGAACGGACTTCCATTCCAGGCCTCCACCGTAAGCAAGAGGGTGGTAGATAGACAGACAGGTTTCACAGAAAGGTTCATCAGTTCCTATTTTAGTTTCAATAGTGAAAAACCATTTAACAAGCACTCACGTTCTTTAACATCTTATCTGTCTATTCTATTATATTTATATCACTGTGAATGTGCTAGGGGACAACTTACCAATTACCGTCGCAAACTCTAATTAGCTAAGCTATAGCTATAGCTATAGCTATAGCTGGCTTTAAACATAAGTTTAATTAGGATTAATTAGGGAAAGGCCTTCGCCTAATTAATGTTTGTTGCATTAAAACTGAGCTAACTATCGCAATCTAAATGAACGAAATGACAAACGCGTCAAAGAGAAATAAAAAACTTGCAATGTTTCATCGCCTTTGAAGTCGAAAAAAACTGAAACCGTTTAATTCATTATTTCGTTTTGGCGTGGCTAATATGCATTGTAATCCTACCAGTGGAGACATCATGTTGCGAATTATGGAATGAATAAGTCTGCTTCAGATAAATATTGAAGACGTAACATTGAAATGGGCAGGAAGGATTTTGTAGCTGATCTACGAGTATGCTACGGAAATGCTACGGCTGTCATTTTAATTTATTTATTTTCTACACAGAACTTGGCACCCATTTAGATCTCAATTCTTTTTTTAACCTGGCTCTCATTTCACATTTTTGTATTTGATGAGATTAAAGATTACTCAAAAAAATAAGAAAGTAACATTGAAATATAATGTCATAGAACAGACATCTCGAACAAAATGTGTGTCCCGCCGGGAGGTTCGATTTTCAAAATTGAGCCCCGTTCTCCTTTCAAAATCGAACGAATCCATTGAAGATTGAAGCCACGTGGCGCCAATGCATTGGGACATACATGGTGTTCGCGTTGTCGGTTCTATACGCTAGTAATAATACTTCAATGGAAAGTAATAATATTTTACACTCTTTTCATCATTATGTTGAAGTTATGATCAAACAAACAAAGCTCATTCTATCCAGTTCCGGTCTCGGTCGCCACCGCCGCGCCTCGAGCTACCCATTTCCGTCTGTCGGTCTGTGTGTCTGCTTCGAACACTTTCTTGACATTTTATAACGAACATACTTCGGGTATTGGAACTGCCTCTACTTTATTATTATAGCTCGTGGCTATTCTCGTTTTTCTCTAAAATTTACTACAACTGTTACAAACTTCACGTAGGACTGACTGGAAAAACTGGATCAGATGGACTCAGTGGAAAAAAGCATAAGTCGTGTTAATTTGAATTTTAGTTATTAATATGATTGGAGAGAGAGACAAAAGCTGCATATGCTCAATTTTTTCAAATTTTTATCACTAATCTTCAAAACCGTCGTTTTGTGCAAGAAATCGTAATGTAAATTTCTTGACTACTTACTGATATTTTAACAGTTTTTTTGCTCGCCTGTAAAATTGCAATTTTCATCTTATGCCTTTTTTCCACTGAGGGTACATTATAACTGTAGTATTGATTACTACAGTTAGTAAACTGTAGTACTACTAGTAGCTAACAGACTATAAGGTTAAGATAACAGACTGTAAGTTTAATGAAAGAATTTAAAACTGCATAAGGTTATTTTTTCCATTTTAAATTAACATTGTCTTTTGTATATAAAAAAATGAGCTAGTTAACTTCAACATAAATACTATACTCGTATACATTATAGAATTTTATTTAAATCATGAATAATATAACCTTGTATTTATATATATATGTATATATTTTTAGTCCTTGTTTATATTGATTACAATTTTCGAATCTTTCATTCTTGCCACCTGCTACAAATTTCTGGTAGAGAATGCCACTAGGCATTAAGTCCGCCCATGTAAAAACCTGTTCATAGGTCTTACAAAAAGAATAAATAAATAAATCCAGTCTTCAATAAACGACGTCGAATGATCCGTTGGCACTAGTATAACTAGTGCACTTCTGTGTGTATTCAGGCTACAGAATGTGGAGCGTTGAGCGTTCAATTAGAAGTGCAAAGGTGAGTGCGCTCGGCTCTAGAACTAAGGAACAATGTTCCAGATTAGAACACGACCTAAAGAGACTTCAGAGCTTCACTTAAGAATCTCTACGTGACTATTAGGCAGGGGAGTTAAATAAGTATGTAACCTAATTGGTCTTTAGAGATTTTGAATATGGCTTCTCCCTAATTGCTACTAATACGGCCGAACTTTACGCAACTCACACAAGTAAGATCGACTGCTTAATCTTCCTTTGAAGTACTATTCCGTGTTCAAGAATTTATGTTACCGATACAATGCCGCGGATTTCCTACTGCGTTTATTCATTTTCAACTATTACGAGTCAGATCCTTAGGATAGTTTTATAAAGAACAGAACTAAGACTTCACAACAAATAAAAGAGTAAGACATACCTACTTCACACTACATGCAAATATCTGTATACTAATATAAGCAAAGCAATACAAGCTATTTTATGTACAAATGCAATGGAAACGTTTCGTTGCATGTTGGCATATTTAGTGCAGAACTACAGCGAACTATGTAGTACTTAGTAGTACTGAGAGCCATGTGTGTAGTGTTCAATTAGACGCGTGGAGAGCGCTCGAGAGCCTTCGAGGCGCAGCGCCTTGGGTAGCGAGAGTCCTACACCGCTCGAGGGTAAATCACTTGATGAGCTGCCAGTTTCTGAATATTTAGATGATCCACCAACTCTTGAAGAGCTTGCAAAGGCAGTTAAGCGTCTGAAAAATCATAAAGCAGCAGGCATGGACCAACTTCCTGCTGAAGTTTATAAACATAGTGGCAAGAACGTACTAAATGGGCTATATCAGCTAATTAAAAGAGTATGGATGAATGGCGAAATTCCACAGGGCTGGAAGGATGCAGTTATATGTAAGCTGTATAAAGGGAAGGGAGAAGTCTCCGATTGCAGCTCGTACCGAGGAATATCGCTTCTTTCCTGTGCCGGAAAAATCCTTGCGCACATTATTAACACCCGTCTTGGTGAAATAGCAGAAAAGTATCTGCCTGAAACTCAGTGTGGTTTCCGGCCTAATAGAGGTACCATTGATGCTATCACAGTAGTAAGGCAACTCCAGGAGAAAAGCCTTGAACATCAGCGACCTCTTTATATGTGCTTTGTTGACCTAGAGAAAGCTTTCGATAGAGTACCACGTGAGGCCCTTTGGTTGGTTCTTGAGAAAATTGGGTATCCTAAGAAGTTCGTGAATCTAATTAGTGGATTTCATGATGGTATGAAAGCGAAAGTTCAACATGAAAATGAACTTTCTGAGGAGATCCCAGTTACTAGTGGTGTGAAGCAAGGATGTGTAATGGCTCCTACTCTTTTTGCCATATATTTCTCAGTTGTCATGAAGGATGCGCTTCAACATTGCTCTAATCAAATCCAGCTTAATGTGCGAACTGATAAAGGAGTATTTGATATCTCTCGGTTTCGTGCAAAATCAAAAGTAAAAGTAATTTCAATTTTAGAAGTACTTTATGCTGACGATGTGTGCTTTATGTCTGATGATATGACACAATTACAGAATTACCTTGATGCACTCCACCTATCTTGTCAAAGGTTTGGTTTGGTCATCAGTGCTTCAAAGACAAAAATTCTTAAGCAACCTCCACGAGGTTGCGACGCTAACGAAGTAGAACTGAACCTAGATGGCAAACCTCTAGAAGAAGTGTCTCACTTCAGATATCTAGGAAGTACTATCAGACACGATAACACCCTAGCCTCAGAGATACCATCGCGTATTGCAATCGCTGCAGCCAGCTTTGGACGGCTCACTGATCGAGTTTGGAAATCCCACGATCTCAAAATGGACACCAAGCTAAACATCTACAAGGCGATAATCATACCAACGCTCCTATACGGTGCAGAGACGTGGTGTCTATACAAACCAGATATTAAGAAACTGGACACATACCATCTTCGGTGCCTTAGATCGATCTTAAAGATTAAGTGGCAGGATCGTATACCTAATACCGAGGTTCTGCGTCGCTCTGGGATGTACGGCATGGAATCTTTACTCATGCAGCGTCAATTGCGATGGTGCGGGCACGTCCTACGCATGGATGATGATCGTTTACCTAAAGCTGTCTTCTACTCAGAGATGGCTGAAGGTAACCGAAAACATGGCGGTCAACACCTACGATACAAGGATGTCCTCAAAAGGCATCTGATCGCCTGCGGTATCGAACCATCACGTTGGGAGGAGCTCGCTTTGAATAGGTCTTCATGGCGTTGTACTATCTACAACAAGGTTAAGTCTTTCGAAAAAGATAGGCTAAAAGCACTCGATTATAAACGCCAAATACATAAATATAGACTCAAGCCCTCTTATACATACACATACAATTCTGATGGTCAACTCTATTGCTCTACATGTGACCGGGTATTTAAATCTAAGTTCGGTTTTGCGAGCCACGTCAGAGCTCACGCTAGGAGATGAAGTTAATAATATATACTAATTATCTCAATTAAATCTCAATAATTATAATGTATCTGACATATTGTAATTTAAATAACATATTTGTAAATTTTAATAATGATATTAATTTAATTTTAATTTTTCATTTAATTTTAATTTTACATATTATATTTTTATTTTTATATTTGACATATGATTTTATAGCTTTATTTAATTATTTTTTTTGACGTTATTTAATGCACGTTAGCTAGGGACGCCGTCATCGAAATCGATGAGGAGGACTATATATTACACGTGAGTGTGTTAAAGACTTGCTGGAATTAAATTATGTGATTACGGTTCAAATTTGACCTCTCTTATGAAGACAAGTGGCTTAACCGAATAATCGAAGAGGTGGCTAACATTTAAGAGGAACTTTAAATGTCTCTCTCTTTAAGCTTATGCGCAAATCATGGCAATACGTGATTTTGGCAAAAGATAGTGTTCCCAAGATTATTAAGATGATTATTTGGGTTAACATTCGTGCAATTTTACATTTCTTTTTCCAATATTACAAGGTTTGGATGCTTAAGAATTACGTGTTTGTTTATTTATTTATACATTTTAGGGAAACTTACAGTTATGTTATAATAGTTGTAAAGGTCTTTCTAAAATATTAGGGTCTGCGCAGACCATTTTTCAATTGGGGGCGTGCGAAATATTTGTCAATAAAGTGTCAATTTTGGTTGAATTGTTTTTTAAGATTTTATTTTACCGCTTTGTACTTTTAACTATTAGTTATTTCTTCTGTAGTTTTAATAAATATGTGTATGGCCTGCTATGTTATACGAGCTTTATATTTTAGACTCTGTGCACGGTGAACAGGAACGTTAAACCGACAATTAGCGTCACAAGAGACCCTCAGCATCACAGTCACAGCCCACTCGCATGCCTATTACGACAACGCTACGCAGCCGTCTTCACCACAACGAACTACGACCCAATTCATACAATATTATCGCCTAACAACAGTTTAAAAAAGTAGTTGTTTCTTACAAACGTTAACGTTCCGTTCCTTCTTCTACATTTTTAAAACATTTATTTTTTTGTCATTTTACAAAAATTGGAAACTTTTCTTCCCAACCAAACTTTTCACAGGAATGGTTATGGTCACAGGAATACTTTAGCGCTCGGGAAATTATTCAGTTTTCGCGAAAGAGCAAGTAAAAATAGTATGGACATTCTGCTAAAAGGGTGAATAAAGCTTTTCTGCAGATCGTGAAATAAATAAATAAAAAAATTTCAAAAAGAAGATATTTAGTGCCATATTAGTTACTCATCCCGCGACACAACCAGCAGGATCTAGCTTGGAATCAATGAAAGAAGAAGAAACCTTTTAAACGTGAGTGTAATGTGAGGTGAGGAACAAGGAACTTACCCCCTCCATTCTTGTAGCAGAGGTAGGGGAACCGCCACACGTTGGCCAAGTCTACCGCGAAGCCGATGACGGAGAGCAGGAAGTCTACCTTCTTGCCCCAGGTCTCGCGCTCGCCGACGCCCGGCGTCGGGGTCTTCAGCGCCATCCTAGTGGCCTACACGACGCCGCCACGATCTGTCGACAATGTCATTATTAGGTTACTAATGGCCCATCACCAATCCGTACTGGATACTCTAGCGTGGTGGAGTATGCTCTAGACCCGTGGAGTCTAGTGGAGAGACCCGTTCTCAGTAGTGGGGCGTTAACCAATTATAATGGTTTGACCAACTGAAAGCGAGATTGCTCTAAAAGCGAGATTGGGCAGTGGCGAAACACGATCAGCTGAAATGTTTGTGAAGTAGGGGAGTTCATGATGCTAAATGTAGAAGTACTCGAGCGTCGTGGAAACCTATTAGATTTGGTAGATTAGATGATAGGAAGAATAACAACCTACAATGTTTTCACTTTCAGCGGTGACGGAAGCGTCTACAGATTTTGAAAATTGTATGAAATATGACATGGAAGTACTCAAGCGTGTCAGATATTGATATGTTTCATGCTCCAACATTTCTCTGATATTAAATATATTTTAAACTGCCGATTTGCGTGGTGGAAGTGGCCATCCGAAGGGGTGAAAACAAGAAAAAAAAATACTCCAGGGCGTCAGATTTTCAGAGGGGGTGTTCAGTGAATCCTACAGATGCTCCCATTTCTTAGACTGACGATTTGGAAGTGACGCAAGCTCGCAGCGAACCTAATAATAATTAACGCTTATCTTAATCTGACGCGTTCGAGTATTTCACTTCACTGAGCGTAGTTACCCCCTATATTAAGGGCTCACACTGACTGGAGATACTTATCAATAAGTAAGGTATCCTCCCTTATAATATATTAATCTGTCACGATGAAGTAAATCCAAAAATCCCAAAAAATCCAAAAAATATTTTTTCCGCCCATATAAACCTAATATTATGACGTCACTGCGTCTGCAAAAGTGACTCAAAAGTCAATACATATTATCTTTTTCGATTTAAAATGAAAATAAAACATGAGAGGTGTCAAGGGACACCCGAATGGAACGAAGTTCCTTTCGATTTAAGTATTGTTTTGATGTATAGCGCCATCTCTGTAAAACTCTCTGAATCACTTCAAAAAAAGTGTCGTCATTCGTAAAATCAAAAAGTCTCGTAATTTTCCGTCTAGCCCTCTTTCACAACGCGCGATAAGGAACTTCGTTCCAACAAAAAACGTTAAACGTTATTTTGCACGCACAATATCAATGAGCATGAATAAAATGAATGCGAAATATTAAAGAGACTTCCACCGCAGTGATTCGGGAACAATGAAAGGCTCTTGACATTTAATCCTCACTTAATTAAAGTGCCGCAAATTATCCTCTCCTCTCTCCGCGGTCATACTCCTGCATGATCAAGTGGCAAATGTTTCGTGCAATGATGGAGAGCTCTACAGTTACTGGCTTTACCTAAACTGACCGCTTGCGTTAGGGTTGGCATGTAATAAGGTTTTGCAAAATAGTTTAACACTATTAGTATCGATTTAACTCAATTATTCCCCAAATGATAAACATAAAGTTCCCTAAGGGGGTATTAAAATAAAATTGCATTAGTATTTAATATTCCTTATGTGTAATTAGTCAGCGTTTTTACTTCCTGTGGATTTTTTAACCTAAATGTAACAAACTTCCATGCTTCCGATAAAGTAACGATAAACCTTTTCTATTTAAAAAAACCATCAAGGACTTAAGTATAATGTACTACAAAAGTTATGCGAAGTCATTAAAAATCACTTAGATTAAAGGTTAAAAGGTAGAGAATGCTCTCAGAATTAGGTACGTATGCTCTCAGAAGTACATAAGGATGTACTTATACACTTATAGAAAGTTTAAAACTGTCTATAATAGACTTTCAATAAATAAATATAAAATGACTTAAAATTTTAGAACCTTTATTTTGCCGTCCCGCGTCAATTCATGTAAGAAATATAAAAATACTATTAAAAAGTTAAAGGTGTGTGACAGCCCTAGGCCATACAATTTTTGGTCGCGCACTGGAGTGGCCGTCAGGGGCAGCGGCGATGATGTGGGACCACTTCGTCATCACAACGCGACACCAATAACGACATCCAGCAAATTGGATTTTCATTCCACGTGCACACCGGTGTCAACAAACCAAACATCTGATTTTCCAATCATAAAATCCAGACAACTGTGTTAGGGACGCAAATTATTTATCGTTTTTGTACTATCGTCTGTGGTTTTTGTGTTTTCTAGTGCCTAAAAATGCTTTAAATTAGGTGTATTGATAATGGAAATTATTGATGCACTATTGTATTTTTGTTAAAAAATAATATGAATAGACTATTAAAGAACCTATGAAGTGCTCATAGCCCGGCGGTTTACGTCGATCCTGAGTGATCGACAAAGTTAAGCAACAGCGGGCGCGGTCGGTAGTTGGATGGGTGACACTTATAAGACTAAGAAAGAATTTAAAGTACTTATAGACTCATAAGGAAGAATCGCAGGCATTGAATGACAATCCAATATTATTTAGAGTAGCGAGTTCCATAAAATTGGTTAAGTTACATACATAGTCCGAAACCGAGGATAGAGTCATTTTTCTTAAGAAAAAATTAATTGTATTATTTGGACGAGGGATATATCATGTGGGGTTAGAGAATGGTTTAAAATGAAGGCAATAGCACATTAACTACTCGACGTGCTACGTGCTACGTGTTTGGTGACCGGGAATCGATGATGATATCGAAATAATTTGCAAGGAGAGTAAAACTTGTGTTAAGGAAGCACCGGCAACGCCGAGATCAGTTCCTAAACCTTAGCCACAAGTATACACAATAGAACCATGGAATCTGCTACATATTTTTTTCTTGGGACCATTTAAAAGCAGAACCTTTTTAATTTTGATAGATGCGACAACTAAATTGATTGAAGGTTTTCAAATTTCAAAACGCAGTGCATTATCCGTTATTAAAATTTTAAGGGAGACGTTTGCTTGTTATGGTCTACCGAGAAGTATAGTTCCTGATAATGTTCAGCTACTATATCTATTCATTTCTATTCTATTCATTTACTAGCCGTGAACTAAGTTTATGTTTTAAGACTAACGGTATTAATCACTTTATAACACCAATTTACCATCCTTCTTCAAATGGTGCAGTCGAAGGAGCGGTTAAATTGTGCAAAATAGCACTAAAAAAAGATATACAGATAGCAGGTAAGAGATATCACATAAAAGATATCAGGTAGATTTAGATAAGGCTTTACAATTATATTTATTAGCTTATTGAAATATTCCTCAGGGTTCAACAAGTGAAGCCCCGGCAAGGTTACTATAAAATCAAAGATTGGGTTCACGATTAGATTTTCTACAAAAAAATACAGAAACAGAAAGAGATGAGAGACTGAATATTGAAAGAGAAAATGTGATAGGGGAACGTTAGTTTAAAGGAGTTTGTGTATGGTCCCGAGAATATAGCGGAGAGTAGAGATAGATTAAGGAGTTGATAGGATCTAGGAACTTCTCAATTAGTAGAGAAAACGGTTTACCAGTTATTAAAAGGCACGTTGACCAAATTAAACTAAGATTAAAAATTATCGTGTTACCGAATACCAATTCGATAGAAAAGAGATTCAAGCTTTGGTTTAGCTCAGTAGTCTGGAAGTAGAGGAGTTTCAGATGCCTCGGATTGTTAGTCGTAGCTCATTTATACGACACTGATCCCACACCGCAACACCGCCTGTAAAGCAAGCAGACAACTCGCTGTCTCCGTGCCTACTGCTAGCAGGCTACACGCTTCCCCGCGCCTACAGCTAGCAGGCTACACGCTTCCCCGCGCCTACAGCTAGCAGGCTATTCGCTGATCCTGCGCCTTTCACACGTATGCGACGGAGCCAGTTGCGACCTCCATCCACCCGCGCACGTACGCCGTCCGTTAGCGGGCTTCAAGCCAGCAGCCGCCGTGCTCAAAGCATGCGGGCCGCTCGCTTAAGTGTGCGGTACGGTACGCCAGACGTTAACTATTGAGGGGCAAGGTTGCGGTTAGCTTGCTTCCCGCGCGCGGGCTGCTAATTTTTGTTGTTACTGTAAAGTGCACCTACACAGCACGATTTTAAGTTTATATTTGAATTCTCATACTTTGGTTGGGTGGGATCAGTGTCGTATAAATGAGCTACGACCTACTCCAACGGTTCATGGTTCACATGGCATGGCGTATACATAGACTCTCGGGTCCTGACTCAGATAATCCTGTAAAAATAACCTAAATATGGTTCTTTGAGACTATTCTAATGGGTTCAAATATGTTCATAACGTTCATCTAAGCTGTAATTTCGGTGAGGAGTTTAGGTTTTTTGCTCATTACGGTTCTGTTCAAGTTACTGATATTTTTTTATAATAAATATAATACCTATGTATTTTTATTTTTAAAAGATGTGCTGAGGAGTTTCTTTACGACTTTTCTTCTCCTCCACGACAAAGCACCTTCCTAAAAGGCAAAAAATGACGTGCATCAGTGTATCAGTGATACATGAATAAATTATTTTGAATTTTGAATTTTTTGAATACAGAACATGATATCATCGATCGGGCTACCATATTATTGCAATAGCGATTTGAATAGCGAAAAGATTTGAATTTAAATGTAATTAATAAAAAATTTAATGTCATGTACGTACATAAAACGTACGTCATGTACGTACGGACGTAAAAATAAGGATGCTAAAGATAGAATCTAAAGGATTTTTAGAGATTTTAGGCTTTCTTATGAATTAAATTATGGGATGAAAGTGTTTTTTTATATTATAGGCTAAAATAATAAGCTGGTTGGCTGGTAAGTGGAAATTTGATAAAACTATTATTAATCGAAACTCCTTTCCTAAATTTGAATTGAAAGTATAACAAGGCTTATTAGACTAATAGTTGCATTGCAGCCACATTTGGATCTTTGCTGGCCATTTTGAGCTATGAGAAACATAATTTCCGCAAGCTAGTGAAAAATTAACCTTTATTCCTCTTTTTTATTTATAATATTTTTATGTTTAAAATACAGTCTTTATCTTAATTAAAAAAACTGTCATCTGTAGTACTTAGATATGTTAGATTTCTTTTTCAAAAGATAATTTAGTATTTAATTAAAGTACTGCATCTAGATCACTGCCTATAAAAAAAAGATTTTCCAAAATACACTTTCAAAATTAATCCCAATAATATAACAAAAATTACTCATATTACACGCAACAAGGATGGAAATTCTAATTTGTATTGATAGCTGGTCTAAATTAATATATATTATATACAAAAAAGACAAAAACTTTAATTCAAAATTCGAACGTGCCAAAGTTATAAGGCTGTATACTCACGTGCGGCTCGGCGGGCGCAGAACTCGCGCCATGTCCGCGCGCCGCGGCGACCGCAGCGAAATGAGCCTGGGGCTGGGGTCTTCCTTGCCGCCTTGCGACTGCGTCCCTGTGCCTGGATGCTGGCATGCCGCGAACCCTGTGGGACCACGCCCATTGAACAAGGGTGATTTCCAACAGCTAAATCTTAACGGTTTTAATTCATCTGAATTTCACGAGCAGTCTCTCATTTTGTAATAATTACACGATGTCTGTAACTGATACGTCGGCATCGGCTGCTCACCTGCTCGAGATGAGGACTACGGTGCACCATATTTGAATTTTATATTGTTTTGTTTTTTATAGAAATAGCCGGTAAACGAGCTGACAATCCATCTGATGGTAAGTGGCATTGATGGCCAAGAAAGAGCGAAGAAAAAGAGAGATCTAAAGAAAGAGAAATAATATTATAAAAAATATTATTTTTATTAATGAAGTAGGTATTATCAAAAAATTAAAATCATTAGTAAATTGGCAATTTAATAACGTAGATCATTTTTACGTTTTTACATAACATAGGTACCTAAGATTTACACCGCACCGCAGATAAATGACGAACGAACTTTGAATCACCACCGTCCATACACACAGCGACAGCGAGCAGAAGCATTGCTGTCCAACAATTAAACGGTGAATCAAACCGCTTCCTAAATTACGTACAGTGGGCTTAGTGCGAGTTTTACGTGACATAACGGGCTCGCTAACGTAAATACGAGTCAGCTATGCTATTGGCTACCGATGATTTTTTTTTAAATTATTTTCACTGCCGCCAAATCGGTAGCCAATAGCATAGATGACTTGCATTTACGTAGCGAGCCCGTTATGTCACGTAAAAGTAAAACTCGCACTAAGCCCACAGGTCTACTATTACTACCAATGTCATTTTAGGTGAAGAGTCATTAGTAAGGTAAAATCCGTTGCATCATTTGAACACTGATATGAAACATCGTTCGAAGTTCGTAACAAGTGACGATTTAGCCTTTAATTCTTAAAATAATTATTAATCATCACTTTTTTGTTTACCTTAAGGCTTCCCGCCTACGTCCGATAATCGGTGACCGATTTTTTGTAGGAGAAAAATAGAACGTACTGATAGCAATGGTGCAACGCACACGTCCTACAAAAAGTCGGTCAGAAATAAAACTGACTCACCGACAGTCGGTACAAAAATCGGTCACCGATTATCGGACGTGGGCGGGAAGCCTAAAACTGACTGGCCGACACGATTTTGCGTTGAGAAAGCCCTATATGTCCATTAAAAAACAGAACTAAACTAAATAAAGAAAATAAATTCAGTCTTAGAAAAGAAATACTTCAATATAATCTGAAAGCGTTGGAAAACGGAACCTTTTAGCCTGCATGAAAAGCAGTGGGCGTGCCATTCGCTGGGTGGGGCTTCGACAGCTACGCCCCGCTATTGAGCCACTCCATCGCAATTATAGGAATGACAGCTGAAAGCGGCAGATAATCAGACATGAGAGATACAAGTGGGCCAATAAATAATGTGCTTTAGGAATACTTCACAGCTTCACTTATGAATTTCTAGCATATTATTTTCCATCTAAGGTTTTTGAGTGCGCGTACTACTAAGGCATCTGGCCACAAAATTACCTACTTAGAATGTCCTTAAGAATACAGAGAAGACCGACTTATGATTTTATTCTCATTGGCAGCCCAGTAATGGTCCACTACAGGGCACGGGTGTCTCTTCATGAGGAGTCCTGGAAAATGCTCCAAAACTTCCGAAAGCTACCTACTTACTGACAGACCTTTATGACTGTCATAAAAATGATGACAACTGGGACGCATATTTGTAAATACCCGACGCTTCAGCCTTAAGTACTTTGTGGCTTCAGCCACTCGGGACGTTTCGGCTGCTAATTATTATAGAATCATTTGGTATGCAAAGCTTCGTTCAGTTGAAATACAATTTTATTGAAAATTTGACAACTTACATTATATTCAAAATTTTTCATATTGGTAAGAACATATAATTCAATGTATAGGTACATTTTTAATTTGACTACGTC
Source organism: Thymelicus lineola (assembly GCA_963932265.1). Taxonomy (NCBI): domain Eukaryota; kingdom Metazoa; phylum Arthropoda; class Insecta; order Lepidoptera; family Hesperiidae; genus Thymelicus; species Thymelicus lineola. The sequence goes on from OZ010686.1 coordinate 4,288,424, forward strand.
ACAGTTGGCGACAGAACTCCGCTTAGCGGAATCCCTATTTTTCTCGTAAAATAAAATCATTCAACCTAACTTATCCGATTCCATTTCAGTTCAGAGGTTTTTGAAGTGTAAACTTCTCTAAGCGCTTTGAGGCATTTTTGAGGTGGGATGAAACTATACAGTTCGCAACGTGTCAAATTTTAATCGACACCTACCTGTGGCGGGCGCCATCTCTAAGAGAAGTACACAACTTTCTTAATTTACAGCCCGTATTAATATCAAGATTGTAGTTTACATCATAGATTAATATTGTATACTGGGTTTACATATAAGTAGGTACTTCACGAGAAATATTTCCAGCACAATAAAATATTTCCGGACGATTCAAAAAATACACACCTAATTGATCAAGTTTTCACTTCTGTCGGCACTCCCGGAGTGCCTTTCAATTATTTTTCATGGTGGGGGGTTTCACCATTTGTATTTTCTATTATTATAGTTCCACTATTATGTTAACAAGATAACTGACGTGTTAGACAGTACAAGGAACTTCGGGGTCTTGTAAATAGCAGACGCGTCAGTCCGACACGTCTGCTATTTACGCAGCATCTTATGGTAGTAGATGAAGCGTCGGGTATTTACAAATAAGCAACCGGGACCGACGACTTTTTAAATTTTTTATTAGGCTTGACCCTGTGTATTTAAATAAGTAGGTATATCTTTGATCTTTCGTGACAAATTTATTACGAGGATCTTCGTTGTCGTGACTGGTGATAGTCATGAGGAGGTCTGGTTTTTGGTAGGGGAGACCAGAGATGAACGAAAGAAATTTTAATTTTCTCAAAATATTATAGTAATATTTCAAAGAGCTTATTGAATAACAAAATTCCGATCAGTCGTTTCCCACGCTAAAAATGTGTAGACGGGATGAGAATACATCGATGAAAACCGTATCTAAGTCGGTTAAGCCGTTGCACGGACATAGACTAAAAGGTAGAGATTTATTATACGGATTATACCTACTATGAAATTTATTATTAGTTTTAGAATACTACCTACTCGTATCGTTTAATTACCTATGTACCTATTATGGTAATCATAACTAAGTACCTATAATAAAACTGCCATGCTTTATTATATTTACGAGTTTCGACATGTCTTCTTTTATCAAAGTAAATTGTAATTATATTTACAAGTTTATACTGAAAAAAAGGTGTGCAACTGAAAAAACATAATATCATTTGTAATCACAGACACCTTATTGATCAATCGAGTAACGCTATAGGTACTATATTTAATGATGTCCCTAGAGCTATTTTATTCTGTGGTTATAGGTAGGTACCTACTTCTTATGGGGCGTTTGGAAAAAATTATGATTGTAAAATTTTTACGATGTGACAGCCAAAAAGCGACATGATAAAGATATACTTATTACACCTCTGCGGTAATAAATAAATCGTAAGTAGATACCTAAGTGTCAAAAGGTCAATGTGAAGTAATATTGGCGTTTGTATTGTATACACTCCTCGTATGTAGGTATGTAGATTGTAGATACATAATGTTTATTTTTAATAATATTATGTGTTATGAAGCACACTCTACGTGAAGTGGCCAACCGAAGTTTCCGAAGTTTTCATGCCACCCGAATGTCTTCGGCATTGCTTACTGACTATTAGCTTACCATAATAATCTAACATTTTAACAAAAAAATAACCGACTTCAAATTAAGTACATCCAATAAAAAAAGAATCATTGAAATCGGTTGGCGCGATAATGAGTTATTCCAGTCCATAGGTATATCGCGCACATACTTAATGCAAATTTAAGACTTATGTGCTTTTGACATGGATGTCATTGTCAGATCTCGCTCAAATTTATGTGAGACCACACGACAAGCACCAGCTTTCGATTAAAAAAAGAATTATCCAAATCGGTTCAGCCAGTCCACCACTAGTACCACCACCACCAGTAAGTCGGTTAAAAACCAGGACCAACGGCTGCACATACCTCTGAAGCCCGGAAACGATCAAAAAATTTTTGCCACTAGCAAGGGCGTCGCCAAGGGGGGGAGGCAGGGAGGGGCAGCTGCCCCCCCCCCCAGAGATTCTAAAAAAGTTGTCAAATGTAAAGCAACCAAATCAAAAAAATAATCTTTGTTGACCATTATAATATCAAAATCTGGTAATTACAAAAAAAAATTGAAAAAAACAAAAACATTGTACACTTATTCAAATTCAAATTCCCAAATTATTTTTATTCTATTTTTCTAATAAATGTAATAACTTATTTACAAGTTTTATTTGTTGTACAGTCAAGAACTTGTGTATCTTTATACGTTGGACTCTGTACCGTTGTTATTACAATCGCCGTAAATGTAAGGCTCGATAAGTGAAATGTTCATGCGCTTCATCATCTCGACTTTACCTACAGGCTACAGTTTATACTTTTCTCATTCTTCATATCAACAGGCCCCCCCTGGGCCATCGGCTGGCGACGCCCTTGGCCACTAACGGTCACCATCCAACTACCGACCGCGTCCGGTGTTGTTATCGGTCGATCGGTTAAGAGCCACTGACGCCCCAGGCAAGAATATTGTGGTGCCCGCATAATAAAATCTAAACTGACCCTTTTTTGCTCGAAAAATTTTTTGAATCAATGGGAACGTTTATTAAGAATTTTATTTTTCCTTTTTTTGCCTTTCACCAAAAATGTGGCGCTCCTCCAAATCTGGCGCCTTAGGCCGTCGCCTGACCTTGCCATAACGTCGGCTCTGCTAATCTAACTAATGTAAATAATAATCGAGCAATTCACTTAATTATCCCCAACTGCAACTTCAAGTCGTTATGAAATAGCTGCTGTGATCGCCCTTAGGATAGAACATTCTAAGGGCAACTATCCGATGAGCGGCAATTCTTTCTATACGCATTTTATTACGGCCTATGTAATTCAAATTCCAGTAAAGAAACAATAAGTTGAGTGCATCATCTGAATTCTGAATCCATAACATTAATAAACTATGCTACGACCATTGAAGTATAATGTCATACAACATACATCTCGAACAAAATGTGTGTCGCGCCGGGGAGGTTCTATTTTCAAAATTGAGCCCCCGTTCTCCTTTCAAAATCGAACGAATCCATTAAGGGGCCGTCCATTAATCACGTGAGGCTTGAAAGGGGGGGAGGGGTTTGACAAAAATCACGAAAATAGCACGAGGGGGGAGGGGGGGTGTAGTAAGATATCACGTGTATTTATTTTTTCGTCAAACGCGCGATTTTTAAATAGAAAAGCAGCGTGTAGTGTGACTTTGACTTGCCGTAGCCAGGCAACGAACGAAGGCCTTACGCGCCGGCACCGACTGCCCGGCTCGGCATGTTTTGGATTAAAACAATGTCGAAAGTAGGTGATCTGTATAAAGACCTTTTTGCAGAGTATAAGAAAGGAAAAATACACGTGATGTTGGGGGAGGGGGGGGGGGGTAGTCTTAAACCTCACTACATATCACCAAGGGGGAGGGGGGGTTAAAAAATGCTAAAAAAAGATCACGTGATTAATGTACGGCCCCTAAAGATTGAAGCCACGTGGCGCCAATGCATGGTGCTCGCGGTGTCGGTTCTATACGCTAGTAATAATACTTCAATGGCTACTCGAAAAAATATTGAGATGGATTTTTTATTGACGTAGGTATGTTTTTATTTGTTAACCGATTCAAATATAAAAATTGAATCCTAAAAAAATTTTTTAGGAAACGCTTTTATTTCAATAATGTTTAGTTTATAAAATTAGCTACAAGTTGTGAAAATTTCAAGTCTCTACGTAAAATAGAACATAGAGAATTATGCGTCTAAAGTCTGAAAATCGTTTTTTTTTAATTTAACAACAAATAAACAATGAAAATTAGTTTAAAATATGATTTTCGTGTATTGTCATCGGAAATACACATGTCTGCCAAATTTCATCAATTTTCATTAAAGGGAAGTCATTCAAATTAACGTTACAAGATTTGATGCTCCGAAGTGAAGCTAAATAAAAGCGTTTAAAAATATATGTGATATCAATGCGATAGAGTTCATCCAAGTCTTGAGGTTTATTACGGTCATTATTTCCAGAATATAAAACATACTAACTATTAAGGTTGATTATTAATTGTTAAGGTTGATTTTGACGATAGAACTAATAATTTGTGTAAAAAATTATAAATTGAATTCGTAATTTCGTGCAAAAGTAAAATTCAGAATTCAAATTAAAGCGCCAATAAAATTTGATAAATTGAACATTACCTTTTTTTCAATTTGACATCTTGAAACCATAGACTACAGTCATAGAACAAAATTACTTCCAAAAATTAAAAGCAATAACTATATCATTTTGATATTTAAACAACATAAAAAGTTGATAATCACAGATTTATGTATATCCGTATTCAGAATAATTTATTAAATTGTGCATTTTGATGAAGAATAGAAAGTAATGAGGAAGCAAACTAAAAATTAAACCAAATTACTGGCAACACCAAATACTACAAAATCTTGATTGGCTAGCAGTGTGATAGATTTTTTCTCCAACCAATCATAGAGCTCCAGGCCTACAGACAGAGTACAGTGTAAAAATGTCGTCCCAAGTGTAGTGTAATCAGATTTCTTATATTTTCCATTTTTCCGCAGGCGGAACACGGGTGCTCTCGTCAGACTTCGTTATTTTGTTCATATTTTCTTTCTAATACATTCATAAATAACTTATAACATACAGGTAAGTTGGAGTTACTCAAGTCCCAAATTCACTTTCTCTTCCTGTGACAGATGATCTTTGGGCAGTGTTTTTTACATTTGTAAATAATAACAAAGCCGTGGCAATCTGAGCCAATAAGATAATTTTGTAATACATCCTCTTTATTATTATATTAATAGATACGTTTTATATTGAAAGTTTCTTTGTGTTTATTTTCTACTACAAAATACTTTGGTAGAGAGGTTTGTTAAGATATTTGTTACGTTGATTAAGTTACGAACGACTGTTCTATTACTTTAGTAGATGTTAACTGTCTCTGCAGGCTGTAAAAATCTGCAACGGACCTAAATTAACGTATTTACGTGGCGAAAATTTGCATCAAAAATATGATCAAATTTAAACTTGCCTTGTACTACGGCACTAATAAATGATGTCATGTTTTAAGATATGGGCGATGAGATGGACCCGTGCGAGTGCCTGTGGAACCATGAGCTGGCCATGCGACGGCTTATCTCACTGGTGAGTTGCTACTTATTATGTTGACCTTGTAGCTGTATTATTTTGGTATTTAATTAAAAACACATTTGCCTTCTCACTGTGGTTAGTGGCAACCTTGAGAGACAGAGTTCTTATCCTGTCCAAAACTCCTCTTTTAAATAAGACTATTTTTTGACAATAATAGTGAGAATATTTGCTTCTAGCCACCCATCTCAATCATTAACAATGCCTCTAATTGGGTTATGGGTCCTAGAATTATTAATATTTAACTGTTTTATTACTTTAAATGTTACATAAAAGCTAGCTACGGTAAGGAAAATTGATGTTAAACTATACAATACAATGGTACAATATATCCTGTTATCAAACTGAATCACCACACTAACAAGTGTGTTATGAACGCTGGCTCTTATCAGTGTTATTCTAATTATTTCAGGCTTGTACACTGTGGGTTTACCTACTGTAGTACTTTAAAATAGTATGGATTTTTTCATCAATATTTATTTTATTTTTTATAGTATTTGATCAGCTTTTCCAAATTTTTTGATGAAAATATAAAAAACAATTTATTTAAAGTCTTCGAAGCACTTATTTCTATAAATTTTTGTACTAAGATTACATGTTTATGTAGGGAAATTTTTGAGGGAGATGATGTTTTGGTGTAGGTACATAGTACAAATAAGGCCCCTCCGCTGTGTTGTTGCTAGGTACCATGTGACCCAGTTTAAATCAGTGTAACTAAACGTGTTGATCAGTTGCAACCAGTCCCCTCAGGTTAGGATATTAGATTCTTCTGTAATCAAATGCATTCTATTGCAAAGGTTTTTAAAAGATGTGCCGAGGAATTTATTTTGCCATTTCTTCACCTCCATGATAAAGCACCTTTCCTAATTGGTGGTAGATAAAAAAATGGTGTACATAAGTATATCAGTGCCTGTATGAATAAAAGATTTGATTTTTATTTTTATTTTAACTAGTTAACACCATTGCTGAGAGGAATTAGTTCTTACTCAGCTTGCAATATTTAACCCATGCATATTACATACTAACTCATTGACAAATAAAGCAAATTAAAGGGTTTCTTGGCCAGATACAATGTTATGGTTATTGGAACGAAGTTCCTTATCGCGCGTTCTGAAAGAGGGCTAGACGGCAAATTTCGACACTTTTTGATTTTACGAATGACGACACTTTTTTTGAAGTGATTCAGTTAGTTTTACAGAGATGGCGCTGTACTGTACAACTTTCTGAATCACGCTATTTTTTTTTTGTGAAGAATTTTAACTTTACACAAATTTTTAATGAAGTACTAGGACATCATGAGCGACTAGGAGGTTCGACTGAACGTATTCACTGAACACAGTCGCATTTAGTCGAACCTCCTAGTCGCTCGTGATGTCCTAGTAACTTATTTAAAATTTTTATGAAGAATTTTAACTTCACACAAATTTTAATGAAGTACTAGGACATCATGAGCGACTAGGAGGTTCGACTGAAAGTATTCACTGAACACAGTCGCATTTAGTCGAACCTCCTAGTCGCTCGTGATGTCCTAGTAACTTCATTAAAATTTTTGTGAAGAATTTTAACTTCACACAAATTTTTAATGAAGTACTAGGACATCATGAGCGACGAGGAGGTTCGACTGAATCACGCTAGCGTGATTCAGAGAGTTTTACAGTACAGCGCCATCTCTGTAAAATTCATGGCGCTGTACTGTACGCTCTGTATAATGTATACATGGCGCTAGCGTGATTCAGAAAGTTGTACAGAGATGGCGCTGTACAACAAAACTTAAATCGAAAGGAACTTCGTTCCATCCGGGTGTCCCTTGACACCTCTCATGTTTTTTTTTTGTAGGAAGGCATCAGAGCTGGCTTTAGAACCACTGACGCCCCAGGCAAAAATATTGCGCCCACGTAAGAAAATCAAAATCGAGCTTTTTTACTCGAAATTTTTTTTACTGAACCAATGGGAACGTTCATTCATAATTTTATTTTCCTTTTTTTCGTTCCGCACCCTAAATTTGGCGCCTTAGGCCGTCGCCTCACCTTGCCCCCCCCCTCCCTAACGCCGGCTCTGGAAGGCAATGGGAAGGCATCATAACGTATAGCAATAATAATATTGTCATACTAATCAGATTTTTTCAAGCCTTTCCAGCTATGATTTGAATAAAATTGTAATTATTGTGTGAAAACACCCATAGTTAAAAGTTTTATTTGAGTAAAGCTAAATTTTTAATAAGAGATACTAATAAGATAATATTTGGCATTTCATTGTTTCTTTTGCATGCTATATAATATTTATAGTTTAAACTTTCTGATTTATTGTTTAGATAAGATAACAAGTGATAACAATCAGAAACTCAATTATTAGTAGATTAAATAGGTAATACAATTTAATAGTTAATTAATGACCTCATAAACAATCTATTTACTTTATTACCTTTTTATCACAGTTACGGATAGAAACCCGTGCTCAGTAGTGTGCTATTAATAAAGAGGAGAACCTCTTAAAGAGGACTAGAGCATAGTCCACCACGCTACTCCAATGTGGATTAGTAGCCAAGTGTCAGAAGTTTTAATGTCGCCCGAAGGCCTCTGACCTGACTTAACGACTGTTGTCTTACGATAATATCCGGGATCGATGCTTTATGTGCTTCTAGCAGGTTACCCATCCAACTACTGACCGCTGTTACTTCTCAGTCGATCACTGAGGATCGACACAAACCGCGGGGCTTTTAGCGTTTCACGATTGCCTTCAACCCATTAATGGCCCACTACTGGGCACGGGTCTCCCCTCTTGAGGAGGCCTAGAGCATACTCCACCACGCTGCTCCAGTGCGGATTGGTGGAGGGGTTAGTGGCCAACCCGAGTGTCGGAAGTTTTCAAACCGCCCGAGGGCCTCCGACATGGCTTAATGACTGTTATCATATGATAACAACCGGGACCGACGGCTTTACGTGCCCTCCGAAGCACGGAAACGCTCAAGAATTTTTTGCCACTAGCGGTCACCCATCCAACTACCGACCGCGCCCGCTGTTGCTTAACTTTGTCGATCACTTAAGATCGACGCAAGCCGCAGGGCTATGAGCGTTTCACGATTACTTCGTTTTAATTAATAATAATGGTTATGCAAATTAATTTATATTCGGCTTTTGGTCATAGGACCAAAATAAAGTCGTTACGACGAACATTAGGGTGTGAATTAATAATCATCATAGAAGCCTTGTCTTTAAGTACATACAATACTTTCGTAATATTTAGAACTGTTATAAAAATCACGATTAGTTGGGTGCAAAGGAAGTGAACGTCCGTTTTTAAGATACGTACAATGTACATAATGAAATATTATTGATCGTTTTTGTAATTCGTAGCCAAGTTGTAATTCGTAATCGGCTATTGATAAAAATGTAACTCAAAATCGTATCTACTTTTTCAATTGCTGATAGAAACTAATTAGAAAGTATTATAAATAGCTGCAATGCTTTGTTTATGATAGTAGGCCCCTATTTCGTTTTGGAAATCAATTTCAGTTTACAAGTACCGCCAGCCGTTTTCAGTAGTCTTTAAATGATTTAATAGCAGATAAAAAGTATTTCAACAGATCTTTGTGAAATACTAATAATGGTATTATTGAACTAATAACTATTAAAATCAATACTTATTACCGATATAATCCCACCGAGGGAACGGTTGGTTCACCAGGCGGGCCGGATTTAGTCGACTCTAACGACACCCATCCGGCGTGCAATACTGCAATCCCATGGGTTAGAACTTAATCTATTTAAAACTACTACTTAATACGGCTAAAAAAGATTCAAAAGTGTTAAGCTTAAAGGCGCCATTAGAGGCATTTTTGGCGCTATATTAGGTTTCTTTGTATTCGTGAAAAATGGTTATAAATTGTCATTTGCATGTAAATTACATTGACATTTTGTATGTAATTTACATTTATAATAATCATATTATCATGTAGACACGACAGTCGCAGAACACGAACTGTATTATGCGATGCATCATATTAATCCAATGTAGTCGATTCATAATCCTGATATAACGCATCGCCATCCGTTGCGAATGCGAATCTATCCAATAGTACTCGTACATAGTGCAAAATAGTATCTGTGTCAGTCTGAAGGCTAGTGCGATTTATCAATTGATACGATTTAACAAGATTGGTTTGGATAGGTTATAGTACCTACTAAATAATGTATGACCCTTGCTTCGTTCGTAGATCATCGAGGTGCACCAAAAGAAAAGTTGGCTTGCACTCTAGGAATGATAAGTAATATGAATCTCTTACACAATGTAGAGGTGCCTTCACCCGGTTAATACAAATATTCTCTTTAAATTTCGAATAAAAAATAGAGAGTTTTACCTACCAATAAAACTTACCTATTATTTTTCCTGAGATATTCGGAATCCATATTGAGTTTAGCCTTCCGTTTTTCGTGTGTTCCGGCCTAGTTTTACCCTCTCTTCCGGTGGTGGCGCCTCCTGTTTTCAGTTCCGGTTTCCGGTTTCCGGTTACACGTTGTCCTACTGCACTTTTTACCCCGTGCAGTTTTTCTCGTCATTATACGCGTAAGTACCAGGTAGGAATTACCTGGATTCCGAATATCTCAGGAAAAATAATAGGTAAGTTTTATTGGTAGGTAAAACTCTCTATTATTTGTTCCGTCTCGATATTCGGAATCCATATTGAGTGATGTGTTTGATTTCTCCTGGTACTAAAATTATGATGCTATAATGTGTTAAAAGTATTGGAAATGAAATTACCCTTTAATATTAGAACTTTTATTGTTATCTATGACATCATTGTACAAAAAATTACTTGAATATGTAATGAATAAGTAATTCAATAATCAACTATAGATTAACTAATCAATTAAAAATATTCATCTTTATTTGATGCTGTTGATGGACATTTCTAACTTTTGAGTGACATTTTTATATTTCACTTTGCTTCAAAATACTGAGATAAAGACATGTTATCAGTACACGCGGTTTCATTTAAATCTCTTATTCTTCTTTGGTAATACCGCCTGAATGTATGCTCTTGTTTCCAGTTACCTGTAGCCAGAATTTGATCTATTGGAAACTTTTCTAACCAGTTTAGTGAAGACACTGCAGAACGAATCGATCCAGGAGACGCTTCAATCCCAGCTTCCCGGAGTGCAGCTTTAATCCATCCTCCGATAATCGTTTTTGTGGCAGGTTTACATTGACCTCTGGTTGTAATAAACAACTCTGACCAGTTTCCTTCCCTGCGACGTTGCTGTGATGTTGCTAGTAACTGGCGAATCCAGTACACTATGTTGAGATTTCGATCAGGGTGCTCCTTGATCTTCCAGCCGGACTGTCTATGAGTAGCAGAGTCCGTCTTAGAACCAAAGGCTGGCCACATTGTTATAGAATCACCTTCATCGATTAAACTTTCTGATCCGGTTCGTAGTAGAGTAAGATCGTGGACTCGTCGCCCAGAAGAAAGCAATAGTAATATAGCAGTGCGTTTAGAAACTTGATAGAAATTACCCGGATCTGGGCTATCAGAACTTAAATAATTTATAACATCTATAGGGTTCCATATCGGGGATCTTGTTTCTTTAATCCTTGAATTAGAAATCGCTCGTAGCATTTGCTTGACCAGAAAATTTGATGTTACATCTTGGTCACTAGTTCTGGTGAAAGTAGAAATTACTGATTTGTGGACCAGAATTGTCCTGTAAGCTAAACCCTCCCTATTATGGAGGTAAGCTAGATACCGAGCTACTGTAGGTGGATCCGGCCCTTGAAAATCTACTGAACGGGATAAACACCACCTTTTCCATTTGTTCCATGCTGGAATGTATGTACGAATGGTAGACTTCCTCCAGCTGGCCAGGAGTAAAGCTTTTTCTTCTTCTGACCAATCTTTTATCAAGTTTGCCCAGCGCGAATCAGCCATGCCTCCAAGAATATGTTCGTCACCTCGGGTGGAGGACGACCTGTCTTCGTGTCTATCAGCACATTCGGAAGGTCTCTGATCTGGTACGGCTTGAATATTGCCCGCCTCTGTAGGTCCGCCATCCAAAACACTTTGTCCCATCTCGGGGCTATGACGATGTATTGCCCCCGACATGAGTTCAGGTGATTCAACACTTGTGGTATCAGGTTTGGTGGTGGAAACAACCACCCTAGGCTGAAGTTCCATGGATGCAGAAAAGCATTGTGGTAGAGTGCTTCGTCGTCCTTTGTATCCATCGACACATACCTTTGTACCACATGGGCTGTCCTCGATGCAAATAGATCTACCTCTGGTGTCCCCCACATCTGAAAGATGACTTTCGTCGCTAGAGGTAATAGGTGCCATTCTGGACTCACTTTCTTGCGCGATAGGGCATCGACGTCGGTATTGTATCGTCCTGGGAAGTACTGTGCCGATAAATTTGCGTTTAGACGGTCCAGTAAGTCTAGGAGTTGCTTGGTCAGATTTAAAAGTTTCTTGGATCTCGTCCCGCCTTCTTTGTTTATATATGCTACTACTGTCCGATTGTCGGTCTGTAACAATATATGTGCATTTTTTAACTGCTGCTGTTCGCGTTCGATCGTTGCATGGACCGCATACAGTTCCTTGCAGTTGACATGCCAAGACTGTTGAGCAGCTGTCCACTCCCCTGCTAGAGTCAGCTGTCCGAGCTGGGCTCCCCAGCCTATGTCTGATGCATCGGTTGTAAGCAGATGTGAAATCGGCTCCTTGTGTAGTGGTAGTGCGCTGGATGCCATTTTCTCCCACCAATTCATCTCGGCTAGAACTGGTTGCGGAATCTTGAATTGTTTGTGGGGTGAGGCTTTCGGCAAAAGTCGACTGAAGTATTGAATCGTTCGACAATGTAGCCTGCCTCTGCTTACCACGAACGAGGCAAAGTTGAGTCTCCCCATTAGGGACTGGGCCTGTCTGAGGGACCAACTGCCGCGTGAGATCTGTTTTTGTAATGCCCTGCGTAGCGTTAGGCATTTTGGTTCCGACAGGGACCTTGAATTGGTTCGTGTGTCCCAGGTAACGCCTAGAAATTCTAAGTGTTGCGTCGGAACCAGAACAGATTTGTCGTAGTTGACCATCCAACCCAGGTGTTGCATAAGAGTGGTCACGAAACTCACCTGTTTTTTCAGCAGATCGTAAGATTGGTTGGCCAGTAAAAAGTCGTCGAGATATACCACACAACGGATCTGATGGGCTCGTAAGTATTCTGCTATCCAATTTGTCACTGCAGCGAATATTCCTGGTGCTGCAGAGAGGCCAAAGGGCAGACAGGTCATCTGATAGAGTCTTCCCTTGTAGATTGCTCTGAGAAACCTGCGATGCTGATGGTCTATGGGTAAGTGAAAGTAGGCCTGACTCAAGTCTAATTTTACCATCCAGTCCTTGCTCTGCAGAAAGGTTGGAACTCGAAAGTGGCTGAAAAGTTGAAAATTCCTGTTCTTCACGAACTTGTTCAGGCGTTTTAAATTGAAAATCGGCCGAACAGAGCCGTCCTGCTTTGGTATGAGAAAAAAGTTCGATAGGTAGCTTGGAGATATTTCCGCCTCTTCGAGTACTTGACTTTCTATCATAATTGTTATTTGTTCCGACATTTGAGTTGATATTTTTGTTGCGAAATTCGAAATTACTGTTGGACTTGGATAAATGAGAGGCGGCTTCAATAAAAAAGGAATGCGAATACCATTTAAAATCTTGCAAATTTCTTGTGGAGCTCCCAACTTTAGCCAAATATGCTGATATTGCCTGAGACAACCGCCCTGAAAGTGTCTCGAGTCATGCTCGCCGATTTTTATTCTTGGATGGAGAGTAGGAGCGGGGAGCTCTGCCTTTTGATTGATGTCTAGGCTTTGTATTAGATTTCTTTCCTTTTCGGCTTTGAAAGTGGTTAGATTTGCCTTTGTTCCGTGAATTATTAGATCGAAAGGTGTCTCCTTTTGGATGGCCTGGATGTTTAAATGTCATTGCGGTACCTACGTGACCACTACTAGTGCAAGGCCGACCTGCCTCGTGATTAGAGCGCAGCGTGGTTGTCTTAGAAGAACTCGGGGTCAAGGATAATTTATCGGCCCCCCCTATTTTTTGTATATACTTGTTCAATAGGTCTTTATCAAATAAATTCTCGGCACTAGGGGGTATTTTATCTAAGCCGGCACTAACAAATTCATCCGGTATTTGTCTGAGTAAGGAGTCCCTCCGTAAACGAACAAAATCGGCTCTCCTTCCACATGCTATTTGTAATATGTCATCGCTTACCTTCATAAATGCAGAGTCTTTACTAAATAATTGCTCAACTTTTCCAAATAATGTGGATGGTGTTAGGTTAGTATCTTTCTCACCTGACCAATTAACCAAACTCTGTAAGGTACTACACAACTCCTCCTTTTGAATAAGCATTGCGTTTGACATAGCCGCGAAAGAACGCTCGATAAGATACATACGATAATCTTCGTTTGATGGAGATTCAAATCGTCTTAGCTCGTCGTTAATACCAAGCTCTATGAAACCTGGAGTACTTAAATATTTCTTTTGAGCTTCGGAAAATCGAATACCTAGCCAGTCATCACTTTGAAAACGTTGTAGCTCTACTAACCTCATCAAACGCCTCTCGTTAGACTTGGGATAAACCGGATCTTTAACTATTGTAGCGTATCCCGAAATATTAAGAGAAGCATTTTCAGAACTTGTAGAAGGCAACGGTTGTAAAGTAATTCCATCACTATGAATATTACTATTCTTATTTGTTACTTGCACTTCCTCTGAAGATGACTGGGAATTTTCGGCAACTTTCGCTTGAGAGCCAGTTATCAAATTAGTTAAAAAGGCTACTTGTTGAGATAAGAATTCAATCTTTAAATCACTTACATGTCGTGCGCGCTTTGCAGGTCTTCGTCCACTTGAGCGCGTGCCAGTATCAGATTCATTTACCACGCTTTGTTCCTCGCTACTTGAATCCGAAGATGAATCTGACGATTCAATCCTCTGACTATTTCGCCTCTTATTTCCAGCTTGTAGTACCTCGTTATCGTTTATTTCCATCGCAAAAGAGAGGGCACTTTTCTTGCGAAAAAATAAAGCACTTAACACCTTATAATCGCTTAAGAACTTTAAGACACGTCTGAACACTACGAAAAACGACGCTATAATGACGAGAAAAACTGCACGGGGTAAAAAGTGCAGTAGGACAACGTGTAACCGGAAACCGGAAACCGGAACTGAAAACAGGAGGCGCCACCACCGGAAGAGAGGGTAAAACTAGGCCGGAACACACGAAAAACGGAAGGCTAAACTCAATATGGATTCCGAATATCGAGACGGAACAAATAATAGGTTCTAGATCTATTTTTCACGGCTGTTGAGATCAGTAAATTAAAGCCATAAATGTCCATTGAAAATTAATATCGCAGAAACGTATTCATAAGTTATAGAGTAACCACAGATCAATAAATAAGGTACATAGGTAACTCACCGCCTTGTATTTGACTGAGGAAGAAAAATACTGTGCTGGGCGTCGAAAACCATGCCAGTAACTTCCGGACAGAATAACAAAAACGGCATGGTTTTTGATGTAGATGATCGTGGTAGCTTATAAATACAGGAGTTACGTAATTCAGCACGGTATTTTTCTTCCTCAGTCAAATACAAGGCGGTGAGTTATCTACCTTACTTATTGATCTGTGAGAGTAACTTATAGTGTAGTTGCTTCGGTGCATATCGAAGGGTTAGTAATAGTGCGGATCTTCAGCGCATGATGATTCCTTTGCTACATTGCCACTGATATCGGAAGATTTTATAAGAAATAAGTACTTCTGTGCTATCCTTACTTGACATTATATATGTATCTGTTCAACAAAATAAATAGAAATCCACAGCACCGCCATCACTTGTTGCAGTTGGTTGAAAGTATAGAAAAAAAATGCCAAGAAATAAGCAGTTTGTCGACCATCGTTGACGTTGTAGATACTGTATAACACATCCATCCAATCACAGCAATAATATAATATAAATTCAAATCCCCAGCTTCGCCAAGGCCAGTCGTACTGCACAGACAGCGAGTGCCTGGAAGAGCTCCCGGGTCCGCAGGGGGCGGCGGCGGGGACCAGCTTTCTGCTAGTGTTCGCGATGATGGCGCTCGCCGTCGCCATGTACGTGCTGCGGCCGCGGCGCAACCAGCTGGAGGACGCTACCAAGCCAACGCCTAACTCTCAGGTGAGGTTTATAACGTTACATACCACGGGTGTTCAAGAAAACAAAAAGACTAAAAGTAGGTACATAAAGTAACCCTTATATTCATAAGAAAATTGAGAGTTGGGGAAGTCCTGCTCGTAAAGGGAGTCCTTTTTCGAGCAGTGTTTATGATGTTTCTAGAGATCTAAAGATTAAATGTATGGGGTGAATAGTACGTGTTGATATCTTAACTTTTCGGCGGGGGTTTGAACCCCCAAAACCCTCCCCCAGGCTACGCCCGACTAGATTTACTAGTGTATAGAACCAACACCGCGACCGCGCCGATGTTTACGCAATGAACTGTTGCCAATTGGCAACTGTTTTCACTGGATTCATTCGACTTTGAATAGAGAACGCGGGCTCAATTTTGAAAATAAAACTTCCCAGTGCAACACAAATAGATGTCTGTTCTAGGATTTTAATGCATTATACTTCAATATGGACAACACACAAATACACACACACCCAGACCGAGAATAGAAATTCAAACGCCTCGCTGGGAATTGAATCCCCCAGTATCCCTTACACATGCCCTTCAAGTTGATAAAATTTTCAGCTGTACTCATTGTTTACTTTTTAAGAAGCTGCCGCTAAGGCTAGGCGTATTTTTATAATCTCGGCGACTTTGATTCATGGCGTTTGCACCACGATAATACACTTGCTCACACTTGATTGCTTGTTCGTGATCTTTTACCCAAAAATAAAACGCCAGACATGGCTCCCTGTGATTTTTCTATTTCCAAAAATGAAGAGAACCAGAGAACCTACAGGGCCATCGTTTTCGAGCATATTTTTTTCGATTGAATAGTTGCTGTTCTGGTGACCTTTACAGCTTCACGCGAACAGGATTTTTTTCAAACATAGATGACATTAGAACGCATCGCTGTTAAGACTATCCCAAAATCGAGTTTGAAAAGATTTTCGGGGATTGGAAGAAGCGTTGGCATAATATCGAATGGAGACTATTTTTTTCAAAAAACGAAAATTCCCGTTATTTTTTTAATATACCTAGTACACCTTTTACATTCATTGTTAAGTAAATAATTAAATTGTTTATAGGACCGTGACGGAGCTCCCCCCACGCCCCCGAGGATATAAGCCAGGTGAAACCCTTTTGTTTCGTCAAACAGGGCATAACTCGAATTCCAGTATGTATCATATTATATTTAGTAAAATGATATACTTTTTAACGTTAGTTTACTCATGTATAGAATTATAAGATCTGTGTATGGCTATAAAGTCTTACTTTATAGAGTTAATATTATAAATGAAATTATTCAAATAAAGACATGTGTCGTATACGCAGGTTTTGTCGTCAGGGATTGCTAAATTCCGTAACATTAAATGTTAAGAATTGCATGAATTAATAACAATAATATATTAATTTTGTAATTGTTAGGCTCTCTACAGACGACAGACTTTTTGTAAACTCAAATGTCAACTCAACTCAAAATCGCTTTATCCGAATACTGTCTTATTATTGTCTTATATTGGTAGGTATGTTGCAGTGTGTATTGTGAACAATCATACGCGCAAACGCAGTCTTGTGTCTGATGAGAGTAACCGGCAACCAGTAGTATTTTTATACAATGAGTATAAAATCAAACACTGCATTCGCATATACTTGGTTTCGTGTTGCTACCATTTGACACACTTATCGCGAAAAAAATGTTAGGTATAGCCGCTAAAGTGAACACACAAGAAACAAACAAAATTCCATACTATAATAATCAAAAAATTGTTCTACATTAGTTGCCTGGGTGTCACTGGTCAGAAGAAAACATGCCTGACTCGCGTTATGCGCACTGCAAATGAATAGAATAGACGTGGGAATTTAGAAAAAATATGGTTTTACTAAATTTGTTCGCTATCCATCCTGGCATATGTCGTTATTTACCCCCTTGTGGTATTGCTGTCAAGCATTAACTTTATATAAATTACATTTGTTAAACAGCGATTGTGTTTGGTTGCTGTCACCAAGTCAGACACGATTATTGCCTGTGATAAAAGAATGCCGTGTAGTTAAAAAAAAACCCGCGTTTGCCCGCTTGTAGAATTCGGATCTTGATTTAGATTAATATTGCTAATTCAACATCTGCGTATCCGAAGTTTTGATTGGAGACTATCGGTTTAATTATTCCGACAAAAAGTCTGTGTATGTCGTGTGTAAGAGCCCTTACTCAGGACATTGATGTATTTATTATGTTTCACAAACTTTTGCATCAATGTAATAATATTGATTTGTCAATTCTTATTTAAACATTTGGTGCTATAACTTATTGGACTAACTCACACAAACAACTCTTATGCTGAACGCTCATATATCCGCACCGAACGCGCCGCATACGTTGCGGATATATGCGCGTTCACCATTACAGATGCGATATGTTAATTGCGAATGTATCGTCTTCTCTAAACAAAAAATAAAAGACATTTTAAATACTCAGATTTCCTATGAGTGGGCTGATTCATGGTGCCTATGGATAATTTTATTAAACGAAATTATTGACATCTGCTTCTATTTACTACTTATATTATTTTTTCTTTTATTAAATAAAAGTATAATTTTTATTAAGTATACAGTACAACTATTATTTTATCTGTTATTAAAACTGTAAAAAAATAATTGTGTTTTTGTTTTTTCCATTTCTAAACATGGTTAGAACATTATTCTAGCTTGTGATATTCAACTTAAGTAGTATAAGTTTTATTTTTTGGCGGGTTGGGTTTTTTCAGTTAATTAAGACATTATTATTTTGCTTCACTTGATAATATCGTTGTTATTGTGACACCAATCGAAAATGTATTTTATGCAAAAATAAATTTTAAGAATTCCACAACTGTTTCATTGTAATCCTTCTTCTGAATGAAATCTTTGCTTTTACGAATATTTGGTGTTTACCTATGAAATTGGAGATTTGTATGAAAATTTTAAAATATAAAAAGTTGGTGATTTTTTTCATTTTAACTAATCAGTGTACTAGCACAAGTTAATATAATATTATCATATGGCAATTTTTTTTATCCCTTTACGGCCGGTCTCAATATTATACTGTCAGTCGAACTCTGGTACATAGCAGAGATAAAAAGTAAAGATTTATCTGCCATTAACTGCCGTCTCTAAAATCAAAAGCAAGCAAACAGAAGTCAACTCATCGGTAGATTACATTTCAATGACATTTCTATTTCCGGTTTTTACGTCCCTCTGAAAATTTCGTTTTTGCCTGACAATATAATTTTTTATACTTTTATACTTTTTTTATACTTTTTATTATAAAAAGTAACTCCGTGTTTTTGATTATAAAGAACAATGCCCAAAAATTATTTTTCATTTTTGTTAGCGTCTTAAAACGTCAGTTATACCGAAGCAATTCAATTATTTTTTTACGTATTTTAAAATTAATACCTGTACCCGTATTACCCAGCGTAAAATAATTTTATTAATAAGTGATGAATTGACTATAATAACAATGATGTCAACAATGTCCATTTTCATTTGGGCACTCACTTCGATACATAGCTTGTCAAGCAAGATATAGGGAGACTTCTGGCCAATATTACAGACAGAATTTCGTTATAAACGTTGGTATGACAAATGTAATGATGTCAAATTTCCATTTCCGGTTGTCAATCAAAATAAAGTCAAAATAAAATAATAGTAAAAATTACAGGCAGCCGTAAGTCTCCCCTACTCTATGCGACAATGGTAATAAGAATTCAATCTCAAAATACTTTGGTTCTGGGGTGTGTCTGCTGAAAATTCTTATATATCTAAGCTCAGAAATTAAAGCGGCGATTTTTAGATTTTTTTTTATTTTAAGACGCTAAAGTTGAAAATGAAATAAAACGATGTATGGCAGTTGGGCATTGTTCTTTATTTCATTTTAATATTAAAATGATAATTTGTTCCAAATGTGCTGTAAATTTTGCAGATGAAGTTAATAAAATAATAATAACTGTAACTCAGATTAAAGAAATAAAAGGCAGATGTATTCATCCAACTACAATGTGAAACTATCAAAGCAAATACAAACTAAGAAAGGAAATACAAACCCGAGTCAGTACTAAAGAAAGCGTCAAATAGCTTGCATGTCACAATTGTCAAAATTTATTAAATAATTTTCTCAGATAAAATGCGGTCTTGCAATTTTAAATACTGCTAAAGTTGTTCTCAAAATCAAGGAAAAGAAGATTAGATATCTTTTCACAGGTAACTGTTCATTATTTTATTATTTATTTATAATAATATTTTTGCGGTGCGTTCGGAACACAAAACCTCGACAATTATTCAATTTAATACCAGCTTTATATGAAGATAGATTACCCTAAATTAAGGGAAATATGCATGGGTTATTTGAACACTGATCGATTATAAATTTATATCAAAAAAAAATTTTAAAAGTAAATAGTTGTATTTATTTAAATCTAAAAATCAGGAAATGCAGTCAATGCATAAATACCTGTCGCTGGGTTATTATAAACTTAAGATAGATTGTACAAAGGATTAAAGGGATAACATTAGGATTTTAACATAGGTAAACCTGGTTGATTGAAAATATCACGTTTGCCGACGATAAAATGGACGATTGAAAAAAAAATATTATATTCTATTTTAGTCATTCCTGTTTAGCCTACTCAATAAATTATTTTGTTTGCAGATTGCCGACAAATGCTATTACCTATACGAGATAAATGGGTTTTTATTATTCGTCAAAGTAGGCAAGATAATGATTTGCCATCCAAATTTTGCTTTGTTTATTCATTGCATTTTAATGAAGATGACGTATATTATATATGTCATGTATTTTAATTATAATAAATGTATTAAAATTTTTATATTTTTCAATTAAAAATAACTACCCATAAGAGAAAAAAACCATAAATTAAAACAATTCAACATATTAAGTACTGTATATTAAAAGAACATTTGACATATTTAATATCTATACTTTTTAATAACTAGTGATATATAAAATAAATAATAAAAAAATTCCCAATTTAATTGTGCATAATATTTCAAGTTGAAAATATGGCAAAAAATATTTACTAAATTGCGGGAGATCGCGACTTTTTGTTTTCAATGTCTGGCAACTTACACACACAAAGAAGTATGTGTCTCTACGATGCAACTGCTAGTTGTCAATATGGTTGTCATGCACACATAGTGAAAAAGCGGCTTCACGTCATTCATTGCATTTCTGTGGGAATGTTATATCTGCCTTTTATTTCTTTAATCTGAGAACTGTAACCTCGAACAATGCTTCACTAGTAACAAAACGCAGCATTTGAAGTTTAGTACTGATAGGTATCCCGACTGATGACGGTGATATGTTATTGTCATTTGACATTCGTTTGTGTCGCTTGGTTACCCAAAATACAAACAACGTATGAGTTCTCATAATTTTAGTAATATTAATCCCTTCGGCGCATAATGTACAAAACGCAAAATGAACACAACAAGCAAAATGTACAAATCGCAAAATGTACAAAACGCAAAATGTACAAAACGCAGAATGAACACAACACGCAAAATGTACAAATCGCAAAATGTGCAAGAAAGCCCACGTTCACATCGATCACGTGCATAAACGACACAAAATATTTTTTAAGCAAAACGATCTAACAAATTTATATTTCTACTAAGTATCTAAGTATTTATAATATTATTTCCCTATGTGGTGCCGGGTCCACTTAAGTAGAATAGCACCACTCCCAGCTCTTCCTGGGATGTCGTAAAAGGCGACTAATAGGATATTCCAGGAGACGGGCAGCAGTGTATCTCTGAGTATTGTCATCACCAGATCCCCTACTGCGGTCACCAACACGAACTGGCCAAGCGTGGTAACTATTAGCTAAACCTCCTAATGACAGTCAAAACTAAGCCTCGGCTCCCAGTCCTCGTCAGTTCCACTATTCCTGGCGGTCATGGTAACGGTGGAGCAGAGGGTGCTAAGCAATGTTGCCGGCGGTTCTTAGCACCAGTGTTGCCAAGTTAGCCACTTGTTATTAGCTTTTCAAGTCATGAGTTGCTAAAATTGTGGCTAAATATGTAGCCAGATCTAGCCAAAAAGTGGCTAACTTGGCAACACTGGTGCTAAGAACCGCCGGCAGAGATCGCGCATCAAACAATCATCAAAACAACTTCTGCACCTGGCAACATATCAGGACACTGAGGACCGACGACAAGATAAAAGAGTTGGAAGAAGAGATAAACAAATTAAACTGGAGTATTGTGGGATTATCTGAATCCGAAGACAGGGGGAGGACACGATAATACTCAAATCCGGAAACTTGCTCTATCACCGGGAGGGCGAACATCTGTTCCAAGGTGGTGTCGGGTTTCTCGTCCACAAGTCCCTCATCAGAGCGTGTCGGTCGGGATAGCATACCTTACACTCGGGATATCACAACGGTATTCATGGAAGGTCGTACAGGTATATGCGCCGAATTCGACACATCCCGACGATGAGGTGGAGGTTATGTATGAGGAAATTAGTATAGCCATACATACCTCTAAAGCTCATTTCACAGTTGTGATGGGGGACTTTAACGCGAGACCAGGTACGCAAAATGACGCCGAGATAAAAGTTGGTCCCTTCAGATTTGGACGACGGAACCACCGAGGCTACTTACTGGCTAACGTTTTAGAAAAGCACCCCAGCGTAGGTGGACTTGGACTGATGGTTCAACTACAAGTGAAATAGACTTAATTCTGGCAGACAATCTGCACATATTAATTTAATGATGTCTCTGTGATCAGCAGGTTTAAAACTGGAAGCGATCACCGTCTTGTAAGAGGCACATTAAATATCAACGTGAAGCTGGAACGTGTATCCCTGATGAAGTCTACGCGTTTCGCGAGCCTGGAATCATGCGTTTCAGTTGACGAGTTTAACACAAAGATGGTAACAAACAGCTGTTCACGAGGTAGGGTCAAAGTTCTTTAAGACCCGCCCCAGTGGAAGATCTCAGGTTCTCTCAGAACATCACATCATCGTTCTAATGAGGGATTGGCGGTCTTCAACCTTACTTAATATCAAAAAGAGAAGCCCTTCAAAAAGTTGCGTGTCGTCGTGAAAGAGGCCTTAGTCCTTGTTGCACATTTTGCGATTTGTACATTTTGCGTGTTGTGTTCATTCTGCGTTTTGTACATTTTGCGTTTTGTACATTTTGCGATTTGTACATTTTGCGTGTTGTGTTCATTTTGCGTTTTGTACATTATGCGCCGAAGGGATATTAATTAGTTTTATGAATAAATGAAAGACATAGCTCAACAATTACGTGAGTATAGACTTTATTTTTTATTAAAATAAAATATACGAGTATTGTAATTATTATGTTTCGCAAACACAAATTGTTGCCAAATGTACTAAAAGCAAATTTCTTTTCAGATGAAGTCCAGACCCCTCAAAAGATGATGTGCCTTTCTTTTTAAGGCCAATTTAATTTAGCTATTGATGTAGCAGGGACACACTATTATTTCTGAAAAGGCAAAATGTTTTTGTTACAATGGTGGAGAAACTCCAAAGAAAATTCTTAAGATGGCTTTACCATAGGCAGTACGAATACTTCGTAGGTTATCCCTAATTGTATCCAAGTTTATTTGTACTTGGAATGACAGGTTACGATTCCCTCGAAGTTCGACGATACATAGCTCTACTGAACTATTTTTTAAGCTAATTAGAGGTAGTATCTCTAACCCCTCAGTGCTGGAACAAGTTTTATTGTATGTACCGGACAACTATACTCACGCACGTCGACGAAGGTTGTTAGCAGTACCAAGATGTAATTTGCAGTTGGTGAGAGAATCACCCTTGGTTCGTGCAGTTACTTTGCTCAATGGGATCCTGGCTTGGAACCCAGATCTGGACATATTTTACTCGACATCTGCTGTATTTCGCAGAACGGCCATAGATTATTTACAACGTGTAAATTGTAAACGCTGTTAAGTTGAAATGAACCTGTTATCTTTACATTTATTGGGAAATAAATAAATAAATAATTTCAAAATATATTTTATTTATTTATTTATTTATTTATTTATTTATGTACACACAGTGGATATACAATGAGGACACAACATATAGGTAATTATGTACAAAGGCACTGCTTATTTCTTAAGAAATTTCTTCCAGCAGACCTGCGACTGGAGAAATAATGTCGAGAGGTAGGTTCAGCGCGCACACAAATATAAAAGCAAAAATATAAGAATAAATAATATTATAATATGTTATAAATAAGGTAATAATAATACAAATATCTATACAATACTACTAAATACATACATATAATTTATATATACACATACATATATTACAAAATATAAATATATACCCACATAAATAATATCTAATATTTACATTGTCAAGGATAAGTAATATTCTCTGACTCTTTTCTTGAAAATTGAAACTACTACTTGAATTGATTTACTTAAAAAAAGCTTTGTGTTCTTGTTTTATTAAAATACCTACTTACCTAGAACTTTAAAGAAAGAAATTTTCCACAATTCTCATTCAATGCCGTTTTGTTTAATCTGAATCTAGGTACCTACTTATAAACAAATTTGGATTCAGACAATACAGTTATTATATTTTTACGAGGATAATTTCGGCGATCTTGGTATTAAAAAAGGCGGAATCAAATTCACAGGCTTCACACCATTAAATATCACTCATCACTGATTAATAAATCCATGATTCTTTGATATTTTTTTACACTACGAGAAATCTACAAATTATCCGTCGAAATCGAGTGATATGAAAAATTCCGACAGTTGGTAACTTCTAATACCGACAGGTATCTGTCAAAGCGTTATTGAGACACAAGTTTTCATTTTTGTATAGACCAACATACTCTCCGGTATGAGTAGGCCCCTTTTATTTCTTTAATCTGAGAGTAGGCCCTCCGAACGGTAGATCGATGTCATCGGTAGATATCTTCTATCCACCGAAGGTTATTGAGACGCAAAAATTGACAGATATGACAGATAACATACTAATGTTTGCCCTATCTACAGTTTGTTGTACTGACAGTATATTATTGAGACCGGCCGTTAGGGAACATACCAAAACCACGTGCCTCATTTAGGGGGGGGAGGGGGGTCTTCAAAACACCACGATTGGTCACAGAGGGGAGGGGGGGGTTTAGGTTTTTGTCACGTAGTCAATATTTTAGCAACCATTGCGCCACAAAGTCGTCAAATATAAGCAAAATTATTTTTTTTAACTCTGTTTTTGCAAAAAAGTATTGAAAACCGTATTTATCAATCACCACGTGAAAATTAGGGGGGAGGGGGGGGGTCTTCTCATATACTACGGATGGTCACGAAGGGGGGGGGAGGGGGGTAAAAAGTTGGAAAAAATGGGTTACGTGGTTTTGGTATGTTCCCTTACTGTAGAAGTCTGCTGTACGGGAGGCGATGAAGTCAGCGAAAGCGTTTTGTACTGCTTCTCAGGCGTTGAACTTTTTCCCACTTAAAACTAGTGTCCGACCGAAGCTTCGGCTTCGGCTTCGGCTTCGGCCACCTTCGGCCAAAAAAGCACCTTCGGCCAAATCTTCGGCTTCGGCCAAAAATTTGCCGAAGGTTTGGCCGAAGCCGAAGGTTTGCTAGTTTGTTAAGTTTCTATTTTCTCCAATTGTTACCAAAAATGTTTAACTTAATTATCCTTAGAAATTACTTATAAGTATTTAATTTTCTCAAAAATTCCAAAAAAATATATGTAAAAAATAGATATTGAAAAAGCGTTAAACTTTGCTCAATTATTTTATAGAAATATTTTGTGTTCGTCTGATAATTCAAAAAATGTGACTGATTATTTGATTATTTTTGTTAAAATTACTTTAAGTAAATAAATATTTAATTAACATTGTATATTTGAAACTTTAATTTTTTTTGACAATATTTTATTACCTACTTGTATATGTTGGTCACTCGGCTCGTTATTGGGCTAAATCTCTAAAGCTCTCACAATATGTATCTAGTATATTCTGAGATCAAAGTAACTATCGTATTTCTCAAGGTCAATGACACCTTCGGCTTCGGCTTCGGCTTCGGCCGAAGGTTTTGGTGAATACCGATTAATCGGCTTCGGCTTCGGCTTCGGCCAGAATTGCACCTTCGGTCGGACACTACTTAAAACTGACAAAGTTTTGAAAAAAAGTAGAAATCTGTTGAGGCAAAATCCAGTGTTTCGTCGCAAGTAACAATTCAATTTAGAATTCCCTCGTTTCTATGCCGTTTCAGTAGTGCTATGCATGTTTCGACGCGCATGTTTCGCTGTTGGTCGCTTAGTTCGTGTGGCATCCACTTGTCTAACTTTTTTATCTTTCCGATTTGACGCAAGTGCTTCAATGTTGTTTTGACACTAACTCCAAACAAAACACTATCTATAAACAAATGACTGCATTTGAATATTTAACACGGCTTTCGAAAAAAAATTATTTGAATTTCTAATTGCGCGATAATTCATAGATAATTAAATCTGAAAATGCTGGTAATAAAATCTCCAATTTCATAGTACAGACCTATTAATATTAACTTCTTTATGTAAGCAAATATCAAATCTCATTTAAATCCAATTGGCGTCTACGTAGACTGAATTTTATTAATTCCTTTTATACATTTCTACTAGATTTCATCTGGTTTTTACACAGCTCACAGGCCTGACACAAAAATTACCTTGTCTGTTAATTATCAGGGGGAACGAAACTAAAATTAACAACCACAGATATTATATTATATAGGTTATTAATTTGAAAACAACTTTAAAGTGCGTGAAATAAAACAAAATATATCAAGATCTTTTACTCTCAATGTTTCATACTGCCAAAATGTTTCTATATAAAATGTTTTCATTTATGTCTAAAATTAAATTTGCACCTAATAGGTTAAAATACATTTTTGAATATCAAATAAGTATGCAAATAACGTGATTTTCCATAATCGACCTTAGACTTCTTAACATAAATTAATTTACTAGCCATAGAAGTATATAATGCGAAGTGATCAGAATCCTTAAAACATTTTATGTTTTAATTATTGTTTTAAGAATTCAAAAATAAATCTGATACTATTAACGTGTTTCTAATATACTATTTTGGTATTATTCTATCTACCTAACAACTTAATGTACTTCTAATAATTAATTTTACTTCCTAAAATTACCGTTCATTGCCAGACAAGAAATGTAAACCAATATTATTGTACAATAAATTTCAATATTAGAACAATTCAAAGAAAACTCTCAACAGGCGATAAAGATAAAAAGATTGCAAATGTTTCTTTAAATTTTATGCACGATATCCTTACACAAATTCGCTCTAGATCGCTCTGGTATAGTATATATTACGCCTCCTAAGTTATGAGGCGGATACTTCCTAGCTAGGGGGCCATTAATGGTTATATGCCTTTGATGGGTTGAAGCTAATACAGCATGAAGTATCGCTATAGCGGTTAACACGACGTATTGATGCCTCAGGATTGCCAGGTAAATCCTTTGTGGCAAGTGGCCTTATGTTTGATTGCAAGTTTTGTATATGGATCGCCTTAAGGTTGAAAAAAAAAACATTTTTTCAATAATTTGTCTTTTCCAGTCACCGCTAAGAAAGTTCTTCAAAGCTCTTCAAGACAAGCCCTTGGATGCTCACTTACTTTCGCTTTAGTTCTCAATCCGTCAGTATATTTTTCGTGCTTTAATAGCGATGGGAGATTTCTGTCAAGCTAAGTGATCATACCTAGAAAGTGATTGTTGCTGCAATAGTTCAATACTTGAACAAAATAAACTGTCTCACTCCTGCACTAGAATTCCTTGTCTAGCGACTATGACTACGAATTTGTTCTAAAACAAATTAATTTGTACGTTTTCTTTGGCCGGGAATCGATCCCCGACGACTGTTGCTTCGCATGATTACTACCATCACCTATAATATAGGTCACGTAGAAGATTTCGAAGTGATTCAGGCATACCGTGGCGCCATCTATTCGTACTTTGGATATTATTAAAATGGAAGTTGCAATAGGAAGTCCAATTGGAGTTAGAAAGGGTAACAGCCCTTTAATAATAAAAAACAGGTATGTAATCACTCAAAAATTCACATCATTCAAATTAATTCTTTCTCTCCAGTCAAATCTTATACGAGTATTGTCTTGCAGTATTAACGTATTTTTAAGTCCAAACTCCAAAGTTACCATACAATAATTTATCGCTATTAATATGGCATAAACATAATTATTTTGCTAACCTTCATATCAGTAGCTTAAATGAAATGAAGTTATGTAACAATCGTATTTCACATAATTAACATTATTCACAATAAAAGTGGTTACCTACATAATACTTTACAATATTAACATATTATAATAAATGTATAGCCGAAATATTGCCAGTATCATGACAAATTCGCACGCTTAAAACAGTGGGCAATATGTTATCTGTTGATAAGATGCAAACAAGTTTAGTACGATGTTTTACTTAGTATTTTATGAAATGCACAAATATAAGGTAATATTTCTGAATTGGAAAAACCGTTGAATATATTTTGGAGATCAAATTTCATTTCAGATTTTAGCATAATAACGACATTTTGTCAATGATTATTCCTTGGATTTTTATATAGGTATAGCTACTTGTTAATTTGGAACAGCGAAAATATCTGATGATTCAATGACAGTTTCA